>QEPC01010309.1:722387-752901 GCA_003113815.1 Sphenodon punctatus | reverse complement strand
CTGTGTACTTATTAGATAATCCATTTAGTTCATAGCATTTAGAATAGTTAATAGCAGTTAGATTTAGTGTAGATAGATAGATATAATATTAGATAAAATAAATAAATAAAAAAAACCCATATAAAAACCAAAAAACCAAATAAAAAACAAAAGAAAACCATATAAAACCCAATAAAAAACCAAAAAACCATATAAAAAACAAAAAAACACCCATAACAACATTTCCCGAACAGCCGAACTGAACAGCTGAACAGCCTAACCAAACGGCCTGTTCAGACGACTGAGCCGAACCCGAACTCGACGAACTAGCTGAACGGACGAACCAAACGCTGCTGAACCGAACGGACGAACCAAACGCGGCCGAACCCAAACCGCGATCTGTTCGCCCATCCCTAGTAATAAATACAGCGCAGCATAAAATGCTCTGTTGACTCTATTTCATTTAAACTACATAAGCAAGTATGATATGGCTTTTTCCCATATGTTCCCTCAGTAACTGCTGTCTTAATCAGTTGGAATCTCAATCTAGTAAATTCTTACGTAAAATTGGGTTTGTTACTAATGAAAGATAAGGTTCAAGTGAAAACACTTGTTTAACTTGGGCCAACCACGGGGCCACCTTCCACTGACTCACAATAGCTATATCTTCTTGTTGAGAGATATCTTTAATCCTCTGAGATATTTCTTGTTTAATTGTGCATATGGGTTTCCCCCAAAATGATCTAAAGGTAAAACCCAAATCACGCAGCAGAATGAATAAGTAGCTCAACCAAGGATATGTTCTCACACTTGGGTACCAGGCAAGTGAGAGGCGGCGAGGGTCCCGGGAGCAGGACTCAATGCATGAGGCATAGTACTGCTGTCTAGCAAGGGAGATAGCAGAGTTGAGCAATAAGAGGCAGAATTTGAAGTGGAAGAAGTCAGCGCGGTAG
Organism: Sphenodon punctatus; assembly: GCA_003113815.1. NCBI lineage: Eukaryota > Metazoa > Chordata > Lepidosauria > Sphenodontia > Sphenodontidae > Sphenodon > Sphenodon punctatus. Next base: position 751,969 of record QEPC01010309.1, on the reverse strand, counting down.
TGGGATTTGCGCCAGAGGCGTTCAGCAGCCCTGGTACAGGAGCAGAGATGGTGAATGGTGGGGGTGAACCAACGGTGAGGGTTACGGGAGCAAACCGGGTGGGAGGAGAGGGGGGCAAGGAAGTCGAGGGTGGGCCCAACTTGGACTGTCAACTTTAGTCATGAGTCAAAGACCCTTCTTAGATGGGCTGCAGCTGGGAGGGGGGAGTGGTCCATGGGCACGCTGCTGCAGGGGCAGTGTGTGTGTGGGGGCATACACAGGCGCACACCATCCCCCCTGCAACCTCATGCATGTCCTTGCATGGAGCAACCTGTGTTTTTGCCGGTAGCTTCATGCAAGGGCAATGGGTGGAGGTGTGTGTTAAGCAGGAGGATGCACGCACGCCCAACCATCGCTTTCAAACAGGGTACACCTACTCATGTCTACTGCATGGACATGCATGGGCATGAGTGGATGTGTCTTATGTAAAAAGGACCAAACTGACCATGAGCCAGTTCAGGTTTCTGGTTTGCTTGGCCTGCATAGGACTCTTAGTTCTGTAATGGTTTAGGGACAGTAAGATTGGGACCTTCAATGAGTATAGATTGGTCATAGTATAGTAATACACAAGCAACAATCTATATCCATTGACTCTGGAAAACAGACCTATCAAACTAATCATGTTGTTTTGTTCTCTATCTTAGCAATTTCCTTATAGAAGGAAACTCAAGCATCATCCAAACAAACTCCTTGCTCCAAGGCAGGATACTCTACCCTACAGCATTGCAGACAGATAGTTTCCAGATGGCTTTTGAAAGCATCCAAGGAATGAGATCCCACAGTCACCATAGGCAGCGTCTCCCATTGCTCAGCAGTTCAACTTGCTGCATTCAAGCCCATTTCCTCTTGTTTTGTCTGTGACAGTGTTGAACAAATGACCACCAACTTTTTTGTGTCATCAAACATATAACCAAAGGGATTTCTTGTTTAATTGCGCATATGAGTTTCCCCCCAAATGATCTAAAGGTAAAACCCAAATCACGCAGCAGAATGGGCTGAAAACATAACCAAAGGGATGACACAGTAAAGATGATCTGTGCATGATAATTTAGTATTTATATTTTTATAAAGTGATTGATTCTATGGGAAATACAGATAGTTTTCTTTGTAAAGTTTCTATGAAGCATTTTTAAAATTATTTTTTCAATTTCAGATGCTGTTTAAGATTCCTTAAAGTTTCCAGTCTTTTTATCTTTGTAGTTGTCTGCTCTGTAAGTAATGTATTTTCAATTTTTTCATTATTTCATAATACATACAAGTAATTTTTGTTATGATTTAAAAATTGGATTAACTATCCACTTCTGGGAGAGAAGTTTAAGGGGAAAAAAGCAGAAGAGAAGCCATTTTTCTCACAATAACGTGTGCCTAGCTAACATTCTCATCTATTCTCACTACAGCATGGGAACGGGATCTCTATTACAAAACCAGGAAGTTCCTAGGCCCCACTTTACCCAAAATGTCCATATCAACTTCTTTCCACTTCTCTTCCCACCTCTCCCCCTAAATAGTTTTGGAACTCCTTACAAGGCTGAGAAATTCTAGCAGCTGATCTGCTTTCCTGAGTGGCTGCTAAAATATGGCTCTCCTGTTTCTGCAGGAAAAGGACCTGCTAGGGTCATTGATAAAAGCCAGGAGGGTTGCTTTAGGAGAGAACAAGGAAGAAGAAAATAGTATATAGCTGTATTATTCAGTTAATGTCTATAGACTCAGTGGCTTTTTGAAAAACCGTTCCCCACCCCCACCTCCAAACTCTCTTATTCTGACTCATGCCCTATTTCTTGTTCCCTTCTTTGTGCATTTGTATCCGTATCTTCCTCCTCTTTTCACAGCATTCTCTACTCTTCTTCCTACTCTTGCTCTTACTGCTCATTTGGTTTCTGTTGTCCCAGTACTGCCTTCCCAGTGTAGGCATCCATGTGTCTCTCTTGAACTTTTTCCTTCTGCAATGCATCCCTTGTACATCCCACATATGTGTTTACCTTCTCTCTAATTCCTCCTCCCCTGCCCCATTAGCTTTCTTTCCCTTTCTAAACATCTTGTCGGTAACTTCCTCCAAATTCCTCATTCTAGTTTTCATCTTTCAGCTTCCCCCTTACAGGAACCTGACTTCCTCTCTCCTTGCAATACTGATTCTGTTTTTTCAAACTCTACAACCATACGTTCAATCAATACACCTGATGTTACTCTGTAAAGCAGAGACACAGGATCAGAATGGGCCTGTTCTCAGCTGCTCCCTGCTATCAAACTGACAGTGTCTACTTCTTTGGAGGAATAGAAGAGACAAGCAGAAGAGAAGGCTGTGCAGTTCTGATTCACATTGCAGCAGCAGTCGCAATGTTCTTGTAGAGGGAGGGAAATCAGAGGCAATTGTAGCTTAGCAAGTGCTGAAGCTGGGGTGCCAAAATGATTGCCATGGACCTCTGAGTTTCTAGGTCATGGGTGGAGAATATTTGGTCCCTGGGCCAAATCCGGTGCATGGCTGGATTTATTTGACTCCTTTCTAATTCTTGGATCTGGCTCATGGATCCAAGCACTGAGTGAGCTCAGGGGAGGGAGTGGAGGTGAAGGCATGCACTCAAGGAGAGGGGACGGATCCATGTCACACACCCATGATCTACTGGACCCTTCCTTCTCCCAACCTGAGCACAACCCCATCTCCTCTCCGACCCATGGAGCTTGTGCTAATTTTCAAAATGGTGCACGGGAAGGAAAAGGCTCCCTACCTCTGTGGGCCAACAAGCTCTACAAATGTTGAAGTGGGAAGAGGAGTGTGAGAGGGGATTGCTGTGGCAGAAGGCAGTAAGCCTCATCCTGCTCTTGTTTACACTGACCCAGCCAGGGCAGGTTTTGTGTCTGTTTCCAGCCATTTCCCAGAGACTAGCCTAGAACTTTGTTCAGGAGGGCTAGTTGATTACCACATTTTGTCTGTGTGGTTAAGGATTTCTCCTTAGTACCATTTATTAAGGGTTACAGGGCGAGGGGTGGCTGGGATGTGGGAATTGGGACACTGAGTCAGGATCAGGGCTGGGACTAAGGACCTAGGTTAGGAAAAGGGGGAACAGGACTTGGTGCCAAGAGCACAGTCAGAGGATGGAGACAAGAGCATGGGGAACAAGGAACAAGAAGCAGAGCGAGAGTAGGGGGATGACTGGAAGCAGAAAGGAGTTGAGGGTGTGGTAATTTTTTTGCTCAGCTTACTGGTGTTACCAACAACCTCTATCTACTGGCTGGCAGTTAACCAGCCTAACCCTAACCCAACCAACCAGAAAGCTGGGAGAAAGAAAGGGAATGGCTAAGGCAAGGCAAGGAGGCCTCTAAGGGGGAGTGGCTGGGCCAGAGGCAGGTTGAGCAGTGATGCAAGAGGATTGGCCACAGCTCCAGAACCTTTGAGGGCATGGCTTCAAGGCTTGGTCCTTACACCATTATCGTATTCATACTCTGATCTTAAATGTGTCAAATTTCAAAAGCTGAGTTTGAAAGCATATTAAGAGAAATTATAAGTTGGCATTCAAGCTTCCTGAAACACTTATACTTTACTCTGAGGGGGGCTGGTTTGCTGTTCCCAAATTATTCAACAGATAACTATTTTTATATGCCTTTTACAGATTTTATTTAGCATTTACCCAGATGGTGGAACACCCTGGCAGATGCTGGCTGTATCACCTATGGAAAGCTACTGTATCCTTAATCAATTACTTTGTTTGTTTTTATCTAGAAGCATGGTGTAGTTTAAGCTGCCAGTTTGCTTCCTACAAAGTTAAATGCTGACATTGATTTATTTCTTTAGTGTCCATACTGCTATCTCATGGGACTTCCTTTAAAGTAGCAAATTAGTTTGTTCACAAACCTATTTCTCTGGTATTTTATACAAATGATAATGAAGTATGCAAAGGTCTGGATTTGTGTATTCTTTGCCCCTTACTCTTTGCTTCTCTCTTGAAAAATGAGCTCAAGTTCAAAATGAAAGGAGAGCCCAGCTTTTAGAGTGTAAGTGACAGAGGGCTGCGTAAGTTCATGATGACAGCAAAAAATAAAACAAAATCTGAAGCCCAAACTAATGTACAAAAAAACCCAAACCTAGTTTAAATAGGAATGAAACAAAGTTATTCTTTACAAATGTTGATCTGCACAGCAGTAAAACTGTAATGTAGCTAATTGACATAATACGTTCCCCCCTGGTTAATATCCAATTAAATTGTATTAATATGGAACATATAAATGGAATAAATATAATATGGAATATATAAATCTGAGTTGACTCTAATAATGGTGGAACTAAAAATTCCTTTACTAATACAGAACGCCAATTTGCTGGTTCCATTATGACTAATATGAAAGACAAGAGCTATTCATTATAAATGAACTACGGTGAATGGATAATTGCAGCAATATTCTGCTTCTACTTGAGTCTCGATAGCTTTAGATATGAACATTGAACTAGGGAAATTCACAAGCAGGCAAAAATAATCAATGAGGGAAAGAATTAATTGCAAATAATATTTATTGCTAGTATAATTTAAGGTGCATGTTGCTGTTGAATCCTGTCCGAGGCCATGTTCTGTCTCATCTGTATTATTATTGCCATAGGTGTTAATTTGTCTTTAAAGACAAATAAAATGGACCCACCCTGAAAAGCTTATTACTTAAATGTTCAGAGTAAAGTAGAAGCATTCTGTTTTCATAGGAGCAACATCCAGTAATGCCTGTGTGAGAAAGGGATGTAGTTTGTATTTTCTTTCTTTCTTTCTTTCTTGTCATTTTTGTCATTTTTGTTATCGTAATAATGGAAATGACAAATAATATTAACGAAAATAGAAATGAAAATGAAGTTGTACAAGCAGCAGCTGGGGCCACTTGGGGATGTAGCGGGACTCGGAAGTGGGTCAGCATGTGGAAGGCTCAGAGACAGAGCCGGGGAAGCGGCTCTGCTGAGGAGCCGAGACGGAGCCAGAGCCAGGGAAAGAGGCAACTGGGCGCTTGACCCCTGAAAGAGGCTTGACACCCCAGAGAGCAGGACAGTGAGGTCTGGTGGCCAGTGTGGGGAGAAGACAGAACTGTGAGTAATGCCCGGAAGGGCTGGGAAGACAGCAGGGATGCCCACTTAGCTCCCCGGAGTGGGAGGTCATGGGAACACGGAGACAGAGGCCGAGGACCCTCCTAGAGACTCGGGAAGGGAGTCACTCAGGATGGGGCAGAAGGAGCCCTGGACAGGAATGGGACTCGGGCTGTGAGCCCCAAGAGACTCCGGGTGGGAGTTGAGGGAATGGGGCTGGGTTCCCGGCAAGGGGCTGCATCCCCAGAGTCAAGGGACTGTGTCCCCAGAGGTAGGGGTGGGGACCCCAGGTAAAGAGGGGCTGTGACCCCTAAGGTTGGGGCTGTGTCCCCGGAGAAAGCTTCTCTGAGTAAGGGGCAGCTGTGAGACCCCGAGCAGGTCAGGGAAAGTGGAAGTTGAAGGTTGGGGCTGTGACCCCGGAAAGATGTTACCTAGTCGAGGGGCTAGGGTGAAGCCTTGAGCCTGCTAGGGAACAGAGGAGAATAAAAGAATGCAAATGTTGGGGTGCGTTGTGTGGTGTCTCCATCTCCCCCCCCAAAAATGGATCCCCGGCAGGCAGACCTGCCTGTTACAGCGTGTTTACAAAGGAGATTGACAGAGCTGTGAAATACAGCTTCAATTAGTCACCCTGGGACATTCACACCTGATCAAAGATGTGCCTGATTTGCATGTGGGTCCACTCTCCTGACTTTCTAATAACCCGTTCACACAGTGAAGTAGGTTCCTTCACAAGCAACCATCACCTACTAACCTCCCAGCTGGCAGTGTGTCCACCCACTCATTCAGTTTCTGGGAAATTCATATACCAGCAGAGTGACACAGAAGGAGCAGTCCCCTCCATTATTTCAGTCCTTCGTGACCTGTGTGGCAGCACTGCAGCTACCCAAATTCTGGAGGTATATGTCTGTCCTCCCTATCTCCATTCCTCCTCTGTACAGTATATCCTCATCCTTCCTGATACCCATTGATAGTTGTCCAACCCTATCCCCACTAGTGTCAATACCCCAAAAGGATCTGAGTGAATGCATTAGATACATGTTGAAATACCTAGAGAAGTGTATCTGCACTCTTTCTGTAATGAAAGTAATTTTTAGTTTTGCAGAATGTTCTGAAATGCTAGGTGTACCTGACATTCATTACTACACTTCTCTTCATACTGTGTTCCTAATAAATTCTGCTCTAATCTATGCAAAATTTATAATTTTAGGCAGGCAACAGAGAACAGGGAGCTGGAGCAAATCAATTCCCTATAATGGAAGTAGGTTCTCTGAAATGAGAAAGTAATTGGCATTCTTATATGCTAATAAAAGATTGTGCACCCAAACCATATGTCATCTTGCCCTCATTTATAGAAGACTCTGGTTCTTTGATACGGTTCTTACTTTTACCTTGCCTCTATACTTTCGACTCAGTTGCAGTTATCCTTCCTTTAACATTGGCATTAAATGTAAGTTAAGGTTGCTATACTTACTGATAGTTCCTTTTCCAGACTGTTGCAAATCTGTAAACACAAAGTCAAAGTTTATTCTTTGTCATGGTGATGTAACTTAACTTTCCCGGCAGCACTACGCATATGGAAAGCTGGAAACACAAATTAGAAACTATGTTTTATATTCAGTATGTGCCATTGAACACTACAGCTCATTATCACTAGCTATTCTCTCATCTCTTTTATAAACATTACACCAAAAAAAGAGTAAAAAATAAAGGGAAGACAAAAAGTGTGTGTGAAGCAAAACAGGTTAATTCAGCATCCAGTACTGCGGCAAGTATAATCCACTCACACAGTCATTTCACCTACCTCCCATATTAAGTGACCTCTCTGTGTTCTGTGTCGTCATGTAATGGCCCTTCCTTTTGGCACTGTTAATAGCACACTCATACCTGTAGCGTTCACTGCTAGTGACAGCTACCTCAACCAATGAGTAATGCTGACTGCTAAGTATGCAATTGTGCTCTTTAAAAAGCCTTGTGCAAATCAGCATATTTTTGTGTCATAGCTGAAAATAGCTCTCCTCCCCCCTCAAAAATGTTCACAATCTTTTAGGGGGAGTGGAACTAGTTCTCTCTGTGTTCTCCTCCCCTCTTTTTTTCTTGGTTGCATTTGAAATTTGGTGTAATGTCCCTCATTCATTTCCCAGGAACACATTACAAGAAAAATGTTTGGACACTTTTCTTTTGCCCTTTTACTTATTCGAAAGGTAAAATTGTGAAACAAGCTAAAAAGTGGTAACACATCACAGGCATATAAGTTACATAAAAAAATCCAAGCTGCTTCTAACTTTTGACTTGTACATCCTGCTTTTTAAATAGCTTGCATGGTTTCAATTTCTGACAGATTTAGCTCATCTCAAACTGGTATACAGAATTGTACACACAAAACCTTACATTTGGTTTTGCAACTCCTGTACCATAATGGATCTTCATAATACTGGAGACGTAACATTATTTTAAAGCCGTGAAATAAATACCTTGACATCGAGGTATTTCATTTGAAACTTAAAAGAACACGCAACCAGCTTTAACGCACAAAACGTCACATCTAAATCCCACATGCGGCATATTTACACACAGCATGATTTTATGCAGTGTGTTCGCCGTGCACGTCTAAAAGCAGCCAAAGAAAAGACTGTGGGGAACATGTTGCCCAAAAGCTATAGGCTGAGGCACATTGTAACGTACTCAGCACTAGGGAGCTCAGCCTGTAAAAGGATAAATATTTAGATGGTTCTGTATTTGCAATGTAAGTATTAGTAGACAATAATGTCAGTGGGGCCAACCTCTGATTAAGTCTGAATAAAACTCAAGCCAGAACTAGTGAGAATTGTGCTTTACCTTGGCCAGTAGCAGCTGCTTTTCACTAACTGTTGACTTATTCTGCCTCTGGAGTGTGCAGATTTGATGCCTGGTTCTTAATAATAGGTCAAGGAGAAGTAGATCCAGTTCTGAAAATTAAAAGTTTAGCAAAGGAACAGCAATATTTTAAAACTTGAAGTATGAGATTAAAATATTTCTAACAGTTGATTTTCAGCATTATTCTATCTTCTCATATGCATAAGGTGGCACTGGCAAAAAAATAAATTTAAAAAAAGCTTGTGAAAATGGAAGTGAAAGTGACTAATGTTTGTTATCATGATTATGGTGGAAGGTGTATGGGTTTTAAAATCACAAAGTACGTGATCACTACAACAACTTTAGTCATGGAGCAAGCAGAGGTCACTGTAAAACCTTTAATACAAATGGCATGAAGAGTGTGGTGACAGATGTTCATCAGTAATATAAAAAAGGATTTTTCTTTTTCATCAACAGAAGTATTCAATGATACACAGTGAACACTTGCATTTAATTTGCTCCCTTCTGCCTCTAAGGAAGTCCCCAAAGAGTAGCTCTTCTCTTAAGAACCACAGCTCTGTAGAATAACTGATTTAAATATAGGATTCTCTATTATTCTTAGCCATTGCTTTTTGTTTTGTCACCACGCTCATCAGTTTGTTCCTACTCGAGGGAAATTTTTAGGAGTCCTCTTGTATCCATTGATACCCTTTGCCAAGCGCTGATCACACTTGCTCTGATCCAGCAAAACACTCAGGCATTTGCTTAGCATTAGATGTGTGAGTGATGTCAATGAATACAGAAGTTCAAGTTAGGCCTTCACGTTTTGCTAATTTGGGGCCAGAGTCCTCTCAGTACCTGTCCGAGTCTAGCTCTTAATGCATATACTGCAAATAATAGGCCACAAGTAGAGGTATCCACCAGAGACCCATGCCATTTTTTGTTTTCATTTTTCATTTTTGTTTTTTAAATCATTTCCATTTTTATAAATATCAAAATTTTGTTTTCATTTTTGTTTTTGTTTTCAATTTTCATTAGTTTCAGTAAAAAACACATTTTTGGCTGTAACGTTTTTGTTTTCATTATATTTGGATGTACTTTGAGGGGATTGTACCTCTGGTGAAAGGCACTAAATATATCAAATTCCATAAAGATTGGATAAAGGAATCAGATTGTATAAGCCATTGGATTATGCTATTTTGCAAAAATTTGCATATACATTGCTGGCTGTAACTTATTTACCTCCTATCTAATGTGGATGAACCTTGAAAAGTTTATTTCCCATCCTATATTTACTATATATTCCAACTTTCAGAAGGATAGGATAAAGGATCCTGGTGGTATAAGCAATTAACTTATAAATGTATGTCTGACTGTGATATCTTCATAGTCCAACCAGTGAACATGAAATTTGGCAGGGATATATCTCATATTTTCAGGATCATCATTGCCAAATATCAGAAAGATATAATAAAGGGTTCAAATTTTATAAGCATGCACATCATATGTAGAGAATGAACTATGCCAGGGATTCTCTTATGTGTCACTGTGGTATAAGATCAGTTTGCGATGCCAATTGGCCAGCATAAATGTCAACCAAATATCCTAATTCTGTGCTGTGACCATCCCAGGTTTTCTCCCCCACTTGTTACTGGGAAATTGGAAGCATCTGTTTAAGAAAGAGCCAATAGAGATTCTCTTATGTCCTCTGTCACAGTGCTGCAGGATGTGATTGTGATGATAATTGGCCAGCCTGGATGTGTAAACTATGTCTCCTGATTTCTGGGATGCTATCCCCAAAGTCCCAGTTATGTCCCTTCTATGCCTGCCTGAGGGCCGCCCCTATGCCCACCTCGAAGCCACCACTGATTGGTCCTGTAAAGCTGGAAGCATGTAGTAATTGGTCAGTGAATGTGACTGTCAGTCTGTTGGGTTGATCCCCATCCTCCCTTCTACAGCCTCTCCCCCCACCCCCTTGCCATGCCAGGTGCCTGCTTCTGACTAGCACTGCATGGGCTGCTATTTATCTCAATAATGGTCTTCAAGGGGACAACTTCAATTGCTTATAAAATTGGGTCCGTTTATCAAATTTCCCTGTGATTTGGCAGAGATGACAGGGAAGGTATGTGATAAATTTCTGCCAAATAACTTGTAAACAGGATGGAATATAAAAATATTACAGCTGGAAATGTATTTTCAGGTTAATGTCTTATACCATCAGGACCCTTTATCCAATCTTTCTGAAAATTGGCAGGAGTGTTAAGCTTATGGAGGGACAGTAGTAGTAGTAGTAATAAATGTTATTGTTTCAACCATAGGTTATAACAAAATGTATACAATAAAATAGTAAACATGTCTAAAAATCATGCTTAATTGAATAATAAGAAAAGCTTTCACATAATAAACATTTCTAAAGTAAAAAGATCTGGAGGGTCTTCTACAAAATCCAAATATGGTAACATTTTGAAAATCAATTTGATTCCCTTTTTGGCTAATAAACTCAAGCAAAGGGATTAGAAGTCCTATTATTTGCTTAAAATAGTACAGTTCTAAGAGGAGTTAACCTCCTTCCCCTTATAAATATATAAAATTTGTATTCTTACTGGCAAAGGCAAATGGGAGGAGCAACTATCTTGTCATGATGTTGCCCCCCTCCCCACACACAGTTAGCTCTAAATTGAGAACAACCCGGGAGGTGAATTGAGCTAATAAGTTTGTTTTATTTCTAAGGGGGATATCATTCCTCCTATGAATTATACAAATAGCCTCATGCTAATACCTCATTGATTGCCCCAAAATCTAAAAATTTGCCCTAGCTCTTTATCGGAGTTTGAGTGCGGGAAACTCTTGGCCCCTGAAATTATTTCCCACAGCTATCAGCCATTTAATATATTGAGCATATCTGATTCGATATACTAAGCTATTTTAAGGAGCGAAAGCATTATTTTGTATATTAGTATCATCCTACGAAAAGGTGGCCCATTGTCTCTGCAAGCTTAAAGCACATGCCAAATTTGCGACTTTAAGATTCTTATCCCTGTTGGTATTTGCCAATATATAAGATAGCTTTGAAGCCTGGTTCCAATGAGATCTCTTAGAAAGCAGTGGTGTCAAGAATTCCATCTGGCACCCATTGTAAGAGGGCAGTCAAATAGATAATGGCTCAGATCTTCCTGCTTCAGTGAGTCATGTGGGCAGAAATACATAGCATGAGGTATATGGTTGTATCTACCTTCTATCAGGGAGGAGGGCATTAATTGAAATTGCAACTGGGTGAGAGATTTTCCTAATTTTTAATTAGTCACCACTGTAAGATAATTTTCATATTAGTGCTGAGATGTAAACAAATGCATCAAAGGAGCAATCTTACTCTGGGTCAAAGACACCAGATTCATTTGTACATAGATATCCTTAAATTGACTTTTTATCATTGATTTCATATTCTCCTTAGGAAAGCAATTCAGGAAGGAGGTTAGAAAACCTAACTGATTGGTAAATAAATCTAATTTCCCCTTCCAGGTAGAACTCAAGCCCTTTCCTTGTTTCTCCTTCCAGCACATCTTAGAGAGTGAATCATCTGGCTTGGCTACTAGCCTGACTCAATACATGAGAAAATTCAAATGAATCTGCATTTCTACTGGGAGAGTTCCTGTTTCAACTTGCATCAAGTTAATAGGCATGCCATAGGGGATCCCAAGAACTGAGCGAAGCAGCTTATTCTGAAAAATTTTCAGCTCTTCTACTTGTGAAAAGTCCCAGATTTCTGCACTATAAACCCCCTGGGGTTTCAATTTATTTTCTAATAGTTTTAGTGCAGATAATACTAATCTCCCACCATCTGTTCTCTAGAAATGGATAACACCGTTTGTTGATTGGGCCAACTTAAGCTTAGTTGCAAGAATATGCTCTTTCCATATGCCCCTTGACGAGAAGGTTAACCCTAGATACTTGTATCTGTCAGCTTGTTCCAATGGGATCAAGTCCAATTGCCAGTTCTTAATAGTCCTATGTCTAGCAAATATCATAACTTTTGTTTTTTCGTAGTTTATACTTTTTGCAATATACACCCAATGCCTGAAGGAGCCTACAAAGCCCTACCTCAGATGTAGCCAGTAAGACCATGTCATCTGCATAAAGCAGTGTTGAAAGTAACCTCCCGTAGATGCTAACTGGGTGATATCTTATGCCGCTTAATTCTGAAATTATGTCATTGATAAAATAGTTAAACAGAAATTGTGCTAACACACAGCCTTGCTTAACTCCATTGCCAGCTGAAATATTCTTTGTCACATGGCCATTTGTGGACAGTCTGATCCTTAGTGAGGTGTTGCTATATAATGATTTCACCAAGTACAACAGTCTCTTGTCCACATTTGTTTCTTCTAATTTTGACCACAAAATATTTCTATCTATGGTTTCAAAGACTGCTCTAAGATCCACAAATGCTGTGTATAGTTTCATCTTCTTGTTATAGACATATTTCTCGATCAAATGCTGCAAAACAAAACAATGGTCTACTGTTGAGTGACCTGTATGAAATCCTGCCTGTTCCTCAGAAAGTATATAATTGTTCTCGGCCCACTTTTCCAACTTGGCCAAAAGATATTTTGCATAAAGCTTGGCCACTACATCAGTTAAACTAATAGGATGATAGTTTCCGGGTTCTGATCTATTACCCTTCTTAAATATAGGAACAATTATACTAATATTCCATCCCTCAGGAGGGATGCCAAAAATATTTATGTGATCAAATAGCTTACTTAGTATAGGAATCAACCATTCTACATTTTCTCGAAAGACTTCCCCTAGAAGACCATCTTCCCCTGGGGCCTTATGAGCCAAAAGTCCTGAAAGAAGTGTCCATAACTCAGAGGTCTGGATCGAGTCCCATGAGGGAAGGGAAATTAAATCGTCACTTTTTTCACCTAAACAAGTATCCGGATGTCTGTTAAAGATGCCCGAGTAGTGATCTATCCACTGCTGTGAAGATACCATAGATTGGTGTCTGGTTGGATCTCTCATCATACCCCCATTTATTAATTGCCAGAACTTAATAGCATCTTTTTGCGAGACAGCATCCCCCAAGCTTTCCCAAAGATGCTTCTGATAGTTAGTTTTCTTATCCCTGATAAGATTCCTATATTGGCTCTTAAAATCAATGTAAGTATTAATTGTCTGACTTGTCCGATCTTGCCTCACCTGCCTAGCTGCCTTCTTTAAAACAACTTTTAGTCGGGAGCATTCTATGTCATACCAAGAGGGTTTAAAAGGTCTCTTTCCACGTTTGCAATGAGAGACCAACATCACTGCATTCTTAATTTTAGTTGCTAGTTCGTTAAACATTGCCAGGATGTTATCATTCATTATATCAGCTTCAAAAAAACGTTTTCTAGCAATATCCTGAGAGGTCAAAAATTGGTGGCACCCAAGTGAAGTCTTTTCTCCCCATCTCTGAACTCTAGAACCCCCAAACTCAAGGTCCTCTAAGTTAGAGAGATGGTCATAATATTTAAAAGACTCAAATTGCGAGACATATTCAACCCCTATTGACTGGTGATCACTATGACTGATGGTGAGGACCTTGAAATTTGAAAAATGGTGTTCAAATGCTGCTGGTGAGCAATCTATAACACTAATACCAACTTTGGAAAGCTAGGTAAATTCACCATAATAATCAGAACCATATATCCCATTAAGGATTTTCCAATTAGCCCTATACAAAAATTTCAGCATTTGCAGTCCTGTAGCTGACAGAACTCTATCCGTAGAGGATCTATGGGGGGAGAAAAAAAGATCCTTGGAATCAAGGCCCATCACCTCTGCGATCATTGCATCATTAGCCCCCGTGCGTGCATTGAAATCCCCCATCAGAGTAATAGGAGTATAAGGAAGATCTTCTTCCAACTTTGCTATGAAATGTTCTAATGATAGCCAGAATCTTGCTCATTCAGTTATTCCACAGGCTGGTGGTAGGAACACATTCAAAACAACCATAGTTGAGGCCTGACCCCATATATTTTCAGGTGGATTTGCTTAATGGATACTGTCCACTTCCAATGGAGGGACATAATATTCTCAGGTTTCATGCAAATTGGATGGAAGATAAAAAAAAATATGTAGCCAGAAATGCGTATGGATCTTTTCTTAAAATCATAACATTCAATTGCTTCTAAAATTGGTTCGCTTTATCCAACCTTTTCAAATATTTGGTACACATAGTGCCCTCCATTGAGGGTACAATCTCCCCATGTTTCATCAGGATTGAATAGGAAACAAAAAGGTTATAGCCAGAAATAGGTTATTCATTTTTTCCCTTTATTTAAAAAACAAAAATTTGTTTTAATTTTTGTTTTCATTATTATTTGTCATTTTCATTATTGCAAAAACAAAAATGAAAATCAAAATGTTCGTTTTCATTATAATCACAAAAACGAAATGCACACCCCTAGGCCCACAAGTGGATTTTTGTGAGCCCTAATGGTATCCGATCTCAAGGGATAACACCCTACTCTGTCCCTTGTCCCCAGAAAGCCTCCCATATAACGTCTAACTGCCCACCACCCATTGCATGCACCCAACCTTTATGTACCATTCTGTCGTCTTCCCACATAACATGCCCATCTAATACAGCCAGAAGTTAATTTTTTCTTAAAGTGCCTGTCTGCTTTTGCGTGGGGGCATAGCTAGCTAGCACTCCCACAGCCTCTGCAGAAAGGGTCCACCAAATCCCACTACCTAATGCAAACTTATCCTCCACCCCTGCTCCAAATATTCAAAAGGTCTTCTGAGGTCTTCAGAAGAGTCAATTTTTTCTGCCCAAGGCCATGAGAGAGGTAGGCTTTTCCCCCCCTCTTTCTGCCATATCCATCTGTTCACTGAGCTCAGAGTCAGGCAGCACCACATTTGGCTAAGAAAGTTAGCCAAGAAAGTACAGCAGGGGATCCCTAATAACAAGATAAGAAAGTAAAGTCCCAGAATTCCTAGTATGCAGTTGCTGTGGAGCGTGTGTCTAAGGTGTGTCTAAGTATCGCTATTCACCATGTTCCTGGGTTTGGTGCAGTGCTAGCTTATAACAAGAACAGGCGATATTTTCTCCTGCTTGCCTTGTATTAGCTGTAGATGTGTTCAAGACCATTCTTTTATCCCTAATGGTGTTTTAGGACTGGAAGAGGGGGTATTCCTGTTGTGCTCATTGAAGATGGGGATGAGCAGTAGGCTGGAATTGCTTGTCTAGTATGGAGAGAGAAGTGGCAGTTTAGGTAAGAGAGAATGGGGTTGGTTAAGTGAAATTAAATTACTAGTTCCCCTCTTGTGAAAACTTCCTTGCTTCAGCTACACAAAGCATTGTGAGCCTTGACTCCAGACACAACTTAGGTTACTTCAGATTGCCCTGTAAATATTTACAGAGCTCTTGAAACAGCATTGAAATGAGACGTCTGAAAATCATTCCATTTTTGCTCATGGCAACGAACATGGCTGTAGTTTTCTATGGAAGAAGTACTTTCAGGACATCAAATTATACAATACGTGCAGGGTAAGATCTATAATGACAGGAGAAAGGCAGGCTTCAAGAGCTTGGAGAAACGCTTTGGCAGCTCTATTTTGATATCTGTCCTTGACCCAAAATTAAAATAACAAACTCAACACACTTTGTTCAAGGAGCTGCTTATTCCACCTTCTCAGAGCTGAGTTCCCGACTCCTGGGGCTTTCAGACTCTGCAGGTATGGGATTTACTCCCCTCAGAGGAGTCCAGTCACCTGGGTATGCTCCTCTACTTTCTTCACATTGGTCCACAAGCTGAGCGTTACCCTTACTCGTTGGGTCACCACTGTCACGGGTTTGGAGGTTCACCCCACCACTTTACCGGGTTTGAGTGACTCAGTTTCCCTTGCGCACAGCCCTCTTTAATTAGTTTCTCTCTCTGGTTAATTCAAGTCTGCCACAATGAAACTCCTTTGTCACACAATGGCCCGATCCTTCCTGTTTACAGACTCTTTACTTGCTGGGTTCGCAAGAGCTTGAGGGCCCTTGTTGCTCACTTGTGTTCCAATGTTAGACACAGACACTTCTTCATAAAGATAAGAAGTAAGTTTATTGATTACATAAGCAAGATAGTTGATACAGAGTGGTTACTAGAAATCAAAGGTAAACATAACACATTCCTGATCTATACCGTTATCCTACCCTATAAAGGTCCATAAGCTTCTTGTTTCTCAGTCATAAAGGTAGAATGACTGGGCACTGGCTTCTTAGTTGGAAAAAGCAAAATCATGTCTCTCTGCTCATGTTTCTCCAGCCTGCTGTTGCCAGGCTGGCTTTCACATGTAGATCAGCTCTCCAGATGGCTTTAGGAAAGAAGAGCTTTTTCAGGCGACTTACTGGCTCATTTAAATAGTTTCCTCCCCCCCCCTTTGTCTCTGTTCCAACCTTTGGGGAATCGTGGGGTCGGTCACGTACCAACCCAGGCAAACACAAAGGCCCATCTAAATCTCTCCAGGGTTCCGTCTTCAATACACATTTTGGTATCTGTTTGTATTTCCTGCAGCCTGGTGATGTGTCAGAGCCCAAATTTGAGTTCTACAGCTCTCATTTGTAACCATACATACATGTGGACCCTTTGGCATTACATATTTACCAGACTTGTAGTCCACATGTAGTCCCGTGTTACACGTGTGTGACCCCATGTTCCTCCGTGACAGGGACTCTCTTAGTATGTTTTGGAGAGAGAGATGTCCAATCCAATTTCAGTTTAAGTGCCTCAGTTTAAACCTAGAAAAGATGTTAAGTTTCAGGAGACCAAAGGAACAACCTTCTTGCTAAAGCCCAGATGGTTTTGAATCTGTATGGATGTTACAAAAAACCCAACCAAACAAAAAAAGAAACCACCACAAATAACCCTTTTCATTGTTAAAGAGCAAAAATATCTTATATAAAGGCACAACCAAAAGTAGATTGAAAATAAGATTTCCTCTTCTTTTTGTAATTTTAAATTCCATTTGTAATAGCTTCTGAATGTGTCATCTGTATAATTACAGGATTTATTTTAGCAATATTGTGTAGAAGGAAGCTGCCATAATTATGTGCACCTGAAGCTTTTTGTAGATTTAAATTATTGGCTTCACTCATAATGGGGTATGGACTGTCAAAGGTGCCCTGAGTCATTAGGTTAATGAATGCAGGTCAGCAAACCTTTTGAAGCATAACAATTAATGCTTTTCTCATTAAAGCTGTGATATAGTTTCAACCAAGAATTCAAGCCACTTTGCTGGCTTTGGAAAATGTAACTAGAAAACCTACTTGGAAAATGGCAGAAACCGAGGAGAAATGTCCTTTTTCCAAACCAAAATCAAACTTGTTAGCAGCAGGATGCGAATTTGCATGTGTGAAACTTGCATATAGGGATAATCTTCAAGGCCCTGTGGTAATGATCATCTTTATAGGTAATGACCTTTGCTAAACTTGAGTGAATTTGAATTAGTACTTGTGAAAAGTGTTGCTGACTGTCATGGGCAATGTGGGCAGGTACGGTGCAATATGGACAATGCAATTCCTCCTCATGTGCTGTCAGTGTATCTCCCCCTTGAGCTGTGGTTACAGACTTTTGCCTGTGTGGTTGTTTTGAGACTTAGGTTGCTTTTAGACAAGCGAGTCGCTGTTGCGCGACATTTCAAAATCCCGCAAGGCAGGATTACACGAGACGGAAGCAGGGAATCACATGCATGGAAGGCAGTCGCACATTGTTTGCCGACCGTGAATTAAATACCTCACACATTGAGTCTTAAAAGAGCCTTTATATGAGATTCCAGACAACAACGACAAGCAAAGTATATAAAATAGCAGTTGGAACCATAATTCCATCTGCAGGTGGTATCACCCCACTTGGGGTCTGCAAATCCTGACCCAGAAGGTCTCACTTTTGGGGATAAGAAGCAGTGGAGTATTAAAAATGAGAATGGGCAGTGGGAACAGCTCCTTCCCTTGGTATTCTATAGTATCCCACCCTCTTGATCCTCAAAATTGCAGAGGCTCTTTCAGGGCTGGCCTTAGAATTTGTGAAGCCTAGGGCAAAGATAAAATGTTGGGGGGCTTAGAGATGGTTGTGTTTGGGGTCCTGCACCCTGCCTTGGTGAAATTGGGTGCTACTTTCAGGCCCCTGAAATTAGAGAAAATAGGGGGGGTCTGGGGGGGTCGCCCTGTGGTAAGATTGGCCATGAGTTCTGCCAATTCATCCAGTTTCCAAGAAATTCCAACACTGGCAGGCCGTTGGTGCAGCAAACAGTCCCCACTGTATTTCAGTCCCCTGTGATTCCAGTGGCAGTGGCCATTCTGCTCTCAGTGGACTCTCGGGGTGAGGAGGGGGCTCAAATGAAGGAGTGGGCTCTTTCCCTCCCTGTGTCCCAAACCCAATGGGTGTGTGTGTGTGTGTACGTGTGCATGTCCTCCATTCCCTTGTTTTTGCACCCATGGTGAGAAGGCATGCATGAAATCCCATTCCCTGTCCTGTTTGCTGAGGCTGCCAAAAACATTCCCCTTTAAAACTATAAGAATGGAAACTATCAAACAAAACATTTCTTCATCAAAGCAGAATAAGAGCGGGTCATCTAGCATGACCTAAGTTATCTAACTAGTGCTCATTAAAATGTGTTGTAAAATGCTGACCTGAAGATATTCAAACTAGCAGCTGTTTTTTAAAAATTCTAAATTCATGTTTTCTTCTCCAACTTGTCTTAGTATTGTAGGAAAAGCATTTTTCTGGATAAACAGTTTTGTGCTGTGAAGACTCCGATTTATTTATTTATTTATTGTAAAATGGCCCATTAAATGTCAGAATAATGCTCCAATTCAGCAAAGCATACTTAAGTACCATTACTTCAATGGGTCTTAAATATCAGATTTGGGTCTTAAGTTTTAGATTAAATCTAAGCATGTGCTGAAAAGCTGCAGATGGAATTATGATTCCAATTGCTATTTTATGTACTTCACTTGTTATGGCTTAAAAACTGAATGTTAATTACTTGAAATTGTAAAATAATTGGCTATATTCTGTTCAGCTATATGCCACAGTGGCATATACATTTCGATATATATATATTTTTATCAAGTTCTATGTGCAGCTTACTATTCTGTCTCTTTCTCTGTCTGTGCCGCAGGCAGGCAGTCCTGTGCTGGGTGTAGCTCCTCTCCCCAGAGATAGAAGGCAGGATCCAAAGCCGTTGATTGGCAGCCTGAGCCTGGGGGAGGAGTGCCCAGAACTGTTCCTGCCTCAGGAAAGGAAGGTTCAGGATCCATTCTTCTCGCCCCTGAGAGAAGCCTTACTTTTCTTTATTTTCTATTGCTTCTTTACTTTATTAATTATTATTATTATTATTATTATTATTATTTTATTATATAGCACAAGCAATGTACCTGGTGCTTTACAAAAAAATATGATAGACATGGTCCCTGCCTGAGAACTTACCATCTAAAGACAGGGGGAGGGGAGACAGGGAAGGGGGAACAGAGGGAGAGACAAGGGATGCAACATTCATGAGGATATGGGAACTCAAGTACACGTTCTTGGCTTGGTTACAGTAAATTGGGAGTTTACAGATAACAGGTGGGGGATAGTCCTGGATGGGGATGATTAGCAGGAGTTCGGAAGGGTGGAGCGGAAGAGGTGGGTTTTGAGGAGGGACTTGAAGGTGTGGAGGGTGGGGGCAAGGCGGACAAGGAAAGGGAGGGAGTTCCAGGCGTGTGGGGCAGCAAGAGAGAAGGGACGAAGGTGGTTGGGGGAGCAGGGGAGGTGTGGGAGGGTGAGGGAGCGGATGGAAGAGGATCGGAGTGCTCGAACAGGGGTTCGGAGGGAGATTAGGGCAGAGAGGTAGGGGGAGCAAGGTTGTGAAGGGCTTTGTAAGTGAGGACAAGGAGCTTGTGCAGAATACGCTTAGGAAGAGGGAGCCAGTGGAGGGAGAAGAGGCTGCACATGGTCAAAGCCACGGGCAAGGTGGATGATCCTGGCAGCAGAGTTTTGAACAGAGATGAGGGAAGAAAAGTGAGAGCAGGGAAGGCCAACAAGGAGGAGGTTACAGTAGTCGAGGCGTGAGATGACTAGGGTGTGGATGAGAGTTTTGTCAGGGGAGACAGATAGAAAAGGGCAGATCTTAGCAATATTGTGGAGGGAGAAGCGGCAGGACTTGGCAACGCAGTCAATGTAGGGTTTGAAGGTAAGGTGCGAGTCGAAAATGAACCCCAAGCTATGGGCTTGGGGGACAGGGAGGATGGAGACCCCGTCAATGGCAATTGACAGGGAAGAGGAAGGATTGGGAGGGAAGATAAGGAGTTCAGTTTTCACCATGTTCAGTTTGAGTTGGCATTGAGACATCCAGGTAGAGATATCAGAGAGACAGTTGGTGAGACGAGCTTGAACAGAGAGGGAGAGGGAAGGAGTGAGAGAGAGAGTTGAGTGTCGTCAGCATACAGGTGGTATTGGAAACCATAGGAGACAATGAGTTTGCCTAGGGATTGGGTGTAGAAAGAGAAGAGGAGAGTAGGGATGGGCGAACGGAATGGAGTTCGGAAATTCGGTTTGGTTTGGTTTGAAATTCGAGTTCAGAAATTCGGTTCGGTTTGGTTTGACATTCAAGTTCTGTTCGGAAGTTTGGTTCGGTCAACTGAACAGACCAAGTTTGGTCAAATTCTGAACTTCCGAACCAAGTTCAGCCATTCAAAACCAGGTTTTTTGGTGTGTGTTGCCTGATCCTGTCTGGCTAATAGCTACTAATGGATGGGCGAACAGAACAGAGTTCGGAAATTTGATTCAGTTTGGTTCGGAAGTTCGGTTTGGTCAACCAAACAGACCGAGTTTGGTCCGAACTTCCGAACCGTGTCCGCCCATCCCTAGAAGAGAGGGCCAAGGACAGAGCCTTGGGGAACCCTAACTGAGAGGAGGAGTGGGAGGAGATCCATTGAAGGAGCAGTCAGAAAGGTAGGAGGAGAACCAGTCGAGGACAGAGTCCCCTAATCCAAGGGAGTGAAGCGATTCAAGCATGAGCGAGTGGTCAACAGTGTCAAAGTCAGCAGAGAGATCAAGGAGTACAAGAATAAAGGTGGTTGGATTTAGCTATAAGAAGATCGTTGGTGATCTTAACAAGAGTGGTTTCAATGGAGTGAAGGGGCGGAAGCCATATTGGTGGGGGTCAAGGGAGGAGTTGGCGGAGAGGAGGTCAAGGCAGCAGGAGCAGACAACCCATTTGAGGAGTTTGGAAGCAAAAGGGAGGAGAGAGACAGGACGGTAATTAGAGGGTTCAGAGGGATCCAGACTGGACTTTTTGAGGATGGGGGAGACAGTGGTGTGTTTAAAGGCAGAGGGGAAGGAGCTGGTAGAAAGGGAGAGGTTGATGATGTGCAGGTGGGGAGGGGTGACAGTAGAAGCAATGGAGGTCAGGAGGTGGAAAGGAATGGGGTCCAGGGGGCAAGTGGAAGGGTTGGAGGAGGAGAGCAGGGAGGAAATTTCCTCAAGGGAGGCGGGAGGGAAGGAGAACAGGAGAGAGGTGGGGGGAGGAGGGAGAGGGGGGAGTAGTAGGGGGAGAGGACTTGGAAGCGATTTCCAGGTGGATCTTGTCAATCTTGGAGGTGAAGAAGAGAGCAAGATCCTGAGCAGAGAGAGAAGAGGGAGGATGAGGACAGGGGTTTTGAGAAGGGAGTCGAAGGTGGAGAAGAGATGGCGAGGGTCCCGGGAGCAGGACTCAATGTGGGAGGCGTAGTACTGCTGTCTAGAGAGGGAGATAGCAGAATTGAGTGACGAGAGGTAGAATTTGAAGTGGAGGAAGTCAGCGTGGTAGTCGGATTTGCACCAGAGCTGTTCTTCAGCCCGAGTGCAGGAGCGGAGATAGCGAATGGTGGGAGTGAGCCAAGGGCAAGGGTTACAGAAGTGAGCTGGGCGGGAGGAGAGGGGGGAAAGGGAGTTGAGGGTGGAAGTGAGAGAGGAGTTGAAGGTGGAGATGGCAGAATCGGGGGAGGAGGAGGAGAAGACTGAGGGGAGAAGAGGAGAGAGGGAGGAGGCAAAGTCCTGGGGCACAATGGCCTGAAGATCATGGAATGGACGGGGAGATGGGGAAGAGGAGAGGGAGCAGTGGGAGAGGTTGAAGAAGGCAAGGAAATAGTCAGATATGGGATGGGGCTCGAAGGAGAGATCGGAGACAGAACAGTTCCTAGAGAACACAAGATTAAGAGAGTGACCATCAGTGTGGGTGGGGGAGCTAGTTCAGTGGTGGAGATTAGAGGAGGAGGCTAAGGAGAGGAAGCGAGTGGTGCAAGGTTGAGAGGGTGCATCAACATGGATATTGAAGTCACCAAGGATGAGTGTGGGCCTGTGGGGATGTCATCAGAGAGGAATAAGGTGAGCCAGGACTCGAACTCGGAGAGAGAGAAGGAGAGGGATCCGGGAGGAGGGCAGGTGTGTGTGTGCGCGGTAGATGACAGCAACACGGAGGTGGAGAGGGGAGTAGAGGGCCACTAGTTTAGTTTGCTAGGGAAGAGGGTTGTTTTATCCCTCAGTCCCTTCAGGACCCCACAGAGGAACAGGATTCCCCCGCCCCCTTTTGAGGGAGGGTAGCATGGGGTGTTGGGGTTGTGTCTTTTTTCCATGGATAAAGAGCCCAGTGGTGCCGGAGTGCCTCTCAGGCCTATGGCCTTTGACAGGGAGAGTGAGCAAGGGATGGGCCCTTCCCCCTCCTAAGGGTGGTTTTAGACGAGACGCAAATGGCGGCTGAGCCCTTTATCAGCGGCCATTGTTGCCACTCATCTAAAACCCCGGCGCGTGCAAACGCCAGATCTCCGCCGCGTGAAGCTGGCCCAGTGATCCTGCCCCTGTTAAGGCGGGTTGCCGCTGTGCCGGCTTCACGCCGCACTTCCTGGTTCTTTGCCCGAGTGCGCACGCGCAGAAGGGCACGCATGCGCACATACACTCCACGCCATGTCTGATGCTCTTCTGAACATCAGACACGGCGTTGAGAGGAAGGCGGGTGCCCGATGCCGGCACTGAACAATCCCGCTTGTGAGCGGGATTGTCTAAAACTGCCCTAAGAGGAGGCGCTGGGACAAAGCCAAATTCCATAGTGGCCCAGCCCAGCCTCCCACCAGGGAAACTCCTGAGCAAACAGCATCCCACCCTCCTACCCCTGTGTGGACTCGGAGTCAGGCAGGCAAGCAAGGTGATTCCCAGGGCCACCTCAGACAGACAACAGAGGTGGTGAGTACAGGCCTATGGCCTCTGACAGGGAGAGTGCACAGGGGATGGGCCCTTCCCCCTCAGAATGGTCAGATGAGGCACTGGAAAAAAGGAGGGGGAAGGAATGGAGTCCTATTCTGGTTCAGCCTGGCCTCCCTCCAGGGAAACTAGGAGTTAGGCAGGCAGACAAGGCTCTTACCAGGGCATCTCAGACAGATGAGATGACAGAGGGGGTGAGTAAACCAGCTCGTGCAGTTTGTGTGCCTTTGCCGGAGCCTGCTCCTGCTCCCACTTGACTTCAAGGTCCTCGAGTGGTTCAGTCAGGGGGCACATCTCCCACAGGGAGTGTGGGCATCATTCCCGCTCACCAGGGCACGGTCATAGTAGCTATTATGCAAGGAGGCATTCTCAGAGCTGCTACCAGCACCACACCTGTCAGTCCAATTCCTCAGACTCTTCTGAGGAAGAGGTCTAGTTTCCCACCTTTCTCACAGAGGACACCGCAGCCACTCCTGGGGGCAACATCATTCCAGGCTCTGCTCCAGTCACAGAAAGCATGGCCCCTGGGGCTGGGATAGTGTCCTGCAAGCCCCACGGGTACATAGGGGCACTGCCCACCTTCCTCGTACCTCCCAGAGAAGGAGGATGTTCCCACTTCAACCCTCCAGTGAATGCGAAGGCAACTGGTTTACAAGGGGCCAGGGAGGGTTGCTTAGTTGCTGGGGAGTCTTAGCCAATTTAAAAGGCTCAAGTCTCTTGGAAACACACAATACAGGTTTCCAGCAGGGCAACCTCTCTTTGGTCAGAGAGGTCCCAGTCTAATTCCCCTGACCCTGCCCAGGTACCCAAAGGGTATGTACAGCTTTCTCAAGACCCTGTACTGCCTGACATTGACAAAGAGGTGGAGGAGCTCTCAGATCACAAAATAGATGATCCCATACCAAAAGTAGGGGCATGCATATTCTAACCTCAGCTTTCAAATGGTATAGCCTAAAAGGTGGCAGCTTGCATTGGGCTATCTATTTCAGTCCCCCCCGAGGAGGAGAAACTGGCTGTTGCGGTTCATTTGGTCCTGCCTCAGGACTTCCTTTTAGAAACCTGTCTGCCATTGCCCTCATTATATCTTAAGCTGCTTAAGGCAGTGTGGTAGGGCCGGCCTTACCATGGGGTGGCTAGGGGAAGCCACCCAGGGCCCCGTGCTTGGGAGGACCCCGCGGGTTTGGGTTCAGGCTGCTTTTTAGCAGCCTGAAAAAGAGGATTCACCCCTCTAAAACTTCCACTCTCTCCTGGAGTTTAATAGATCTCCCTTAGCAGCTCCTCGTGCGCAGACATGCTTCCAGCATGTCCTGATAAAAAAAAACATCAATGACTACCAGAGGCATTTCAAATAAAGTTTTTATTTTTCTGGTGTCGCTAGCTTCTTTTTACAGCAATCCATCTGGTCACCTCCTCTTAAACACTTGCAAAAGCAGGAAACACAAGATACGTTTACTCCCACAGGATCTCCCAACTTCAGGTTTTCAAAAGCCTTTAAAAAGTCAGAATTGACCTGAAACAAAAGATAAAAAAACAAACAAAAGTCAAATCACCTCCTGTGACTGTATTTTTTTCCACATACTCTTTCCCTTCTCCCTCAGCCCCACCAGGACCTGTCTCTTATACACATCTAGATGTGTATAAGAGACAGGTGCAACTTACCACAGGGTCTTCAGCCTGTTGCGTGTCCATGGGTTCATTGTCTGGCTCTGAGGCTTCAACTGATTTCTTTCCCATATAGAGCCTTTTAACAAGATCAAAGGGGGTAGCACCCCAACGATAAGTCATTGCAGTTTTTTCCATGTAAGTGGTAGCGATCGGCTCCCATCTCTCTGTATCAGAAAATGGCGACCCCCTCTCTCATACCCCCTATGGGGCGGGACAACAGCTCCACAAACCTTTCCGATTGGTCAGATCTCTGCAACGAGGCAGGTTAGAACAATGAAACCTTTGCCGATTGGTTCAGTTCACACTCCTGAGTTGTTTGAACCCACACATGACCCTCTTTCTGCGACTCATCCTACCCCGGAAACCGCACTCCATTGGACCCAGTTTTCTCTAAGACGGAGGGGCTAGGATGACGAAACCTATGCTGAATGGTTCACCTCACTCTGCTGAGCTTGTAGAGGGGTTACATGACCCAATAGCTGCAGTTCACCCTACCCTGAACCCCGCACCATAAAGTTGCTGCGATCCTCACAAAACCCATACCTACTGGTCCATCTCACTCGCCTGAGTTCATAGACGCATTACACGGCCCTCTTCAAAGGACCTTGTGGGTTCAGGGAGGCTGGAATGTTCGGTTCCAGCCACCCTGACCCACAAGCAGAGCCTCCACAAAGTCAAGCGTAAGGACCTTCCAGGTTCAGGGGGCGGGAACCTTTGGTTCCCGCCTCCCTGACCCGGAAGCATGACCCCTTCTGCGTCACTTCCGCTTACCCACGTCACTTCCAGCCCAAGGTGGGACTTCTGGCCCCAGGAAGGCAGGACTTCCGCTGACGTAGGACCCCACGTGACCTGTCAAACTGATAACAATCAGTTTGATGTCCCCCTTCCTACTTCTGTGGTTCAAGGATCTGAATGTCATAGCTCCTGCTAAAGAACTCAAGGATGGGCTTAAGAGGTTGTTGGTGGCAGCGTCATTTGTAGCATACGCAACCCTGGATGCAGCTTGATTTTCAGCATGAGCAATAGCAAATAATGTGACAGCCAGGAGGGATGTGTGGTTGTGGCCATGGAGGCTGATTATCAAGCTAAGATGGTTCTCTCTGTTGCTCCCTATCATGGGGATAAGCTATTTGGAGAATCTATGGACAAAGCCATCAACGATGAACCATAGTGGGTCTTTAGGAAGAAGCCCCAATTTCGTCAAACATTTCACACCTTCAAGTCTTCCTATAGAAGAGGAGGTTCCAGAAATAAGAAACCACAGTGGTAGTATGGGAACAAGTCCTCAGGCCAGGGCCCTAGATGCCTCACAGATAGGATAAGTCCCCTGCCTCCAGCACTTCCTGACTACAGGCCTTGCCCCGCACCCCCGACAGTGGCCATGGAGGGATGTCTCAGGCTATTTCCCACATCTGAGAAAATACCTCTTCTGACTAGTGGGTGAGGGAAACAGTGACCAAAGGTTACATCATAGAGTTCCTATTATAACCGGAACCCTTCTTGGTTGCAGTTCCTAATGCTAACTGCTCGACCAAACCCCAAACCATGATCAGTGCCATCAAGCATCTTCTGCAAATAGGGGCTATAGAACCACAAAACAGAGGTACTCAGATCTATACT
This sequence comes from Sphenodon punctatus, assembly GCA_003113815.1. NCBI lineage: Eukaryota > Metazoa > Chordata > Lepidosauria > Sphenodontia > Sphenodontidae > Sphenodon > Sphenodon punctatus. The sequence continues at coordinate 725,512 of QEPC01010309.1, read as the reverse complement.
CCATATTCTTTACAGTCCCCCCCCCCCCCCCCCAAAATGGAGACATTCGAGCCATCCTGGATCTGGAGCAGCTTAAACCATTTCCTGAAATGAAGAAAGATTCAGAATGGATTGACACTATGTTCAATCCTCCTCATGCTACAGTCGGGGGATTTTCTCGCTTCCATAGACTTAAGGGAAGCATATCAGCATATTTCCATCAGTCCAACTCATCGAAGATACCTCTGATTCGCATATAGACACCTTCACTACCAGCACAAGGTGCTGTCCTGTGCCCTTTGGGTTGACCGCCTCACCCAGGATATTCTCCCAGGGGCTAATAGTTCTAATGGTGTCTCTCAAAGAAAGAGGAGTGCATGTATGTATTACCTGGATGACATTTTGGTAAGAACACAGTCATTCCATGAGGGTCAAACCACTCTTTGGAAAACAGTGGATTGCCTGCAGGAGTATGGGTTCATTATCAACTGGAAGAAAAGTTCCCTGGTTCCAGCTCAATGCCTGACGCACCTGAGAGCACTAATAAACTCTCAGAAGACAGGGTCTATCTGACCGAGGACAGAGAAGACCAGATTCGTGAATCACTTCAAACAATCCAACAGTCCACGGTAACACCCCTGATGTTTCTGGCCAGCAGGCTAGGTTTTATGATGTCATGCATGGAAACAGTCTCTTGGGCTTGCTTCCATCTTTGGGCCCTTCAACAATTCTTGTTGAGATGACAGATCCAAATAGCAACCACAAGAGAATTGGTACATGATGGGTCTTCCCATCAAGGATCCCTCTAGAGTTCTGATAATGACGGATACGAGTCTCCTGGGTTGGGGGCTCACTGAGAAGGAGCACCAGCCCAGGACAAATGAACAGCAGCCAAAGCAACCCAACACTACAGGTTGGAGCTACGGGCAATTCGCCTCGCACATCTACACTTCAGAGCAAAGACTTGTCATGTTTCAATGCACATCAACAGTACAATGTCAATGGCCTATGTCAATGAACAAGGGGGCATCAGATCAGAGACTCTTTACAAAAAGTTGCACATACGTCTCTCATGGGCAGAGTGCAATTTCCTAGCTCTAATGACGAGACATGTCTGGAGTGTTAAGCATACAAAAGGTGTAGATACATTAACTCAACAATGGCCCCGCCAGCTCCTATACACATGCACCAGGGACCCATGTAGTTTTCATTTTTTGTTTTTGGTATTTAAAGCTGTCATTTTGGTTTTCATAAATATCAAATTGTTGTTTTCATTTTTGCTTTCATTTTCATTTTCCATTGGTTTCAATGGAAAACACATTTTTGCTGCAACTTTTTTGTTTTCCCACTATATGTGACTGAAAACCTGGGGTGCATATACCTCCAATGGAAGGCATTCTGCATACCAGATTTCAAAAAGATTGAATAAAGGAATCCAATTTTAGAAGCAGTTGAATTATTTTATTTTGCAAAATTCTTCATATACGTTCTTACCTGTAACTTCTTTGCCTCACATCTAATGTAGATAAAACTTGGCAAGTTTACAGCCCATATTTTCTCTCTTTGCCAACTTTCAGAAGGATCGGATAAAGGTCCTGGTGGTATAGGCAATAAACATATAAATGTATGTCTGACTGTAATATCTTTGTAGTCCAACCTGTGTACATTAAATTTGGCAGGGAAGTATCTCATGCTTTCAGGACAGGATCATCACTGCCAAATATCAGAAAGATGTAACAAAGGGTTCCAATTTTATAAGCCTGCACGGCATATGTAGAGAATGAGCTATGCCAGGGATTCTCGTACATGTCACTGTGGTATAAGATCAGTTTGTGATGCCAATTGGCCAGCAGAAATGTCAACCAAATATTTTCAGGCAGCGATAGCACAACCACTCTCCATTATAAACAGGGGACTGCTGAAGCCCCAATTTTGAGGAAACTGCTTGAGCGACATTGCTGAAAATTTATCCATGGCTATAGGTTGTGAGGACCATCATATACACAAAGTTTGAAGAAGATCCATCAGGACAATAAAATGTTATGACTGTTTTAAAATTAATTGGTTGTGGTCAAAATGCACTGCGTCCTCATGATGTTGATTCATTAATATCTCCTTCCCCTGGAAGAGTTGAGCCCCCAAACTTCACAGGATTGGCACATGATAGCAATAACAACAGCTTCTGAAATATGATACTGAGAGGTGTAGCCAAAACTGAGATATTAATGAAAAAAATTAGTTCTGCAGCCTTGCACATGCGCACTTGAGCTCCTTTCCCCTGTCGGAGAGCTGGGGAAGCGGAACTCTGAAAACACTGACTATTGTAGTCTCCCCTGGCTCGTGCACTGTGCTGGAAGGCAAGCATACTGCTCCGCTCCCCACCCCCGGCCCTATCCTCGCTCGCCTTGCCCCCCCCCAGGCAAAGCGGAGTCAGCACAGCTTGCTGGGGCCGAAGCCGGCACAGCCGCGGCTAGCTGGGGGTAGTTGCATGGTTGTGAGGCAGGCTGCAGCCAGCTTCTCCCCCCATAAGTTGTTCTGCCTACCCTCCCTGGCTCCTGTCCCCATCCCTCACCTGCCTCTGCCTCCTGGTAGCGCTCCAGCAGCAGTAGTGGGACACAGGGGCTGGGAGATAAAGCTGTTTGTTTACCTCCTCCCCACGTGCTGATCAGAAGGTTGTTACCTTGTAAAGAAGGTTCTTCGAGATGGCTCCCAACATTCTCACAACTGGGTTGGGCATGCTCATCCTATCTAAATAATAGACTGCATGATGGTCTCGAGCTCCTCTAGTATAAAAAGCACTGACTTTCCCCCTCATAATGACAGTTCCTTTCAACCCTTTCTAGAAATATAAGAAAAAAATTCCATGCGAGCTGGAAGGGTGGGTGTTGTGAGAATTTTCAGAGCCATCTCAAAGAACCTTGTTTACAAGGTAGCAAACTTCTGTTCACCTTCGAGTGGCTCCTCACATGCTATTTTTACATGGCTCTGCCAGGTGTGGGGGCCCGTGGGCGTGCCAGTGCATGGACGGGGCATGCACACGACTGCACACGCATCCCCACTCACCTCCCACTCACCCACACCCAAGGAGTAACCGCCGTTTCCCCCGGTTGCTCCATGTGTGGGGATGAGTGACGGGGTGCGTGGGG
>QEPC01010309.1:688274-714373 GCA_003113815.1 Sphenodon punctatus | reverse complement strand
CGGGCGTGACTTCGCAGATGCTATGAGGACAGCAAGGAACTCCTTCTTTGCCGTCCTCACAGCCTCAACATAGGACCGCAAATGGACCCTATGGAGAAGACGGTCGGAGTCAGATCGAGTCCGACGCCAGCATTGCTCTAGCCTCCTGCCTACACGCTTCATACACCGCAGCCCCTCAGTAAACCAATGGGTCCTGCGGTGACGAGACCTAGGCAGAGGGCATCTCGGAGCCACCCTGTCAATGGCCTCCTCCAGCAAGCTGTTCCAATGCTGGACCAGCTCATCCACAGGGTGGCCATCCACGTCCAAGGTTAACTCCCTCAGGACCTCTTGGAACCTCTGGGGTTCCATCAGCCTCCGAGGGTGGACCAAACTAACTGGTCCCTTCCCCTTCTGGAGGGGGTGCGCTAGAAGACTGGCCTAAAGGAGATAATGGTCTGTCCATGACAAGGGCACTGCTGTAACCTCCCCCACAACTGGACCCCCCACCTCAAGGCCAGAACCGAAGATCAGGTCGAAGGTATGTCCCCCCACGTGGGTCGGACAGATAACCTCCTGGGGCAAGTCCATGGTTGCCATGGCAGCCATGAATTCTCGCTCCACCCCGATAAGGCCGTCATCGGCATGGATGTTGAAGTCCCCCAGAACCAAAGTTCTGGAGGAGTCCAAAATCATCTCCGAGGCCAGCTCTGCTAGAGCAGTAAGGGATGCCGCTGGGCAGGAAGGGGCCCGGTACACCAGCAGCACCCCTATCTTGCCCCCAGCCAAATCGAACACCACATGAAGGACCTCAGTACCCATACCCCCTCCCCCCCACCTCAAGACTGTTCCCCAAGACTGTTCACGTGTTGTCCGTGAACAGACTTGGGGAAAGGGTTAAAGTAGGGTGATGCGATGCTCAGTCCAAGATCTGCTAGCTTCTGTGGCTCCCCTCCTCCTGCAGAAAGTTCTTGGTACTTACAACTGAATGGCTGGTACATGGGGCTATTAGAGGGACCTCCTTCCTGGGGTCCTTGGAGCTCAGCCTTGCCTAACAGGGAGCTCTACCAGGTCTCCTCTCTGCTTATTAGATGACTGCACCAGGCCCTCTGTCCAGGCATGGATCTTTCCTTTAGTGGTCATCTGGGTGTTTAGCTTGCAGAAGGCTAGTTAGTCCTTTGCTCTCCTTGGTTTTTCTTAGCCATAAGGCAACCCTGTGCTTCAAGAGCCCTTGGTGTAGATCCTCCTTAGCTACACTCAGCACGTTTCTCCTTCCAGATGTTGCCAAATCCTGTGGGGCAGGATGTGCAGGGCTGAACTTAGGATTTTAGCAACCCTAGGCAACTCAGGCTGCCCACAACTCCCCGGAGCTCTGGTGAGTGTGTGGGCTGCCATCCAAGGCAGGAAGGGAGACAATGGTGACTCCCAGCACAGAAGCTCTCCGCACCACTGGAAAATGCATTTGCGGGGGACTTGGGGATGGAATGGGGCTTCTTCAGGCCGGATGGACGGGGAGTTCCCCCTCCAGGCTGAAGGTGGCATGGGTGATGAGGTGGAGGTGGAGGGGGTATTGTGACTGGGTGGACGCTGAAAACAGAAGCCCCCAACACCCCAAAATTTGCTACCCCTCCAAAAACTGCCTCTTTAGGCAGGTGTCTATGGCCGCTTTTAGACAAGACACATTTGCGCATGATTGTTAAAAAATGCACTTGTTTTAATGCTCGTTTAAACACCTAAACCGTTTTAAATGTGTATTAAACAATTTAATGTGTAAAAGCCCAAACCATTTTGAATGTGTTTTTTAAATAATGCGCATTTTTAAAAACCGATTTTGGCATCCCCCCGATCATCAAAGTTGCTCAAAACCGGTTTTTAAAAATGCGCATTATTTAAAAACCACATTCAAAACGGTTTGGGCTTTTACACGTTCATGGCAAATACACATTTAAAACGGTTTAGGTGTTTAAACGAGCATTAAAACAAGCGCATTTTTTAACAATCATGCGCAAATGTGTCTCGTCTAACAGCGGCCTATGTTGCCTGCCCCTAAGTTTGGTTCTGAGGATGTGACTTCAGCTTTACTCTGTTCTGGGTTAGCAGATCACAGCCACTTCTTTTGGGCCTTCTCACCCTCCCCTCAGGCAGCCATCATGTCCACTTCTCTGTCTGGCTGCTTATCCATGTTATACAATCTTACGTTAATTTTTATTTAACGTGGGAATGCCCTCTTCTTCACGCGTCTGTGAAACTAACAGTAGTTTCATCACGGATGACAGGACTGAAAATTCAGCCCTGTCAGTCACATGAGTTGAAATTAACATTTAAATTTGAATGTGTGCATGCAAATTTAATGTTAATTAAACTCCCTGTGAGATTTTGACAGGTGTATCTCCCCTTTGCCAAGCACTAGTGCTAGTGTCGGGTGGAGAGAGAAGGGAAGGAGGATCCATGCCTCTAGCAGTGCTTGACAAAGCGGCTTTGGCTGGGCACTGCTTCCCTAGGGGTTTCCCTGGCAGGGGTACTGGTCCCCAACCTCCCCCCCCCCGGGAGCCCCCTAGTGTCCCCACCCCCCACACACCAGGGGTTCCCAGGGGGGAGGGGTTAACGTGAGCATGAGTAATAATAATAATAATTATTTGTATATAGTGCCCCCCTGCCATGGCACTTGAGCACTTTACATAGAACAATTTAACACCACTTTTAATCCTCACAACAACCCTGTGAGGTAGGTTAGTCTGAGAGAATAATGCAACTGGCCCAAGATTGCCCAGTGAATTTCCGGCTAAGGCAAGGTTAGAACCAGGGTCCTTCCCTACCTCCTGGTGCACATACTGCACACATAGCCATTACACCACACTGGCTCTCAATACAGCACAGCATAGGCAGAATATGTCATTTTTTATTATGCATCCAAACCCCCGAAAGAAACTAATGTGGGCATGCAGCTACGCTTCCATCTCACGTTAATACTGTTTTCACGTGAGATTGAATCTCATGTGAAAAACCAAACGTGGGCAAGCAGCCTCTGTCGTCTTCTGCTCCTGTCCTCTTCAGCTACCCTAAGGAAGCCAATGGTGTAGGCTCCTCTATGCTGGGTTAGCATGACAGCATCCTCCTGACTTTGTTACCTCAGGCTGAGTACATTAGTTTAGAAACCAGTAAGGTCTTACCAAGTACTTTATATAATTCAATGTGAACCTCTATTTTTAATTTATTTATTTTTTAACTTTTTTGACAAGGGATGGAATAGGGTTAGTTATGAGAACTATTAGCTGCAATGATTTTAACAGAAACTGTACATGAAAAAATATATAAGGGAAGTTGTTTTAATTACCCCCCACCCCTGTCTGTACATTGTCAGCATTTATGCACAAAACTCTGTCCTACCGAGGATGTTAGCAGAGATTTCACAGGTCTGAAGCAAGTCTGTGATTGGTGGAAGTGTTATTATTTCTTACATGGATAGCGGACTTCCTTTCACTACAGTCACAGGCTGACAGCAGCAAAACAGGCACAGCCTTTATAAGGGAGGGAAGATCAACACAGTTACCCTTCTTTGTGCTCTGCCAGGTTCTCCTAGCACTATAGTTAAAAAAATAGAAATAAAAAATGAATGCCATAAAGGTTTACTATATTTATTATTTATTTTAATGATTATTTATTTATTGAAATGTATGCACCTAAGGCTCAGGGCAACATACATAAAAAACAGGTTAAAAACATGTGCAAATCCCCTTAACAAGCTCATCCCCACCCACTGAACCTCCCCTTCCTGCCCCTATCCCTGCCTGCCAAATGCTTGGTCAAAAAGAGAAGTCTTACATTGCCTCTGGAAGTGGCTCAAGCTCTGATGGACTTTCAGAGGAAGGGAGATCCATAACACTGGGACAGCAACTGAGAAATGCCTCTCTACACACTATCGTTGTATGGACCTGACTAGCAGGTGGTACCCACAAGACAGCGGTCCCAGCTGACTGCAGGGATTGTGATGGAGCACAGTAAGAGAGATGTCTTTCGGATATTTGGGGCCCAGGCCGTTTAAGGCTTTAAAGGGAAAAACAGCACCTCAAATTGTGCCTTGGAAGCTACTGGTAGCCAGTACAGGCTTTGAGGCACAGGGGTAATATGTTCGTGGCAACCCACCGCTGAAAGGAACCATGCTGCCGTTTTTGGCACTAGCTGCAGCTTCATGACAGTCATCAAGGGCAGCTTCACGTAGAGTGCATTTCAGTAACCTAGCCTCGGTGTTATAAAAGCATGGATGATGGTGGCCAGATCCAATTCAGAAAGAAAGGGCCTTGGCCTCTTCACCAGTTAGAGATGGTGAAAAGCAGTCCTGGCCATTGCTGCAACCTGATGTTCCAGCTGCAGTGAGGGATCCAACAGCACTCTAAGGCTGTGAACCTGCGTAACCAGACGAGGCCAGACTCCATCAATAAAAGGACTCCCCTTCCACTCCTCCAGAATCTGCCTTCCTTCCTCTGAACCAGTGGGACACCTTCTATAGAGCTAGGACAGCCAGGGGTGGGGGCGTAGCGGCCCCTGGTGGATATGTGATAAGAACATAAAAAGTGCCAGACCAGCAGTCTAGCTAACCCAGCATCCTTTCTCTGATAGTGGCCAGTGCTGGTTGCTCAAGAGGACGTACGTGGACGTGTGACCCATCACCTGACAACCACTCGCAACTACTACTAGCCAGGGATTATGTCCTTATCCTCTAAGAATTCATCTAATTTCTATTTGGAGCTAGTTAGGCTGTTGGCTTCCACAGCCTCCTCTGACAATGAATTCTACAACTGTATTGTCCAGGGAACTGCATGAAAAAGTACTTCCTTTTCTTCATTTTAAATCTGCTGCCCTTTAACATCATAGTGTTCTCTTATTTTGCGAAAGAGGAAACCGTTCCCTATTGACTTTCTCCATGCCACTTATGATTTTATAAACTTTGATCACATCCTCCATTAATCGCCTCTTTCCAAGCTAAACAGCCCAGCCTGTTGAGCCTCTCTTCATATGGAAGTCGATTAATCCCTTCTATCATCCTTGTTTCCCTTTTCTGAACCTTTTCCAGCTCTGTTATGTCTTTCTTGAGATGAGGCAACCAGAACTGCACACAATATTCAAGGTGGGGGTCATGCCAAAGATTTATACAGCGACATTGATACTTTCCCTTTTATTTTCTATTCCTTTCACAATAATGCCTAGCATTCTGTTTGCCTTTTTGACTGCTGCCACACACTGAGCTGATGTCTTCAAGGAACTATCCATAATGACTCCTCCAGAATCTGCCTTCCTCTCTTTGCACCAGTGGAAGACCTTTTAATAACTATACTATAAATAAAAAATGAATACAATAAAGGTATACTATATTTAATAACTATACTATTCTTTTAATAACTTAATTTTTAATACACTTTGGTGTAATTAATTTCTATTGCATTTGAGAAGCTGCATGATACTGATAGTCAGCAGATGAGCTAAATAAAATATTGTTGTTCCAGAGACTTACAGGGATGTAGAACCTTTATTTCTTATGGGCCATTTAAAACAATTAGGGCTGTGTGTTCGGGTTTTGATAAAACACAAGCACAAAAAAGCCCTTTTCAGCTTCCATCTTCAAAATACAAATACTGTGGCTGTGTAATCAGGTTTCAAGTGAACCCAAAGTTTCATAAAAGACATGGTAACTATGGTCTTGAACTGGACCCCAAAGGCTGTACCACATATCCAGCTCAGAGCTGGGCTGCTTTCTGACTTTCAGCTTAGCCGCCTGTTTGGGGAGCCTGTAGTGAGCCCTACCTGACTGTAGGGGCTGCTGCTGTTTGAGAACTGCAGGCTTCAGCACTGCAGCCAGGCCCAGCCCAGTGGAGCCCAGCAAGTGAGAAATGGGCTTCATTTCCCCTATCTCCCAAGTCAGTGACACCTCACCTGAACCTACTCCCATGCCACTTTCCTCAAACCAGCAGACCCGTTCCTCAAGTCAGTGATCTCCCCTGAGCCAGATCCATGCCCCATTCCTTTATCCCCAAGTTAACAACCTCTCCATCAAGTCAGCCATATTCTCCACCCTCCCCCAAACCAGTGCACCCCTTTTAAAATTGGTAGCAGACTTAGCAGTGCTTTTAACTGCATTTTTCTTGCCTCATAGGCCTGTTAAATTGACAGAGCCACATTGCACTTCTGCACCAAAATAATTAATATGTAGGGACCAATGTTCACTGTGGGAAATATAGTGAACACGTGTGAAAATACAAATACAAATAAATGCAAATACAGATACAAATAATTGATCCTGTACATGGGCCTAAAAATTAGTACAATCTCCCTGTGCCTGATAATTTTGGATGGGTGGGGAGGAAGGGGAAGGAGACTAAGGGGTTGTACTCAGGAGGGGAGAGAAGGTCAAGATCACAGATCTGCCCCATGAATCCACTCTATACTGTGAAGTGCATGCTCTCATCTGTGCTCCCTATTTCTGGGTACACTCCTTCAGTGACTGAGAGTAAAGCCTGGATCTATGCGCCAGATTCAAGGAGTGGTAAAGAGCTAAATAAAATCTAGCTGAAAGCCCATGGGCCAGACGTTTCCCACCCTTGTATTAGAATCCTACATAATTTCATTTCTTATGGAGGCTTAGTCCTTAACGTGTTTTCTATTAGCTGTAAATCTTACTGAGTTTCAAGACTCTGCCTTGCTAAAGTTAGAACTTGGAGGGCCTTTTGTAGCAGACGTGGTTGATCGACGGGCAGAAGAATACATTGTAGTGCAAATTCAACAGATAGGAGATTCTGGACCTAAATGGAGACGTCAGCAGCAGGTGATGAATTGAAGATACTGACTTTTTATATCTTGTTTCATTGATTTCTTCTGACATTTCTCTGTTTTGGTATCTCCATCAGAGAACATTACATGTCTTCTTTTTGTGTGAGATGGGTTCAGATGCCAGTGTTAACATTGTTACAAGTAGCTGTCCATTATTTTCTGCATTTTATCTTGACTTTACAATGTTGCATAGAATCCTGCTTTTTCAGACTTTGAAATCTGAGGGATAATTCCCTCTTGTTTAATACTAACATGCAATCTTTTTTATTTAAAAAGAAATTAAATCAATAAAGTTTGTAAATATTTGGCAAGCAAGGTTTTTTTAGTTGAAGAATCATATGCGAAAATGGATCCAAAGAGGGATTTTTTTGTACTTATATTACAAAAATAATATTTTGGTACTTTTCTTTGAAACAATTTTTCTCATATGCTCTTCCAAGTTATTGACCATATATTTTCCTTAATTGAGTTTCATCAAGCAAAACCAGGGTTCACTGATTAATTGAAGGACCGGAACCACAAAAGCTATATTAAATATAATATGCTCCCTTTTTAAAAAAAAAAAATATATATATATATAACTGCCACAAACATCTACTCATATCTTCTGGTGTCTTGGTTATACCTCTAGTGGCCTGTGACTAGTTGTACTTCCACATCTGAACCACCAGTTAAGCACATACAAGGTTAAGGTTAACCCACAGAAGCTAGAACGAATCCTCTTTACCTCAGCAGCTGATGTCATTTGGTAAAAAAAGTGACACCGGACCGGTTCAACCCTTTGTGACATGTTTGTTCATGGACCGCACTTGCACATGTGCAGGTGCTGCCAGATGTTTGATCTGGGGCACTCTGGGCTGTGGTGGTGGCTAGCTGGGGCTGTCATCCCGAAGATCTCTGGGAACACAGCCAGGGCTAGGGTCTGCTCCAATCAGGCCAAAGTGGACTGCCCTGGAACGGCACATCTGTTTTCAGACTGGTCTGCCAGCCCCGGGCCACCTCCACCATGGCTAACTGCCATGGTGGCCATCGTTGGCTGCATGACTGCCTGTCATGGTGGGGGGTGGGGCACAGTGCAGGGACAGGAATGGCCGACCGCACGTTTCCTGTTCTCCCCGCCCCTGGGCTGTGTAGCCACCAGTCCAACTGGGAGCATTTGTGTTTGGGGCTCTGGCTGGTGCACACCCTGTTCACCCAGGCTGCCTGTCCTGGGTCAGCCCGGGTTGTGGCAGTCTGGCTGTCATTTGTGGCTTCACCCATTGAGAGCAATGCGCCTGAGATAATTTTCCTTTGTGCGTTATTAGACCAGCCAGTTCCTTCTCATGGAGGGTTGCTGTAATGCGCTAGGAAAAGCAATCTACAAAGGACCTTTCCACTAGAATGCATAGTCCTTTTCACAGAAAACAGTGTGATCTAGCCACCTGCCTTCTGAAAGTTGTTCCCCTAGATTGATTCCCACACTGAGGTAGGAGTGGGTGGTGTTTGCCAAAAGCTGGCTGCACACGCTTCACTTGCATCTTTCTATGTAAGAAATCTCCATCTGGCTTTTTAAACTTCTATTTTCTATGCAATTGCATTGTTCCAATGGGCCAGGAAGACAGAATGAAAAGGAAGCCCTCAATTTGTGTTCCTTTAAGTGTCTTTTGGTTGTAATAAGAAAAGTTCTTTGCTCCTGTATTTGAAACTCAAGCATGTTTTCAGCCATATTTGATCTGATACTCGAGTGCTGTGATGATGTTATAATCTTTCAGAAACTGTTTCCCCTGAACTTTCTAGACTCTGTTTTCTTTGGCCTTGATATTAGGTCAATCGCAAAGCTCTCGTTACCATTACTGGACAAGGGTCAGGGCCTTTATGAAGGATTAATTTCTGGGTGCAGTTTCCATTTGTACACCAGAATTGAATCCTACCAAAATAGTAGCAAGTAAAATAGAAAAACCAAAATGAGCCATTCATTTTTTTAGGACAGAGACAAAGTAGTTCAGATGATATCTTTTATTGGACCAACATCTGGGGCTCTTCCTCAGGTACTGTAAGAAGTATAGGTTGAACAAATGCAGGCTGGACAGATCTCTGTGATAGCAGTCGGTTTCATTAATTTAATTATTGATGTTATTGAATCTGTTACAGGTGTTCTACAACTGGACACTGCCTTTAAATTCTAGGAGAAATGAGCAAGTTAACATGATGAGAACCTTTGAGATGCTAAACAGGTTGGGTCACTGATATGAAGCCAGTGCTTATTATTAACTTGATACTTAAATACAATGCACAGATTTTCTTTTCTTAAATAAGGGCACCACATTCTTCCAGTACGTAGTTATTTTCATTGGCATAAAAGCATAGTGTTAACAGGGTGCCCCTAGTGGGATGTGTGTGTGTTGAGTGTTAGCAGGATCAGCTCCCCTCAAAAGGACAGCTCACATGGATTCTTAGTTCCATGCCTGCTCTTTATTTACACGTGCCCAATATTCCCCAGTCCCATACAAGTTCCTTGATAGCTATATGCAGTACTTGCATACACAGTGCCTTCTTAGGGTGCTTTTCCCACATGCGGGAATGAAACCTTACAGTGCTACGGGTGAAAACACGCTTGCAAATTGCGTGCATTTTCCCACGCGTTATGTGCATTTACAAGGCCACTTGACAGAGCTGGATTTCACAGCCCTGTCAAGTGACCTTGTAAATGTGCATAACATCAGCAATTAGGCAAATTAATGCATTCAGATGTGCAGAAAAATGCATACGATTTGCAAGCGTGTTTTCACCTGCAGCCTTGTAAGGTCGTGTTCCCGCATGTGGGCAAGCACCCTTAATCTCAGGGTGGCCCCCTTGCTGTGGGATGGCTCAGCCCCTTCAGGAGCTCAGGAAAAGCTTCCTCAGCTCCTACCCATTGCTCTGGCAGCCCACTCTGCAACAAAGCCCAGCTCACTCTGGTGGCCTCTCTAGGCAGCTCTCCCTGGCTTACTACCTCTCCAGAGTTCTCCTTAGCCTGGCCCCGGCTCCTTCTGAGTTCTCAGCTCAGGCTTATACAGCCAGGCTCCTGGACTAGCCCAGCCACACCCAAACCCATTTGATCCCAATCAACCTCTCTAGCAAGTCTCTCAAGGTTTGCATCTATGAGGAGGGCAAGCGCCATCCTCCTCTAGCACCCACCAAGGCACGGATCTGATAACAGGAGCTCCTGCGCCACTGCTGTTGGCACCACTTACAGGGCTAGGCTGTCACCCAAAGCCTCTCTGTAGTGTTTACACAAACATTTAATAGTTTTTTGATCTATGTAACATTACAAATCATGCAGCCATGTACTGAAAGCACCATAATTTTCTTTCTTTCCACAGTAAGGGAATCACTATAAACATTCAGGCATTCCTTCAGGAATCTGAAATAGTTCCTCTTTCCATGACACACCAGTATCTTCATGCAGATGTAGAGACTCAAGTAACAATTGCATCGGTCATTTTAGCAGGTGTTTATGTGCTGATCATATTGGAGGTAAGTCCAATGTTTGTGCTTATTTTCTTTTTTATTAAATAAAGGTAAGCTGTATTGTTTTTGACAGTTAATAAATTTCCCAAATACACTTCAGGAAATTGGAATGAATTTGAGCTCATTCTCATCAATTTCTAGTAACTATATCGGCTGTGTTCCAGCAGTCCTTGGTGTGCTTATCTAAAGATTTCTTAGTTTTTTCCATTTGTAAATCGTCTGTTTTTATGGGATTATAGCTTGGCTATAAAACAAAATCAGCCTTGGTTGAAACTTGGTGGAAAAGATCTCAACTCAAAAGCAACAATCACATTCAAATTGGAAAAAAAATTACTTTGGCTAGTCTTTCTCTAAGAAAACTCAAAACAATGTAGCAATCCTTTGCATATTTATAATGTTAACTAAAGAGAGCTTTAATTTTAGAGCAGTAACTATTACAACTTCCCATGGTGTTCATCTTAGATACAGGATTATGGGAAATGACTCCCTACACCTCAGACCCTTTTCCCATTGTGAAAAGGCCAGAGCAGAAGTTAGAATCTATTTTTTCTCTCATTTACAGCAATTCTCTACTTCTGTAGTTCCACTGATTTAAGCTGAGCTGTGCATTATTTACAATTAGGAAATGAATAAGGATCACAGTAATGACAATGTCTGGTTTGCCTTTTATTCTTTCTACTTCTCATGTTCTTTTAGCTTTTCACATTGTAACCCGTTGAGATGCTAAATAAGAGTGTCTATCTTCCAATTAAATTTCAGTAACAGAGATAAGCAACATGTGACAGATGTACAAAAGTGTAAATTATTTACTTTAGGAGGAGAGATTTATTCATGAGGCTAAAACAGGCTCTCGCCAAAGTGTGAAGGAGATAAGGTATTGGATTTTGGTTTAAATACGTGGATGTATGCTGCTCGTCAGTGAAATAACCAATACATTTCAATACAGCTTTTATTTTCACAGTCCTATGCAATCCATTTGCAATTGCAAGATCATTTGGTTTTGAATGTTTGCATTTTAGAAAGCCACTTGTGAAGCACTAATAGTCATGGTGAGTCAGAGACCATTCAGAGACTAATGCTGCAGATTTTGCACACAGAGACTAAGTATAGAAATGCATGCCTATTCTTCTTTCTCTTAGGAGAACAGTTTTAAAACAATTGTCATTTTTTGTTGTTGCTAAAACGTTAAGGGATGAATTCTACTTTCAGATCTATATCTGATTGGCTGAGGTGAAACTTGCTTCACAGACCAAGTAGACAATGGTCCTAAATAGTTTTTTAAAATGGAGAATTTAGTTTCTTTGTTTCATTTGTATTACTATTAACATTTTATTCTGTATTTGAGGTTTCAGATAGGCTCCTGTCTTCTTGCTATTGGTTCCATTGGCATTTTCTAATTAAGTTATTTTATAAATGATAGAAATTAAAGCTCAGACTAGCAAACAAACATAGAATATGACTGATGCTTTGTCTTTCTGCTGTTCATTTGCAAAACATGGGTGATAGAACTGGGGCAATAAATAAACTGGGTTGTATGGCTTGCCATACGTGCAGTATTAAAGTGTGGTATCTGGATTTGTCCTGTTTTTTCAGTACTTAGTACCCTGTTTTTCTGGTAACAGCAGGCACGGTGGGTACCCGAGGGCATCAGGGGCACTGCCCCTTCTGTGCCCTTCTGCCGCTGTGCCTCCTCTGCTCCCCTCTGCTTACCTTCCAAGAGGCTGGAGGCTGCTGCAGTGCAGCAGCAGTTCTGTCTGGCACAGTCTGTGTCCAGACTCCAGCTGCGCCCAGGTAACAGTTGTTACTGCTGTTGAGGAAATCAATTATAGGTGCCACAGGGATCATCTCTCACTGCTTCATAGCTTGTATGTATAGCTGCTGATTTTCATTTTTCTCCACCTTTTTTCTACCTTGTCCTCACATTTAATTATATTACTGTTCTTTAGCCTTCCTTGTTTGATAATCTCTGCATGACCCGTTGTTCCATTCACCAAGCCCTTGTAAAATATTAATTGTTAGAAAGTGCCTCTTAAAAAAATATGTGAGGTGTATTATCTCCAGGAGTAAGTGGGGAAGAGGAGCCCCAAACACTTTATTGTGCAAGGCCTAGGCAACACATGGCATATGGCTACAACTGTTTCACATGAACAAAACTTCAAGTGAAAAAACAAGCTATGCCATGCTAATTTCTAGAGAAACTTCCCTGCATGAAAAGAATAAATAGTTGAAATTGCTCCTTTTAATTTGTTCCTTTAGCCTTCTCTTGGTCTTGCACATGAGAGCTAAGAATGGGAGAAGGTGGTCAACAGAATTCAAATTATGTTGGTTTGGGGGTTTCTTTGGTCATAGATGGAACTTTGGACACCCGGGATAAGTCCCCGCAGCACAGGATGAGACCGGATTAACTCTCCACTATACAGTCATTTATTAAGTCTCTATATACAGTCTCTACTCTCAGCCAGGTGACAGTCCTCTGGCTCATACTCACAGGCTCAAAGGTCTTTAGTCCAGGCACAGCACTCTATACTCCAGCAGGTCTCCTTCAGCACTCTGGATAGTGTGCTGCTTCAGTGCAGTTCTTAGGGAACTCTCCTCTCCTTCAGTCAGACATTGATAGCCTCTCTGTCTGGCTTGGGCTTCTTTGAAGTAGGCGGGGGGTTAGCCCTCTGGCTCCTAGCTCTTAAAGGGTTAGGACCCTACCACCTTCTACTCAGTGTTTAGCGTAGGCTTTCACTCTCTTGGGCTGGCCCCTGCCACACCCTGCTTAGCTATTCCTTAATTAGGTGCGGTTCCCTACTAGCACCTGTGCCTAGACCGGGACTAGCTCCTCTTAACGAGCCAGTAGCCTGCAGGGGCTCTGCCCTGCCACATCAGCTATTCCCTCCTGAGTTACCTTCTAGAATCCTCTGACTGTGTGTAACCTTATCTTTGCAGCAGTCACCATCTCTCCCCTGGTGATTGATTGCTTATTCTTCAAACCAGTAACATCTAGTGTAAGCAAAAAAAGAAAACCCACAAAGAACTCCACAGTAACATCAGACTGAAAAAAAAAATCTATCTCCCTTAAGAGCAAATCCTCCCCCCACCCCCACTTGCTCATATATTGGTGATTCTTTCATTTACCACATGCTATCCATGTTGTTCTAGGAGACAAACTTTCTTTCCCCTTGTGAGCTGGCACACGGTGCTAACTGTAAAATCTGGTGGTTTTTTTTCCAGTAGCCATCTTTCACCTTAATTTTCTGATCAAAGTACATTTTGTTCATGTCGTCATTGTTTTCTTGACTAGCTTTGCATTGCCTTTTTGAATATTTTCCACAGTTATTTCTGTGTGTTTTGAGTTACTAATTACTTTTCTTTTACCCAGATGATTTTTGTTTTAATTTCTTCTTCCCTTCAGTTTTCATTTCCAGATCAGACTTCAGCATGTTACATTTTATGGTTTAGATATTTGTAGGGGGATAACTGTACTTTTTATAATGTTTGGAGTTAAACACATATATAATGACATAGAATTGCTGACAAATATGAAGTATTTCATTTTGATCTAAGCAGTCTTAACTGCATAGGAAATCAAAGCACTGTATGTTGAACCAAAGTAATAAAGTGTGTCAATTTTAACTATGCTTCTCTACATCTCCAAATTCTGTGGCCCCTTGATTTACAAAGCATACTGAAATGGGAGGTGTTGAGACACCGATTGTGTGGAATTGCTGAATGATAATATGTGCAGAGAGGGGAAGTCTTATTTTTGATATTGATTTTGATGCACAGAATTGCACTATGAAGTTTCAAGAGAAAGAAAACCGATATAAAAGTAGGAATTTTACTCAATAATTAAGCAATATTAATTGTATTTTTTCTAATTAAATATTCTAAGTTTTGAAAACACAGGATGTTTGCCGTTAAGGATGCAGCAAATAAATACTATGCAGTTCTACTTTCTGTTGAGAGGGAGTCAAGCAGAAAAATAATTGACACTCAAATAATTCTTGTTCTTTGGTAAATGCAATGACACTACCGACATATTGCATATGTTTACTGTGAACATATCTGTTTTTTTAAATCTTCTACATTTGTCACTGCATCATGGAAGGGGATAAAGACACATAAAGGTGGGGTATAGCGGCCACACTTTTTATTTATCAATACAAAACAGTTTGGGCGGGGGCAGGTAGGGGAAGTTGGGAGGCAAGGTAGAAGGTGGAGGGCACAGGAAGGCTATAATGGGGAGTGTACTGGTAACCTGCTGGTGACTTCTTGTTTTCTTCTTATATAGGAAGAGAGGAGAAAGAACTGGGTGATTCCTGTCCCTCTCTGAGGTCTTCAGAACTGGTCTTTATTGGCCATGGCACAAGCACTCTCTGAGGCAACTGGGCATGTGCTACCTGCGTCCAATGCAGGTGTGGTTGGAGAGCTCTTCGTTTGGGGAGGCAGGCACTATCTGAGGTCTGGTGCAGGTGGCTCTGGAGGACCCTTTGTCTGGGGAGGCAGGCACTATCTGTGGTCTGCTGCAGGTGTGGGTCTGGTTGTTGTGGGTGACAGTATCCCCCTGAAGAGTGACTCCCACCAAGGGGTGCTCACTTGTTTGGGAGTTGCTGGTGGAAGGTGCAGAGGAGGGTTGGGGCATGGATGGTGGGACTCAGGTTCCCATGACCTTTCCTTGGGCCTGTACCTGTCCCAGTCTATGAGGTATTGAAGTTGCTCCTTGTGGAAAGGGGAATCCAAGGTTTTGTAGACTATATATTGGTCCTGACCCTGTATGGAAACAGGTGGTGGAGGTGGTAAGGAGTGATTGGGGAAAGGACCAGGCTGGCAGGGTTTGAGGAGAGACACATGGGATAATGGGTGGATACTCAGCTGCTGAGGTAGTTGTAGCTTGACAGCCACTGGACTGACCATGTCGAATGATGATGAAGGAACCCAGGTACTGGTGATCTAGCTTCGCCGAGTGGCAATGGGTGGTGGACATCCAGACCTGGTCACCTGGTTCGTATTGAGGGGCTTCCAGCCTATGATGATTGTCAATGGCCTTATAAGACTTTGGTAAAATGAGTGAGGAGGTTGGTGTGGATGGCCTGGAGAAGGAGACCCAGTCTAGAGCAGCAGGTATGGCAGAGGTTGCAGAAAGATCTGGATGAAAATGAGGACGGTATCTGTAGCTGGTGTAGAATGGAGACTGGCCAGTGCTGTTGTATTGGGCCAACTCTGCAGTTGGCAGTAGGCCCACCCAATTGTCCTGCTGGTAGGAAGGAAGCACCATGGATATTTTTCAAGCACCTGCTGGGTCCATCCTACCTGTATGTTTGTGAATGGTAAGCCAGTGGGAGAGAGGTCATAGTTCCCAGGAGCTTGAAGAGGGTCTGTCAGAAACGTGATATGAACTGTGCCTGGTGATTGGAAATAATGGTAGTGGGGGGTCCATGAAGATAAAAAACTGTAGAAAATAAAAGCTGGACTGTTTCTGTTGGGTCCTTCCTACTTGTCTGTTTGGAGGAACTCCTAGGAAAAACTGGGCTATTACTTGGGCAGGCCTATGACAAGAATGAAATAAGCCATTTTAATGCAAGTGTCCACAAATGTCAGAATCATGGAAGAGCCTTTAAATGGGGGAAGTTCAGTAATAAAGTCCATTAAAACTCCCTTCCATTACCACTGGGGAAGAGGGAATAGCTGCAAACAACCCATTGCCTTCTTCCGTGGCACGTTAGTGTGGGCATACCTGGCAGCTACGAACATATTGTCACATGCTGGGAATCAGCGAAGGCCACGAGAAGTAGTGTCAGACCAGCCGGAGGGTCTTATCCTGCCCAAAATATCTGGCTATGGAGGAGTTGTGGCATAGGTGGAGTGCTTCTAGTCATGGCATGCCTTCCAGCAAACATAATTAATTCTCATGTCGGGACAGGTGGTGTTGGTTCTGTAAGAGAGTTTCAGTGTAGTGGGTAGTAGGGTCCTCGTGCCGTGGGAATAGTAGATTGGCCCTTGTAGTTCCTTCTCCTGAAAGAGAGCATCTGCTGTGCAATTGTGGCTTTCTGTATGGAATCTGAGGAGGAAATGGAAGCAGGAGAGGAACAATGCCCACCTGGTCAGGTGTTGATTAGTGAGAGAAGTGGTGTGAAAGGACTCTAGGTTCTTATGATCTGTAAGAATCTGGATGGGATGTGGGGAACCTTCTACTAGGTGGTGCCACTCTGCCACGGCCTCTTGGATGGCAAGTAGTTCCTTGTTCAGAATTGGATAATTTCGTTCAGAGGCAGAGAAACTCTTGGAAAAATAAGTGCATGGCTATGGTGGCTCCTCTCAACAGGGGGCATGGGATAGCGCTGCCGCTACATCTTAAATCAAAGTCATCAGAATCTATGAAAAAGACTGCTGAGTGTCAGGATGTCAGAGGAATGGTACTGAGGTGAAGGCTTGCTTCAGGACCCAGAAAGCTAATTTGCTTCTAGCATCTAACGGTAATGGACTCCCTTCCAAAGCAGCGTCATTAGTGGAATAGTCAGGGCAGAATTGTGGCTGATGAAGCATCAATAGAGGTTGGCAGAGCCCATGAATCATGGAAAGCCCTTGCTGCTGGTTGGAGGTTCTCATTGCTGGACTGCTTGCATCTGCAGGGGTCCATGGAGATGTCTGAAGGGGAAATCTGGTAGCCCAGGAAGTCTATGGAGGAGCCCAGGAAAGCGCACTTCTCCAATTTTTCATAGACTGTGATAGTGGAAATGCTGCAGCACTGTTGGGACACGAGTAAGGTGCTGCTCCAGAGAATCAGAAAAAATGAGATCATCCAAATAAACAATCACATAGATGTCAAGGATATTGTGGAAGACTTTGAGCACAATCCAATCGCCTGTGTGCACCACCTCCTATGCACGGTGCACTACCAGAATGTGCACGCTGCAGGCATTCATGTGCGCCTGCAACCCAGTGCAGTTGCGTGGGGCAAAGGCCCAACCTGGGATAACCCAACCCCTTGATCCCACTACCCCCTGCAGCCCAGGTGATGATTCCCCCAGACTGTGGGGTGTGTGGGCTCGGGAGGGTTGGGTTAGCCCAGGTTGCACCTTTGCCCCATGTGGCTGGGCTGTGCACATGCACATGCAGCACATGCATTTTGGCTGACATGGGGGTAGCGCATGCAGGCTATTGGATTGTGCCCTATGGTTATAAAGTTGTGGAAGGTAGCTGAGGCATTGACCAGGCTGAAGGGTAGCTGAGGCATTGACCAGGCTGAAGGGTATTATGAGATATTAATAAAGTCCATATGGGGTTTAAAATGCTGTCTTCCACTGGTTGCCTGCGCATATGCGTACCAGATTATATGCCCCTCACAGATCTAGTTTGGTATAAATGTAGGCCTTGTGCAGGCAAGTGAACAGTTCAGGAATCAATGGAAGTGGGTACTGGTTCTTAACTGTCATGCTATTTGGTCCCTGGTAGTCCATGCATAACTAACCATCTTTTGGAGGGACAGAAAATAAAGGGGCCCCTTCTGGAGACATGGAAGGGTGGATAAACTGCTTATGGAGGTTCTTTTCCAGATGTTCCTGAAGTACCTTGAACTCAAGTGGATTTGGAGGGAACATCTGGCTTGTTGAAGGTATCCAGTGCCTAACTTGTCCAATATGGAGTGTGTCCATCTCTCGTTTGAGGCCCAGTATAGGTTGGGGATTCTGTTAGTGTACCACCCACCTTGCTACACAGCAGACTCCTGACCGAGTTGGCTGAGTTGGTCTCAGAGATGGTGTTGAGAATGCCAAGACTTATTGTTCTGGGTGATTTCAACATCCATGCCAAGGCTGACCTTTTAGGGGCAGAGTGGGATTTCATGGCTTCCATGACAACCATGGGCCTATCCCAGATAATATCTGACCCAGTGTATGAGGAAGGACACTTGTTGGACTTAATGTTTTGCCCTGGCATGGATAATGGGGCTCTAATTATTAGGGGTGTTGTAAAGACACCGTTGTCATGGTTGGATCATTACCGTCTGTGGGCCTGAGTCCCTTCACTCCTTTGCCCTCATCAAGGCGGTGGACCAATTAGTTTGGTCCACCTCCAGAGACTTATGGAGCCAATTGGATTTCAGAACACTCTGAGGGATATACTCACTGATTTTGACGCTGCTCTGTAGATAGCCTGCTCCAGTTATGGAAAACCACGTTGACTAAGGCCATTGACACGGTAGCACACAGACATCCACTTCCTCTGTGGTGTCAGCACACATCTTCCTGGTTTATGGGGGACCTGTGGCAGGTGAAGCGGGAGATGAGGTGGTTGGAATGCAAGTGGTGTTCGACTTGTGCTGAAGCCAACCAATTGTGCCATAGATAGATTTGTAAGGACTATGGTGTGGCTAGATTGGCAGTGAGAAGAAAAATAACAAGCTACCAAGGAAATATTATGGAAAGAAAATACAATATATATACCTTTATTCAAAAGTATACAAAAATAAACCACCAGTTTACTAAAATATACAGCAATTATATCGAACTATAGTATAACTCAACATGATATAACCCCACTATTATGTAGCCCAACACATTTTGGGTGATTAATCACCCTTCTTCAGGGGTGTCGTGGCTGAGTATATCACATGGACTGAATGCATTGTTTCTTGAAGGGAAAAATACCCTCATGCTAGCCTCTGACAGCTAAGCTATATGTAACCACACTCCTAAAAATATATATCCCAAATAGGAAAATCTTTATTGTTTCTCTTTGCTCAAGTGGGTTAATCTTCAAAAAATTTCCCTAAACTGGGTGACTAAGTTAGAGGTGTCTTATAAGTTAGAGCCATGTATAGCTCCAGTGGCCCTAATGGATAAGGTACTTGCCTCCTAAGCTTGGAGTTGCAAGTTCAAGTCTTGATTAGATTGTAAGCTCCATGGAGTAGGGATTGTCTTTATGTTATGTGTATTTGTACAGTGCTGCGTACGACTAGTAGCACTATAGAAATGATAAATAGTAGTAGTAATAGAGCAGCTCCTTGAAACACTGAATGCAAACCTTTGGGTGGGGGGACATTTTCTCAATCCTTAGCTGACTGTGGAGGAGTGGTTGTGGGAGACATGCAGGAATGATTTATGGAGGGAGAGGTGTGCCTGGCCCAGGAACTGTTCCCTTGTGTGAGTATAGTGTGGAGAGGGCTGGAGTGTGTGTGGATTGCTGGGGAATGCAGGACGGGTGGTTGGGTTTCACATTAGGGGAGCATGAACTGCTGATGTGAGTTAAGAAATGGCTCCTGCCCCTGAACAACAATGGTCATGGTCGTGGAAGCAACATACTCAAGTAGGGAGCTCTAGACCAGAATAGACTGGGACAAGACGCTTTGCATCTGTGTCCACATCTCACTCATCTCCTTGCTCACATTCGTGATCACACTGTTCAACTGCTCAAACTACTGCCAGAGGTGGGCCCAGTGCGTGTCCTTCCTCTGGCAGACAGGTGGGCCACAGCAGCAAAGGTCTTGTGTTCTGCTGCACATGCTCCCAGGCCATGCCATTAAGGGCAACGCAGACCTTGTCCGCATGCCACGTGGTCTCTTCAAGAAGCTCCCTTGCCAAATCCTCCCTGTGCTGCTGCTTGTGGACCCACAGATCCTGTTTCCACTGGGTGCTTGTGGCAGGGGGTTCTGGCCGCACTCATTGCATTGGCAGGCCTGTAGCAAGGCAACTGTAAGGACCCAGGTCTCGAACCAGCACCTCTAGGACCCTGGTGCGGGTGGCTGACACCTCTACACAACCTGTGAAGTCATGCTCAGCCCTTATTGTGGTCTTGTTAACTCTTTGAACAGCTTGATTGGATTCTCCCTCACCAGGCCCTGATTGGTCCTTCCAAGTATGCCCAGTATATAAGGATGTGGCAGGTGAGGAGGCAGGCAGAGCAATAAGTAGGCTTCTGTGTCTGCTTCACTGCCTCCTGATTCTTGACTACTGGTTTCCTGCCTTAGTCTCTTGGTTCCTGGTCCCTGACTCCTCCTGTCTCGTCACTTCTGATTCCTGCTGTATACCTTCTGCCTCAGTGTTTCTGCTCCTGCCTGACATGCCTGTTTGGACTGCTTCTCTGTATTTGGCCTCACTCTAGACTTTGATTCTGTACTTAGACTTGTCACCTCTTTTGAACCTGTTGGAACTCTGGTTGGGCCCTGATCCTCCAGCTACTCAGTCCTGTCTCAAGTAGGTGCCTGGCAGCAACAAGGAAAGTCATTAGTTCAGACCATCCCACCCACCTTCCTGCCCGCCCCAGTGTTTCAGGCTCTCACCGTTCTGATTTTCAGTCCTCCATCCACCTGAAGGGAAGTGGGAATGGGTACCTGGCCTATGCAGCTACTGGGGTGGTTGCTGTGGTGGGATCCCAGCTCCACACAGTTCTTCTCTCATGATCACTGTAGAGGAGTGAAGAACACACAGTCATCAGCCACCACCATTCATGCAATCTCCTCCCCACTCAGGCTGCTATTTTGGCTTCCACCTCCCCCCACCCGCCAGCCTGCAGGTCTGCCATGGTGCCTTCCTAACCACTTCCCGCACGTACCATTCCCATCCAGTGGAGGTTTTTCCCAGTGATTTTTTTTGCTGCTCCTCCGCGCTCTCCTGGCCATCTGTCAATACAGTAAACAATAAAAAAACACATCTGTCAATACAGTAAACAGAACCCTTTATCATGCAACAGTGTTAAATGCAAACACCTCCCCCTCCAGGTGCATTAACTTACGGGTCACCTCCGTCCCATTGTCTCCTTTACAAACATAGCATCTGGGTCCTCTGTGCCTTTGACCAGGACCTCCAGTAGCTTTTCAAGCCAAGGGCTGGCTCTCAAGCTCATGAGAGTCATGGTGTCCATGTCCACCTCAATCTGTGTTTACTCCAGGGTGGGGATGGGCATGTAGGGATCTTTGCTGGTGGTCATGGATTCCAAGGGGGGAGCGAGAGTAGTTACAGTGGGAGTGGGCAGTGGGGGAGTCATATCCATCTGCTTCTGACCCATGGCGAAAGCGCAGCCATACAGGCGGGACGCAACGATGGCTCCATCCATGCAGATGAACCAGTCAAGGAGCTCGTAATAGGGTGATGTTTGTCTCCTATGGCCCGAGTTATTGTCCTGGGTCACTTTGTATCCACACCTCAAGTCTTTGGCTTGCTGCCAGCACTCATTCATGTCCTGGGTGTAGCCTTGCTGCTCCATTTGGACCGAGATCTCCCGGAACACTGCCTCATTCCTGTAGTAAGGCTTATTGGAACTTCAGCTCCCCTGCATAGAGAGATGTAGGCCTTGGTCTCTTCCTCGGTTTAGAGAATGTTGGTGGGTGGATCGGTAGGCGGAGAGCAGCTGTGTTTATGCGGTGGTGGTAGTGGTGCTGGTGGTTGTCTGGCTGTTGGTTTGACCCATGGCCCCTGTGATGGTAATCCTTTGCAAGTCATTCCTGACAATACAACTGCTCAGACAGAGCAAGCACCAACACATACTGCTAACCAGGAAGAGCTGGAAGAACGCATGTTTGAAAATGCTGTCATGAGCTTGAAGGCGGACATTACATGTGTGCTAGCGAGAGTGGAGAGAGGGGCTTGATGTGATAGCTCTGTGGAGTGCTCTAGGCTTTTTTGTCTGTGACTTTATGGTGCTGGTGGACCTGTATGCATGGAGGCTGCACACAACCTAATTGACAGGATGTGGACATGTAGGCGCACATTAGCCTGCAGTTGTCTGCATGGCAGGCTCCACATGCTCTGGGATCCTGCAGTGAGTGGGGGCCATGTGTCTGGTGGGGGAGAACACCTAATAAACAGGCAGGTAGACACCCACTTAGTGGGTGCTACTACCTCATTTGTTAACACCCTTTGTGGGCTTGGTGTGTCTTCCCATGTGACCTTTGTTTCTTTTCTGATCTCCCTACCAAGTCCCTGGAACTTCTAAACTATTAAATAATTGCTTGCAGCTGCCTTGGATGATGTGTTCAGCTGATATAAGTAGAGAGACTGTAAATATGAATAATTAGTTGCACATCCTTATCCAGTATCTCTTTTAAAGTAGGTTTTCCAGCTATAATAAATTAAAATTTAATAGAGTGTTAAGCATATTTTGTAACTGTTTATGGTACTTAAATATCATGGTAGAAGAAACAGACATGAAATTAATTGCCTCTAAACTATTTTACAAAGAATTTTATGCAGTCAGAAGTAAAAGGCAGAACAACAGTCATTTTATTATACAAAAGACAATAATCTGATCTGAGATAAAAACATCAATTTTGATGGTTTAAAATGTTAGCAGATATTTGAAGTTAAGAACCTCCATTGTATTGTATTTATCGGTGAAAACCATCAATTGTTTTCATATCCCGTATTGTAAGTAGCCTTAAGAAAAAATCCTGCTGAGACCTTTAAAATGATATTAATAATGTTGCATCAATAAAGCTCTTCACAACCTCGCTCCCTGCTACCTCTCTGCACTTACCACCCTCCATACTCCAGCCCGTGCACTTCGCTCCCCCTCTGTCCCTTCTCTCACCCTTCCACGCCTTCCCTGCTCCCCTAAGCGCCTTCATCCCTTCTCACTTGCTGCCCCCCATGCCTGGAACTCCCTCCCTGTCCACATCCGCCTTGCACCCTCCCTTCATACCTTCAAAGCTCTCCTTAAAACTCACCTCTTTCGGTCTGCTCTGATCTGACTCTTTATCCTGCTGAGCCACTATTCCTATACCTACAATCTGTTTACCCTTTTCCTTGCAACATGGACCTGCCTGCTGTCATTCTCATTGTAACCAAGCCAAGCACGTGCACTTGAGACCTCGCATCTTCATGAATGTTAGACCCCTTGTCTCTCCCTCTGTTCCCCTTCCTAAGTCTCTCCCCCAGCTCCTGTCTCTCAGATTGTAAGCCCTAGGGGCAGGGACCATGTCTATTTTATTACTTTGTAAAGTGCCAGGTACACTGCTGGCGCTATATAAATGTTTGTTAATAATAATAATAATAATAATAATAATAATAATTTAAGTGACAGAATGCTCCTCTTAAATTTAAACACATAATGCTGACATACGAATCCAATGCTTTTAAAAAAACCTCTCAACAAACTGTATAAAAACATGAGGGTAACGAGACTTAGGAATTCCTATAGAGTATTGTTAAGGGAAAAGAAGCTTCGCTACCAGGAGGTTAAATGGCAGCAGCTTCACCAAGCAGCCGTGGGAAATGACTCTAGATTATTTTTGGGCCTTGATAGCCCAAGTAGGGTCTGGCCATTCTTCTGAATTACACAGTTGTATTTCGCTGTCTAAATGGCAGTTACATTTTGAGAAGGTGTTTTCAAAGCCAGGCAACCTTCCTGGGGAAGTTCTACCTTCTCAAATAGATAAATTTCAGGAATGGGCCCCGGTCACTCCAACTGATATTCTTGACCTTATAGTATCAATAAAATCAGGCAAGGCCCCAGGTAGTGACTTTATCCCCCCTGATTTGTTAAAACATGAGGATTCTTGGTGGGTGGCCCTATTAGCCCCTTTGTTTACATTGATTAATAGGACAGGTCAAATCTCGAAAGCATGGCTTAAGAGCCTGGTGATTCCGATTTTCAAAAAGGGGGACCCTAGAGACCCTTCTAATTATAGATCGATCAGCCTGTTATCGGTAACAGGGAAGCTTTATGCAAGGTATCTCTTGGGTAAACTCCAGCACTGGCTGGAGGAAAATGCAGTCATTTCACCGGAACAGGAGCGTTTTAGACCCGGTCAAACTACTGTGGATCATGTTCTTGTGCTTAAGCACCTAATTGATAAATATGCTTTGACTAAACGTGGCAATTCTCTCTTTTGCTGTTTTGTGGACTTGAGAGCCGCGTTCGATTCCATTAACAGGGAACGTCTGTGGCTGAAACTTAGTAAATACTCTTTAGATGGCCACCTTCTTTTTTAATAATCAAGTTACACCTTAATAACACTCTTCAGGTCAGCCCCACACTGAATCAACCCCTTATGAACAATATTGCACTGGAAAGAGGGGTTAGACAGGGCCCCAACTTTATTTAACCTTTATATATAAATGACCTTGGTTCTTTCATGTTAGCCTGGGACACCCATGCACCGAAGCTCGGAGACGGGGGCTGTCTTTTCTGCTATACGCGGATGACACAGTCTTACTATCCTTAACTCAAGTTGGACTCAGTGGTAGTATTCAAAACTTTGCCTCTTATTGTGCTCAAGAAAACCTGTCTATTAACCATACCAAGAGCAAGGTCTTGGTTGTAGGCCGTAAATGTAAACAACATCACTGGCAAGTGGATGAGTCCCCAATTGAGCAAGTTCGAACTTTTAAGTATCTGGCTGTAGTATTTTCAGCAACAGGGGGATGGGCAGCACATGTTGAGTCAGATATCCTTCAGGCCCAAAAAACGTCAACTTCGCTGGTGAGCTTCTTCCACTCAGCAGGTGGGAGACTGGTGGGCCCCGGCATCCGATTATTCAGGGCAAAAGTGGTACCTCAACTGCTATATGCAATGGCAATATGGGGCCCCACAGCCCTGAATAGGCTTGAAAGCCCACAGAATTCTTACCTGCGAGCAATTTTGGGTCTCCCTAGATGCGTTCTTCAGGTCGCCTTAAGAAATGAATTTGCACTGAGCCCAATTAGATCTCAAGTGCTGGCAGCCATTTTCAAATTTTGACTGAAAGTTGTGACCTTTTCGCCCCTATTAAACTCTCTTTTGATACATATCTTTAGGGCCAGTGTGGCTGATAGCTGGTGTTGCTCGGTAGGGGAGGAGCTATTAAAACTCGGTGTACCTAGAGAGCAACTGTCTACTTTGGGCCAAAAGGGGGCTCTGAGGTTGATAAAGCAGAGGATTGCAGACCAAGACCTACAGTCATAAAATTATGCATTTTCTGCTCAGAAGGTTGTCCCAGCATATGCCCGAATTAGGTCACAGACCTCCCCATTTCAATACTTAGTAAACTGGCCGCAGTACCTCCTCAGGAGGGCATATTCACTAATGCGTATGAATGTGTTCCCCTCAGCAGTACTAGAGGGCAGATTTTGTAAAATACCTAAAGGGGACAGATTGTGCACTTTCTGTGACTTAATATTACCTGAAACTGTAACCCATATCCTCCTGGTTTGTCCAGCATATAACTCTCTGAGGCAAAAATATATTGGGGTTTACATTAATAATTTCCCTGTTGAGCTGCCGGATGATCTCAAACTTTACTCACTCCTCGATGGGAGTGACTCTTTGTGCTCTAGAGCAGTGGCTACCTTTAGCGCCTGTATCTTATTTTATAAGCAGAAATATGGATCTTAGACAAACCGGTTGTCCGAGTTTGATGAAGTGATGGGTATGTTGGTTTTTCTGTCCCTCGTTTGTTCGAGGTTTTATTTTGGTTTGAGGGGTATGTGGGATTCTCTGCTCCTCGTTTGTATCAAGGTTTTATTTTGGTCTATTTGATTGTATTTTATTTATTGCTTTATTGAATGTTCTTAAAAGTTATGGCCTATGGCTAAACAATAAAATACACCTACCTACCTGTATAAAAACAGTCTACTGTTGCAATTTTTATTAAACCACAATATTGCATAATTTTAACTTTAATATCTAGAACAGTTAGGCTTTGTGTTCCTTAAATCAAAGTATAATGAATTTTAATAGTATTTGACTAGTAGTATTTAATAGGGGTGGGACCCCGGGGCAATTACCGGATACCGGATTTACCGGTTTCCGGTTATCAAAGAACCAGATTCTCGGATTAAATCCGGTATCCGGTACCGGTTTTATTTCATTGATTTCAATGGGGCACTGTGTCCCCATTGAAATCAATG
>QEPC01010309.1:662586-687704 GCA_003113815.1 Sphenodon punctatus | reverse complement strand
GGGGGGTGGGCTCTTTTTTTTAACAAAAATCCAGGCTGGGCAGGGTGGGTGGGGGGGTGTCCCCCCTTCCACCCGTGCAGCCTGGACTCGGGGAGTTTTTTTTTTTTTTTTACTTTTTTGGTGGCACTTACATTGCAGCCATTCATTTAAATGGCTGCAATGTAAAAAAATCCGGTACCCGGAATCCGGTAACGGTACCGGATTTACCGGTATTCCCACCCCTAGTATTTAACATATAGACTATACATTTTTCATATGTTATAAAGTGCCTTGCATGCTCACCATTTAGTTTTGCATCCTGGATTGGTAGAGATCAATAATTTGTAAGAAGACATTTGTAAAATTGAAATAAGACAATTTATTGCAATGTTTATAATGTATTTCAAATACAAAATTAAATTAATGCTAATCTGTTTCCAATAATGCATACTGCCATTTGTGTGTAAAAGCACAGAGGGATGAGCAAGTTGAATAATACATAGGGTGGAGTCAAACAAGACAACAGCTCACATTAGTCTTCACCAGGCGTGTTCCTGCATACCTGTCTATTAGGCATTCGTTAGATGGCCTCCATGTGGTCACCACAGAGCCACCACTCATGGTGGAGTACAGGGACATTTTGGGCCCATTGTGTGGGCCAATCAGCATGAAAGGGTGCCCACATGTCCACGTCTCATCAGTTAGGTTCACCCTCAGCCTTGCTGGCATCCAAGTCTGCCAGTGCACAGAGTCCTGCCTAGTGTGTCTGGCCAGCTGAGAGGCAGGAGCAGTAGCAATCTCTCTCTCCCCCGTCCTCCTCAGCCACCTCTCAGCTGAGAGGTGATCTAGAGATCTCCCTCCCTCACTCACAGCATCCCTCCTTGCCTCTCAGGTGACCTCCCTTCCTGCAGTCTCCCTCCTCCATAGCCTCTCATCTGAAAGGCAGGGAGGGAGACTGCAAAGGAGGGAGATCTCTAGTGCCTCTCTCAGCTGAGAAACTGCCACGGGGAGTGAGATCACTAGCACCACTGATGGGAGCTGCTGCAAGCAGAATCACAGGGAATATGGGCAGGGGGCTGCCTGTTCATTCGTCAGGCGCTAAACATGTGATTGGGGACTGGGGGTGGGGCTTCACAGACACCAGCAGGCTAGCATCTCGTTTGATTCCACCCACATCCTGATATGCTAGATATTCATATTTAGGGATTTATATAGGATGACTATATATGCTGGTATTGGACAAATGTGCTTTTTACTAGTGTTTAGGGCTATCTAGGCACCACAGGCCCATGCTCTCAGCATAGTTCTTGTCCAACTAACTAATACTCAATTTAAAGAAGTAGACACAAGGTAGTTCGGAGTACTTTATCTCCATCTCTTATGCTTGGGACCAATACATCAACCACTCCCTCTCTAGTTTAAAGAGGGCAGAACAGCACAGTCCAGATCAGAGATTCCCCTCCCACTCTGCCTAAAAATGGGGTTGTATTTGAGCCCACTATACAGGGGAGAAAGGAGAATTCATGGCCTCTGTTAAGAAGGACAAATGAATAAACCTTGATGACCTCCTTTCATGGAAATGGGATTCCCCAGTCTGGCTCTCGCTTCTACGGGTTTAGCTGGAGGAAGGAGGCGTCAAAGATCAAACTTGGATTAATTCCTGGGTTTGGCTAAGGTGGAAGTCCCTAGTATTCAACCTGCACAATTCTTTGTTGGGAAAAAGAAGAGTATTTGATTCCTTTTTGCCTTGGTCTCAATGAAAAGGAGAAGAGAAGAAAATATTGTGGGGAAGGTTTTCCCTTGTGCAGGCTGCATGAGAATTAGTACAAGCTGCATAGGCCTGTTAGGAGTTGGGAGGACGATGCTTACAGGGTGCTCCTAAGATGGGGGAAGGCAGAAGAGGGGCCATCAAGAATCCATCTCCTATTCTTGAGTGCATACTTTCATCTCCACTCACTTCTCCTCGATAATGCTCCTTCAGAACTTGAAGGAAGAGGCTGGAGACAGGGGACATATCTAGGAATTAGAGAGAGGCCAAATAAAAATCAGCCATGGACTGGATTTGGCTCACAAGCTGGGGGATCCCCATCAGTGGCAGCTGCACTTTTAGGCTGGTGAGGCATTGGGCTGGGTCACTTGTGGGCGGGATCACTTAAAATTTGACACATTATTATAGAATATATAATAAATCCTCCCCCTCCCCCCCCCAATAAAATCATTTCTGTCCCAGTGGAGAGTGCAGCTCTGGGGATAGGTTACAAGTTCAACATCTGGTTTTGGTATGCATTTAATCTGGAGACTCTCCTGAAGTTTTATCTGATGAACAGTTTGACATTTGGGTCTGACATCATCTGGCTGCCGGAGCAAGGCTCGCAACTAAGCAGAAGAGAATTTGCTTTGTCTTTCCTTCCATCTGTTCACCACACAGGGAATACAATAACTTTAGAGGTAGAGTGAACGAAGAATGGAGTACTACAGGAGAGAAAGGTAAGACAAGTTGTCATCTGCTAAAAATGTGTCTCTTCGCTTTGCAGGCAGACAATTTTGGTTCAAGAAGGCCAAAGTTGTTCCTCAAATCCAACTGGAGGAGAGTCTCTGTGATCAGATGCAAACTAAACCCACAGGCTGAATTTGCAAGTTATTCCTAAACCATCTCTCTCTGCTAGCAAGAAGAGGGGCAGAAATACAGTGACAAATGGTTCTGTGAAAATTTGATGACTGAGAACAATGCTGTTACTGCCCCACAGCCTTTCCCCTCTTCCTTCTACTCCAAAACTCCTCATTTTGGAAAGCAGTTTACCCTGATCTGGTAAAGCAGCCCCACTCTCACCTTGTTCCGTTGCTGGCTGATAGAAGCTACTTGCCCAGCCTGAAGTTTCCTGAGATAGCAAGAAAAGAGGCCTCACAGAACCACAGCCCCTGTCGCAGGACTACCACCTGTTAAGCCATATATTACATTTTACCTGCTCATGGGTGGCTACAGCAAAACCCAGAGTTCAAGTCCTGTCCTTTTCAGAAAAGCTAACACATGAACATTGCAATCCTCTGGCAGGATAATGCACCTACATTCTAGCCATTAGCACATGTCCCATTCGCTTCTATGAGACTTGGGCTGTTCTTCGATGAGTGCTGTGTGCTTGCACCTAAAAATCACGCACCTGTGAAAAAGAGCGTGGGTGGGGTTTAGACATGTGGGGACGCGCCTTATTATGCTCACGCATTTTTTAAAAGGTGCTGATGATCGAGGTCTTAAATTGGAGCCTTTAAAAAAAAAAAAAAAAAAAGCAAAAAAAAAGCACAAGCGCTTATAAGGCATGTCCCCGCATGAGTTGGACCAGGGTCATTCGACCCTGTTGATCCTGTTAGATCTCTCGGCTGCATTTGATACCGTTGATCATGAGTTGTTGATGATTCGGCTGCGGGACCGGGCAGGGGTTAGCGTGACTGTTCTTGAATGGTTCTGCTCTTTCCTGGCTGGGAGAACCCAATGTGTGGTGCTGGGGGAGTTCTCATCTTCCCCCTGGGGCCTCACGTGTGGGGTTCCACAGGGTTCCATTCTATCCCCTCTCTTGTTCAACGTGTACATGCAGCCTTTGGGGGAGGTTATCAGGGAGTTTGGGGTGAGGTGTCATCAATATGCTGATGACACCCAGCTGTATCTCTCATTTTCATCTGACTCAGGTCCAGCAGTCTTGGTGCTTACCCGGTGTTTGTTGGCTGTGGAGGATTGGATGAGGGCGAGCCGCCTGAAATTAAATCCTGACAAGATGGAGGTGATGATTGTGGGGAAAGCTGAGGGAGTGATGGCCCCCATCATTGATGGGGTCCGTCCTCCCCTGGTTTCTCAGGTCTGGAGTTTGGGGGTGCTCCTGAACCCGTAGCTCTGCCTGGATGCCCAGGTGGTGACTGTGGCGAAGGGAGCATTTTGCCAGTTACATTTGGTGCATTGGCTTAGGCCGTATGTCTCGGACACTGATCTGGCCACAGTCATCCATGCTTTTATTACCTTGAGACTAGTCTTCTGTAATGCACTCTACATGGGGCTACCCTTGGTACTGGTTTGGAGACTGCAGCTGGTGCCGAATGTGGCGGCCCGTCTCCTGACTGGGACGGGCTGACACGAGCACATTATACCAGTGCTTCGCTCTCTGCACTGACTGCCAATAGTTTTCCGGGAACAATTCAAGGTGTTGGTGTTGACCTTTAAGGTCCTAAACAGCTTGGGCCACACCTATCTGCAGGACCGCCTCACCCTCCAGGTCCTGGATTGTCCCCTGCCATCAGCCAGGGGCTCCCTCCTCGGGGTTCCCCAGGTTTCACGGGTGTCTGCCATGAGGAGGGCATTCTCTGTGGTTGCACTACGGCTGTGGAACTCCCTCCCATTGGAGGTCCACCTGATTACCGACCTCCCCTCTTTCTGCAGACAGTGTAAGACCTGGCTTTTCCGCTGGGCCTTTATCAAGGGAGATGGGGTGGGTGGGTATGGGATTTTTTTAGGCTGTTTTAATTGTAGTTTTATTATTGTGTATTTTTAATATGTTTTTAAAATGTTGTTAGCTGCCCCGAGATGCCCGAGGCAGGAGGGGGCAGCATATATGTTTTAATATAAATAAATAAATAAATAAAATAAAACTGTCTCAACCCCAATCGCACTCTTTTTCACAGGTACGTGATTTTGAGGCCTGAGCATGCGGTACTCCTCTAAAAATAGCCTTGGACTAATGTTCAATATCACATGAGCTGTCTCACCTGGGAATTGGACTCAGGGTGAAATGTAGGGATGTGCGAACGCGGTTCGGAAGTTCGGAGTTTGGACTGAACTCAACTAGTTCAGTCGACCGAACCCAACGTCTGAACCAAACTCGAATTCGACCGAACTGAATTTCCAAATTTGGTTCTGTTTGCACATCCCTAGTGAAATTAAAGGTTTGTTTTTTTTACACCAAAACCCCAGGAAATGCATTTTTACCCACAAAATTAAAGGAGACAAAACTACCAAGATATGTTTTAGACTAAGGTAATAAAGCTTCATTTGATGGGTACTCCCAATGAGAAAGGTCTCCCTCCTTATCTTCTCCACAACATGAGGAAACATTGCAGGATTACAGTAAAGCATATAAAGGAAGAAATAGTAGTAAAATCCTGTAAAACCATGTCCATTAGGGTGGCCACTGATGCATCCCAGAATACAGGACATGGGGGGAAGAAGAGTGAAGCTGGTTCAGGGCTCCTTCCTCCAGTCAGGACTGAGCAACAAGCGATGGGTGAAGGGGATGCAACGGTACCGGCAAAATCCTGGCCATGGGTGCATATTTAAAAAATCCATCCAGATGGGGTTGGGCGGATCAAAGAAGTGGTCATGTCCTGAGAAATTTGCACACAATGGTAACGCTAGTGCTCCCCTACCTCCCATGATGGCACTGCTGGTTTGCATCTGAGTCCCCATTCTGCCGACGCTGCTGTTCCTACCCGAAAGTCACGAGGGGGGTGAAAGTGACAGCACCCGCAGCATGTGGAAAATACAGGACAAAAATGTGTAAATAAAGGACAATGGACAAACTATTCAAAAAACGACTGTCCTGTATAAAACAGGACCAATGGCCACTGTAACTTTCATAAGCAACTTGTCAAGCAGACAGCTTTCACACATAGGCATATGAGTTTTGCACTTTAAAACAGGATGAGCAAATACCAGAGCCACAAAGCCTAGAGAAAAACAAAGCAACACACACTAACAGCATCTCAATCTGCATTTTCTTTTTAAAAATTCATTTAAATACCTAAATGCCTTATCTCATAGCTGCCACTAGACCTGACTTAATAAGTACCATGAAAAAATCTTTTATAAAACCACAACTGTTTCCCCATCTAGCATTAAAGATACCAGGGAGGAGAGCTCAAAGTAATGTTTGCCCTTCATGAGGGACCATACGTTTTAGTGACAAGAAAAGACCCTACAGTTATCAAGTCTTAGAAAATTGGGGTGTGCAGTTTGCTTTAGTTAGATGAGTAACTAAAATTTATTTGTTCACATTAGTTTTAGTTACTAATCTAACTAAAACAAATGTATTTACAAAATAAATTCATTTTAACACAATTATTTTCATTTTGTTTGCATTGCACTATATACAGTCGAGTTGCAAAACACTCCAGGAGAGGGGAAGCAAGAGCAGTCACAAGGCTGTTAGGAGACAGGAGACTTGATTGGCATCCCAGCTGGCCAATTGGCAATGGGACCACGTCAGGCAGCAGCATGTGTGCTGGAATTTCCTGTCCCGGAAGGAATGAGAGGAGGCCAAACGAGATGGGTGTTCCAAAGGTGCACCAGCTTTATTCAAGTACGCAGCTATGGGGCTATCTAGTGAATACAACGCTGATAGACCTTGAACGGATGTGAGGCAAGTCAATTTATACATAGTTCATCAGTGCCAAAAGGGGCATGGACCAATTGCAAGTGTACGCATACAATGCTTCCTTAAATGGATACATCCCAATAGCTTATACAATGATTTTGGCACTGCGCAAGCGTGGAACTACCATATAGCTGTTGCCAGGCAAAGGGTAGAGGTTTTTTTTTACTGGCTATGACCTTTTCAATTTGGCTCTAGCTTCAAACTACTGCGGGGGAGGAGACGGCCTACAGACACCTGTCTGGAAGGTGTAGCTCACCACAGAACCCACATACACAGGAAACTGTAGTATTGGTGCTAACTGTAACTCATTAAGGTTTTAGCAAACAAGCTGGGGCAGATGTGCACCTGTCTTGCAAAGCAGTAAGCTCTGGCCTAAAAGTTTGGTCAAGGAACCATATTGGGATTCTTCCATAATTCCCCCCTTTTGAGGCTTTTGAGGAAGCGAAAAGGTCTCAACCACTAAAGGGTTTTAAACGGGCAAACTTAACAGCTCATTTGGAGCGGGTGCGCAATCCAGTGTTTCCTAGTGTCTGAGACTTCTGGGGACCCCCCTTTGGGGGCATGTCTAAGACACGGATGACTGGGAGAACATACCCTATATAGCAGCTGCCCCCCCCCCAGTTGGCAGGCAACCATTTGCGGAATGTGTGACCACAAATTTAATAGGTCCCCACCCAGGTGCGCATTCCGACCTTAGAGAAATCACAGGGAGCTGAAAAGCATATGGGAACATTTCAGATAGATGTGTTACATGTGCATGATAAGGTGTCACAGGTACTATTTTCCATGAAGTGGGGGCCCTTGTAGGTGTAGCAAAGTAAGCCCTTCTGAATGACAGGCACTAACAGGGGGAATCAGCAATACTGTCAGAGTTCAGTGAGACCCTCCTTCTAGCCACCCTGGACTTCACCCCCCACCCTCATGGGTCATCCCATGACCAACTCGAAGGGGGACAGGCCGTGTTTTTGATTGTGGTTTGAACGGGTGGCCAAGAGGACGAGAGACAAGGCCTCAGGCCAGGGCAAACTGGTGTCATGCACAACCTTTGACAATCTGGTTTTCTGGTTTTGAGGTCAGAGTTTTTGCATTCCACCTGGCCACTACTTTGTGGATGGTAGGGTGTGTGGAAATAGAGGTTAATACCCAAAGTTTTACACAGAGTCTTAGTGGGCTGGGCAGTGAAATGAGAGCCCATGTCACAGTCAATGGAGAGGGGTATCCCAAACCTTGGGATAAAGTTTTAAAAAAATGTTTGGCAACCGTGGTTGCGTCAGTCCTTCGGCAAGGGAAGGCCTCCGTCCAGCCGGAGTAAAGACAGATGACCACCATCATGTGCTTGTAGTCTTGTGCTGGAGGCAAATCAGCAAAGTCAATCTGTAGGTGAAGAAAAGGACCCTCAGCCCACGGTCGTGGGGAACTGTGGACTGGGGTGGCCTTAGCAATATTAAACAGTTGACAAGTGGCGCAGGAACAGGTGAGTTGGTGAGCTTCCGTGGTGACAAAGGGAGCAAACCAGTGAGTGGAAATCTGGGTGGCAATCCCCCCTTTGATTCCCCCTTTACTCTTGTGTGAATGAAGGTGAGCCACATGAACAAGATGCTTGAGGAGAGCCCGAGGGGCCACTGGTTGGCCGTCAGGGTGACGAAGGATGCCATTGGCATCGGGAATGCAGCCAGCCTTGGTCCAAATGAGATGTTCACCTACACCAGTGGAATTTTGGAGGGAGCGAAATTTGGACTCATTGGGAGCGAGTGGGAGCAGTGCTGAAAAAGTTACTGCCATAACGAGATTTGTAGGAGGGCCACACCTGGCTGCTTGTTGGGCAGCATTATCAGCCAGGTGATTTACCCAGGCCTCTGAAGTGGCGGCGCCTGTATGGGCCCGAACATGAATAACAGATGGAGCATAAACGATTGGAGATTTAGTAGAAGTAAGGAATTCCTGTTTCTGCCAAATGGCGCCAAAGGAGTGACAGACATCAAACGCATAGAGGGAGTCAGTGAAAACGTTAGAAGTTTGTTTATGAGCCAGTGTACAAACCCGGGTAAGGGCAACCAGCTCTGCAGGTTGAGCACTGTGCAGTTTAGGCAAAGAAAAAGCCTCCAGGACTTCAAACTGATTGCAAACAGCATAAGCAACAGATAGCTTGTTGTTTATCCACAAACAAATTAAGAGCAGCATTTGGCTGAGGGCAATCAGAAAGGTCTGGAAGGGGCAGGCAGGTTTGTGAAAGGACAGCAAGACAGTCACGTGGAAGGTACTCTGGCTCCCTATCAAGTGGGGTTGGCAGCAAAGAGGCAGTGTTTAAAGGACGCACCCTAAGAAGGGTGACATTATTAACAGAGAGTCTGAAAGGGTTTGGATAAGGACCCCAAGGACAAATCCATCAGATTCATGACAAAAAGGGTACTGAGAAGAGGAGGAAGGGTCAGTAAAGGCAAACAGGTACTGAGAATCAGTGTACACTGGAACAAAGAAAAAAACTTTGAGAAAGGTTAATAACAGTAAAATACTTAGCAAAAACTGGAATACTGGCAATGGTAGTAACATCAGGGTGGAACTTTTCTGGCTTTTTGACAGGCAAAATGGGACTATTAACAAGAGAGCGAGTAGAAACCAATATACCAGAGAGGAGAAAGCAGAAATAACAGGTTGAATACCAGGAATAGCATCTGTTGAAAGATGATACTGAGGCACTGAAGGCAAGGACTTGCCAGTTTTAACCTGGATGACAACTGGATCCATACCTAACAGAATCCAACAATACTAGGGTTGGTCGCCCACAATGTAGAAGGCAATTGGTCAAGGAGGGCCCACTGGCCAGGCAGGCACTCCTGTCCCAGCCTCCTTAGTAGCGAGGGCCATCACGAAAGATGGGGTTAAGAGGTCGGGTACAGTGACAAATACTCCATTAGGTGTACAGGAGATGTTTGCATTTAATTTACAAAGCAAGTTTCTACCCAATAGATTTACAGGGGTGTTCCGACTGAGTAAAAAGGAATGCATCTTAGTGAGTGGCCTGACAGTTACAGTGACCAGGTCAGTGAGAGGCTAGGAGCTGGGAACACCTTCAACTCCTATTGTGGGTATAACAGTAGTAAACGCAGGTAAATGGGGAACTGCATTACTATGGAGCATAGAACGCATGGCCCTGGTATTAACTAGAAAGGGAACAGGGGTACCCCCAACAGAAACCTGAACATGGGGGCCTGACTGGTCAACACACAACAAAAAGCAGACAAACAAGACAGAAAAACCAGACAAACAAGGTGAGCTCACGTTTTTGGGGATCCCCGGACCGAGTCAGTTGGACAATGTAAACATTGTCTGAAAGTTTTTGTTTGTTTGGTTGGTTTTTTTAGCTGCAAGATAGTGTTCACGGGGCCGGGGCCATTTTTGGCGGCGGCGGCGGCAGGAAGGTTTTAAATGACTGGGAAGGCTTCACATCTGTCATGATGAGGAGGGTGTCTGGGTCCTGGGTTATGGCTGCCGCTTAACTGTTGAACTTGTAGGACACAGAGTTTGACTACCACTTCCTTTTGTTTTGCCTCTGCCTTCCCCCTCTGTAACTGGTCCCAAATTTGGCTGTAAGAGGCTTGAATCTTGTTAAGAGTTTTTGTTTTTTAATTCAAATGGGTCATCTGTAGTTTTGTGTGTATAGGGGCTAAAGGACAGGCAACATAGTGAGTAACCTTGAGTGTTAGCCGCTCTCGGGTCTATACCTGAGTGTTTTCAGAATGTAGCGAGGAGGCGAGCCCCACAATCATCGGGGTGTTTGTCTTTTTGGTGGAGAACTAATGCTATGTGGTGCCAGTTCTGTTGGGGAGGGACTAGTTTCGAAATGACTTCAAGGAGTTGATTTGAAAATCTAACTAATGCTGTGCGTTGGGCATCAGTGTCAAACCCAGGGTCTTGGACTATCCAGTCATAATTATTATTGCCAGAACAACTTTGAGATATTAGAGTTCCCCTCTGTTCGGGTTAAGAGACCAGAGAGGAGCAATTTAACTTGAGAAGGTTGGACTTTCCAAATTTACTTTGGCCTCGGCCGCAGCCGCCTGATCAACTGGTTCTGGACTGTGGGGCAGCCAGGAGTCCAGGAGATCTTCCTGTGGAGGACCAGAAGTGGCGGGCAGGCTGTGGGTCCAGAACTCTGATTGGACAAAGGAGTTGACTATATTAAAAAAGGGGGAAGCAAGACAGACAGGGGAAATAGATGTTCCGAAACGCTTTTTGATGGCAGGACTATAAGCCTCTGCGTCCCATAGGTACCAAGCAACGATTTGTCAGGGGTGTTTTCCCTCCAGATTATTTCAGAGATGTTCCAAAATCGGGAAGAAAAAAGACCCCTCCAAAGGGAATTGCAAATCCGGATTGTCAAAGGTGTACAAATTCCATTTAGTTACCCACTTAACCACCGGGGCCCATATCTTCCTAACATATACTTTATGGGCGTATCCCCAGGGGGCAACTTAGAGGCCTTGGAACCCATGTTCCTTCCTCTACCTAAGTTGGGGTGTCCCCCGATCCCAAAACCAAAACCCACTTGAACCTTTTGGCACTTACCACAGGAATACAAGGGATTCCTATGTTCCTCTCATCCCAGACGAGCCCCCAGAATTGTGGTGGAATTTCCTGTCCCAGAAGGAGTGAGAGGAGGCCAAACGAGATGGGTGTTCCAAAGGTGCACCAGCTTTATTCAAGTACGCAGCTACGGGTCTATCTAGCGAACACAATGCTGATAGACGTTGGGCGGATGTGAGGCAAGTCAATTTATACATAGTTCATCAGTGCCA
This sequence comes from Sphenodon punctatus, assembly GCA_003113815.1. NCBI lineage: Eukaryota > Metazoa > Chordata > Lepidosauria > Sphenodontia > Sphenodontidae > Sphenodon > Sphenodon punctatus. The sequence goes on along the minus strand of QEPC01010309.1, from coordinate 676,516 downwards.
AAAGGGGCATGGACCAATTGCAAGTGTACACATACAATGCTTCCTTAAATGAATACAGCCCAATAGCTTATACAATGATTTTGGCACTGCGCAAGCGCGGAACTACCATATAGCTGTTGCCAGGCAAAGGGTAGAGTTTTTTTTTTACTGGCTATGACCTTTTCAATTTGGCTCTAGCTTCAAACTACTGCGGGGGAGGAGATGACCTACAGACACCTGTCTGGAAGATGTAGCTCACCACAGAACCCACATATACAGGACACTGCAGTATTGGTGCTAACTGTAACTCATGAAGGTTTTAGCAAACAAGCTGGGGCAAACGTGCACCTGTCTTTCAAAGCAGTAAGCTCTGGCCTAAAAGTTTGGTCAAGGAACCATATTGGGATTCTTCCATTCATGACAAACAGAGACAACCCCAAGGATAGGTCTTTCTTCAATGCAGCTGGCAACTTGGTAGTGCCAATCAGAGGGGGTTGGAGGAAGGGCACTGGGGAGTCTAAGTAAGCCTCTGTTAGAGCCTGCTATCTTTCATCTGCTGTTAATTCTGCGTGCGAGCACTGAACACCTGGGCAGATTCCCAGGGCTGGTTGTGGCACCATGCGGGGCCATGTGCAAAGACTTGGTGCGGAGCCTAATTTGCATAATTTGTCAGGGCTGCCACCCCCAGGCACAGGGTCTAGGCTGGTGTGGGGCCATGTGTGACTGCACATGTTGCTCATGCTTAGGGGTGGTTCTGCAGATTCCCCTCTGACTCTCTGGTTCACTTTGCATTCCCTCCATAATCCAGTTACTCTTCTTCACTATACTAAGAAGTTGCAGCCTGTGCAGCATTTCTGGAAGGGCCCCCCAATGCATGGATCCATGAATAAAGTAGATAGAACAGTATTTATTTAGTTAGTTATTTGTATTTATTATAATTTATGTGTCACCCTTCTCTTAAAGCGTAGGGTAGCGTACAACAACAAACACACATAAAAATCAACTTAAACCCCCCACTCCAACCCCCTAGAAATATCCCACCCAATGCACCCAGTTTTATCCCTGCTGGCCAAACAAAAATGTTTTACATTGCCTCCAGAAGATGAGCAGACTTGGGCTTAGATGAATCACCAAGGAAAGATCCATAATTGTGGGTCAGTCAGCAAGAATGCCTCTCTGCATGCCTTTGTAGAAACTTGATGGGAAGATGGTACCTGCAAAAGGACACTCCTGGCTGACCTCAGAAGCTTCAATGTATAACATATAGGCTCTGCATTACAGGGAGCCCTGCCCCCTGAAGGGCATGTTAAGTTTCATTGAACATAAACAAATAATTAATGTATTCCTTTTTCTAATGGGGAGCCAGTCTGTGTCCTTTAAACATTCCTAGATTAGAAAAGGGTCCACGGCACCCTTTTTCACAAGGCCCTACTTCCCTGGATCTGGCACTTCATGGACCTGTTCATGGAAAGGTCACTTTTTAGGCATTCTTTACATTAAGAGTAATAGGGAACGCCTTATGTGGAGGTTGCATCTGTCTGTGTCCCTGTTTTGTCTGTGACCTTGTATCATCTCTGGAGCTACATCAGTCAGGCAGATCTGTGATACCTAATTTTAAGGGTCTCACCAAGACCAGGCCAAAATGCCCACTCCCATGTTTGTGCATCAAAGGGTTCTAGAGATATGAGGATCTGAAATGGCATGGTACAGGCATTACTGCTCCCTGTCTGGCTATCTTTTCAATTCAGACCCACCCTGTCACAATGGCCATGACATGGGCATGATGTCATTGTGCCCAGGGACCTTAATGCTAAGTGCCAGGGTGACTGGTAGGGAGGGGACCAGAGGGCAGTGTGTGTGGGGTTATAGACAGTGGGGCCAGTGAGGGACGGAACAGAGGGGCAGGGATAGGTGGGGATCGGTGGGGGGGGGGGGATAAAGAACACCTATGCTTTGCATGTATGGACGTCCTGGGCATGTATCTTATTGCCTCTAGAAGAGCTAAATGTGATTTAAAGATACACTGAAAGGTTAGTGGAATATTATTTATTTATTTATTTATTTATTTAGCATACTTATACTCCGCTCTTTCTGTCATGTGGCAGCCCAGAGCAGCTAACAACAATAAAAATACAATATAAAAATATAAAACCATTTAAATGTTTTAAAACATAATTAACAAAAGCAGGGAAAAACACAACCAACTCCACCCACCACCCATCCCACCCCTACCCCTCTCCCTTGCCAAATGCCTGACAGAACAGCCAGGTTTTACAGTTCCTATGGAAAGCCGGGAGGTCTGGGGCCAGACGGGCCTCCACTGGGAGGGAGTTCCAAAGGCACTGTGTGGCCACCGAGAACGCCCTGTCCTGAGCGGCCACCCGGGAAACCCAGGGACCTCCAACATGGTGCCCCCAGATGACTGCAGGGGCCAATCTAGAAGCCGGTGGGTGAGGCAGTCTCGCAGATACGCAGGGCTCAGGCCGTAGAAGGCTTTATAGGTTAAAACCAACACTTTGAATCGGGCCCGGAAGACTATTGGCCACCAGTGCAGAGATCGGAGCACTGGTGTATGTGCTCCCGGCGGCCCAGCCCCACCAAGAACCGGGCCGCCACATTCTGCACCAGCTGCAGCTTCCGAGCCGTCACCATAGTAGCCCCATGTAGAGCGCGTTACAGTAGTCTAACCTCTCGGTTAGATAATAAAAGCATAGATGATCGTGGGCAGATCAGAGTCCAAGACATATGGTCTAAGCCGACGCACCAGATGTAACTCATGGAAGGCACTCCTCACCACAGCCTCCACCTAGAGATCCAGGTGGAGCTGTGCATCGAGGAGCACCCCCAGGTTCCGAACCTGGGAAGTCAGTGGAGGACAAACTCCCTCAATTGAGAGGACCGTCATTTCCATCGACTTTCCTACTAACATCACCTCCGTCTTGCCAGGATTCAGTCGCAGTCGATTAGCCCTCATCCAGTCCCCCACAGCTGTCAAACACCGGGTAAGCACTGAGACAGCCGGACCTGGGTCAGTTGAAAATGAGAGGTACAGTTGGGTGTCATCTGCATACTGATGACACTTCACCCCATACCCCTTGATCACCTCGCCGAGCGGCTGCATGTACATGTTGAACAGGAGAGGGGACAAAACAGAACCCTGCGGGACGCCACACAAGAGGTCTCGGTGTGATGAAAAATTATCACCGAGCACCACCTGCTGAGTTCTTCCAGTCAGGAATGAGTGGAACCATTCAAGAATGATCCCGCCCACCCCTGCACTGTCACACAGGTGCGTCACCAACATCTCATGGTCAATGGTATCAAGTGCAGCCAACAGATCTAATAGGACCAAAAGGATCGATTGACCCGTATCCTTTTCACGATGCAGATCATCAACCAAAGCCACCAATGCTGTCTCAATGCCATGCTCTGGACAAAAGCCAGACTGAGCGGGATCCAGATAACTGACACAGTCGAGATGCTCTTGGAGCTGCTGAGCCACTACCTGTTCAATAACCTTCCCTAAAAAGGGAAGATTAGAGACAGGCCGATAGCTGTCCAGGGGCTGGGAAACCCAGCCAGGCTCTACCAAGGGCCCTTCAGGAGCAACTCTACCTCCAGGCTTCAGAGAGAGATAGACCTCGCAAGAAGGCCTCAACACCCAGGTGGGGGAGAACTTTATTGTCAGGGACCTGAGTTGATTGCACCAAAAAATCTTAAATTCTGCAACTAGTGAAGCCAAATTCTGCAAATTCATTGCGAGCACTGGGAAGCAAATTTGCAATAGGTTTGACACAGAATCACAACTTTGCTAATCAAACACAACTCAAATCCTCTGGAATTTCAACACCTCCCTCATGCAAACATAGGGCCTTCAGACCCCACCCACCCACAATTCATCTCCCAGGGGCCTATTTACCCTCAGGTCATGGTCAGGATTGGCTGATTCTGCGAGGATTGGCTGATTCTGCAAAAATCACTGCAAATTGCAGCAACACAGTCAACTCGGGTCCCTGCTTATTGTAAAGACTGAGTGTATAACTTGACTTTAACTCAGGGACCCACACTTGATGGGAGAAGCCCTGATAAGATGGAAGTTGGCTGGCTGTAGGGGCGAGAGTGGAGGCCAGCTATCAAATTTAAAGGAACCCTAAGGTACAGAGGGTGTAGGACCCCCCCCCCTTTATCATCACAGGACCCCCCGCCTTATAATCACAGGACCCCGAGCTAATTCCCTAGAAAAGGTCAACCCTATGACACCATGTTAGTTGGGTTAACTTAGAACTGAATTCCTTGTGGTTGATTTAACTTAAAGTAGGGCCTCCATTGACCCTTAACTGCCCCCAAGTTTTTAAAAGCTCCCCACCAACAACACAATGCGTGTTTTTATACACACATTTCTCCTGGATGTTTGCTGTTACATCCTGAACTTTCCGTGTGTCTAAATCATTCACCCAGATCTTAAACATCCGGATCTTTGAACTTCTGCGTAGAACTTCTCCCAGAACTTTTGTGTGTAAAGTTCTTCTGGTAAACTGCTTTGCTTCAGGCAGCTGTGGTCACTTGGTTTCCATGGCAGCCTGTCACATCTACAGCTGCGGCTACTTTAGGCTGTCCCAGGGCAGTGTTTGTGTGAAGAATGCATCCAGTTGCCTCAGGGCAGTGTGTGTGTGAAAAATGAATCCGAAACTTACTTGTGGACTTGTAAACCCAAAAGATTGAAAAATCCGGAACTCTTAACATGTGTAAAAATGCCCAATGAAAACTTTGTGCATAAATTCCTATGCCTGCTACCTTAGGTATAATTTTGAACGCCTTTGGGGTTGTGTTTTTCTGGACTTAGTTTCCTTTTCCTTTGGACAACCTTTCCTTTTTCATACTTGGGAGTGATTGTACAATGAGAAGATGATTTGAAAAACATATAGGGCCTACATTAAGAATTCATCCGATTGAAATGTTACCACTGGATGGTGCTGCTTGCTATTCTAACATTTAGGTTACTATCGACCACTGCACAAGATGCTTTCGTGCACATTATTCTTAGCCAGAGTGCTATTTTCTAGTAATAATCAGAGTGGTGTGATACTTTCAATATAAAAGTGTAAAATCTACTTACAAAGAGTCTATTTTTGATTCTCAGTTGCCTTATAACATTAGTTTGGAGCTGTGCTTTGCTCAATTTGTGAGGGAATGTGAGGTGTGCATAATATGCCCCAGCTTAGATGACATTTGTATTGTTTTTCTTTGGTGCTGGAGACAGTCGAGAGAACATTAAATTAGTTTAATTGAATGCTACTGTACAGCTTCCACCTGCCTACAGCAACTGAGGGTGAAGAGAGTCATCAAGACTTAAAATTTTAACAAGGCCTGAGAACACGCATGTATATTTCTAATGCACAAAAGATTTCAGACTGAAGTTAAAACCAACTCAATATCTTTTTGTTGGGTCTCAAATGATTATTTCTTCAGAGGAAGGGATAGTGAAGGGAATGAATAAGGAAGGCAGAAGAAAAAATAAGAAGCTAGGAAAAAGGCTAAGAAGTACCAGGTAATATTGTGGGAGGTTGAGAAGAAGGGTAAAGGAGTAAAAAGGCGGAGAGTAGAATGTCTGAGAGATTTCAGGGAACTCTGGAAATCCTCCTTTAAGAGAATTAAACTACTTCAGTGATTGCTCTATATCATATGTCTCAGATCCCCCCCCCCCCCCAATTTTATGAGGTATGTTTAAATATACCTGCTTTCTTCTTTAATTAGAGAGTCACATCTTTATATGTTCTGGCTATTCTTCAACACCTCCAAAGCTATAGCAGTGGGAAAACAGCTTTTGTTTGTGATGCGTGCACTCTGTGAGATCCTCACAGATTCGGTGTATGTTAACTCAATGTATTCCACAACTATTCTGTTTACGTGGGCATAGTCACTAGGGGTTTTTGCCCAGGAATCTGGCCATCAAAATTCCAGCCAATATCCAAGCCAAATTGCTGTCGTTTAGGTCGTTTTCACAGAAGACACTCTCCACCCACCCACCCAGTATACATGTTGCAGGACTGCGTTATCCTATGGGTGCCCTGTAACATGTATAGTGGATAGGAGGTGGGTGGGTAGTGGGTGGAGAGTTTCTTGTGTGAAAATGCCCTTAGAGAGACTTGGGGAGAGGAGATTTCCAAAGGTTCTCAGCTTTGGTCTAACATTGGTTCTGCTGAAGACAATGATAAAATTCCCATTAATTTCAGTGGGAGTAGAATTAAATTGACACTAAGCGCTATGAAATTCCCAACTTATTCAACCTAACTAGCTTCAGTTTCCTGCTTGTAGTCTCATGCATGGTAGGGTTTAGGAGTTGCTGCAGGACACATGTAATGAACAAGATAGACCCCAAACTCTCAGGGTTGGGTCACTAGGCTTTATTGCTTAGGGACTGGAACAGGGACAGTGGATCCAGATCTGCTCCTGTCCAGGACAACCAGTAACACAGAACCTTCCAGCTAGCCAAGATGGTTCTAAAGCACTGTACAAACCAAGAGTCTTTTATATAGAAGAGTCTTTTCTGCACTGCCCTCCCTGACTTCTTGCTCCCCACATCTAACTCCTGCTGATACCTTCCATCCAGTACAATCTGTTACCTGAGGTCTGTGTACTCATATTCTCACTACACGGGCCAACCAGCCATCATTCTTGATGTAACCAAGCCAACCAAGCACGTGCACCTGGGACCTCGCATCTTCATGAATGTTACACCCCTTGTCTCTCCCTCTGTTCCCCTTCCTTCATCTCCCCTGCCCCCCCGCCCCCCAGCTTTCAGATTGTAAGCCCTAGGGCAGGGACTGTGTCTATTCCATTACTTTGTAAAGCACCAGGTACATTGCTGGCACTATATAAATGCTTAATAAAAAATAAATAAATTAATTAATATATAGCCCATGATAGCTTCAGGCAATGACAAGGGTGAACAAAGGAGAAGAGGGTGAGTCAAGAATGTTGATTAAATCTTAGCTCCTTGGGCGATGTGAAAGGCTCTGCATCTCAAGCCAGGGAGGTGCCCATGGTCACTGTTTGAGAACTGACCTTTTGGTTTATGCAAGGACACTGGCTGTATCTCCTTACAAGGCCTTTTTGCTGGTTCTAACCATTTATGGAGGTGCAGGTTGCCCTGGATATGCCAGCTCATGTCAGAACATGCCAACGCTGCTTTTCTCAGGTGTCTAAGCAGAACTGTTAGGAAAACTCCAGTATCTTTCAAATATTGTAAACACTTAAGGACTGGTATTCTTCCAGCTAGCAGCAGTTGGTCCTCTGTTAATTGGTGACTCTTGCTCCTCTCCTTAATTTGTTTGGTGACAGAAAGGAAACTTTGCCTGTAGATAAAATGCCACAGGTATGAGACACATCAGTAGTAAAAAATAAGAAATATCCTGGAATTCCATAAGGGGTTTTTTTCCGGTAGGGCACTATCCATTCTTAATAATTTAAGCTGAGACAGACAAGGGATTTACAGACCCTTGACTGACTGAGTTCTGTCTGCCTTTTATTAATTAAGACAGAGTCCCAGTTTACAGCAAAGAACTACTTGTTAAATGTGACTTTAATATGCTTGGTAGCCTCTGTCTGCAAACAGCAGTGAGACTGAGTGTCTAAGCTCTGTCTGCTCCTCTTTTAATGTTCCCCAAAATGTATTGCAGGGGGCTCGGGGTGTGTGTGTGTGTGTGTGTGTGTGTCACATGCTTGCTATAACAGTACTGATCTAATAGATAAAGTCTCAATAATGCTCAAATGCTAGTAGCTGAAATTATATAGGCATGAGACCAAAGAGGGAGAGCCACAAATGTTCTGATATCTTTGTCCATCTAGTTGGGGGACTCACGTGAAGTCCTATATGTAACTCTCCCCACACTCCCTCTAGCTCCCGAAGCTCTGATTGGGTCACATCTGAGGCTATGTGCAGAGTTGCACTCAACAGTTAATAGTACCCATACCTGGGTAACAAGTGGCTGGCTATCGTGCCTGCTCATTAACTAAAAAGATATCCTGCGCTGGATTTTCCTGAACAATTTGTAGCAGGTTCTCCACTCTGTTCCTTCACATGTTCAGAAATACAGATGATCACAACAAATTCATTTCCCCCCTCCCTGCTCTTCTTCTTTCCTTGGAACTTTTGGGGAAAAAATAACATGCTGAACAGGACTGGCCTTACCATTTGTGGGGCCCAGGATGAAGATAAAATGTGGGGCCCCAGGTGGCCCATCCCCCACTTCCCCCGTGGGGCCACTCTGGGTGGGATTCGGTCTCCACAACCAGCCCTGGAGAAAGCAGGGGCTATTGCAGGACCCCTGGAAGTAAAGAAAAAAGTGGAGCTCTGTGGTAAGGCCAGCACTGATAATGGGTGTTTTTAGACACTCATTTTTCCTGGATGGTTGCTGTAACAGTCGGAACTTTCTGTGTGTCTAAATCACTCATCCAGATCTTAAACATCCAGATCTTTGAACTTCTGCATGAAACTTCTCCCAGAACCTTTGTGTGTAAAAGGTTCTCTCGGTAAACTGCTTTGCTCCAGGCAGCTGTGGTCACTTGGTTTCCATGGCAGCCCTTCACGACTACAGCTGTGGCTACTTTAGGCAGCCTCAGGGCAGTATTTGTGTGAAGAATGCAGCCGGAACTTACTTGTGGACTTGTGAACCCAGAAGATTGAAACATCCGGAACTTTAACGTGTGTCTAAAAATGCTCATTGGGTGTCTAAGCTCTTGCATCTACATAGCTGATTTTTTGTGACTTGTGAACTTCTTGGCTTCTGCAGCTAAAATCCATAAGTGCTGCAATTCTGCATTCTTTAAATCAATAGTCTTGCTGCCATCTAACCAGCTGATGGAAATTTTCAGTGCTTGAAATGGTGGGGGCCATTGTAGGGAATGTTAAAATCTCTGGACCAAATAATAGCAAGAGAGATGAAAAAGGTTGATTTCCTGAAATCTTTGTTCTCTTTTTCCTCTTAAAAATGAGGGCACAGAAAATGTATTATGCTGCTTAGGTTGTTACCTAACCCTCTAAGAATAATAGTGTATTGTTTGAGTGAGCTGTTCATGCTACAGTTGGAAAAATGACCATTCAAACTCTCTGATGATGATGTAGGAATAATGAATACCTTTGCAGAAAACTAGATTGCTTTGCATGTGATTTGCATAAGATTAATGAATAGAAAAAGGACTAAATTAATCAGATTATAGATACAACTATGGAGCATTTCATTTTGGTCCGAGCAGCCTCAATAGTTCAACCAGTTCTGATCTCTACTTTAAGAAATTGTTTGGAATATTAAAGAAATTTAATGCAACTGGTGGAACTAATTTATTTATTTATTTATTTATTTATTTATTTAAATGTAACAGGATAGGGGAGCTGCATTTTTTATGGGTTTAGGAGACAAAGTAGTTCAGGTGATACCTTTTATTGGACCCATTTCTGTTGGTGAGAGTATGCACAGGGCTCTTTTATAGGAAACACACACACTCTAGATTGTTATGGGATTTGGGGAGCTCTCCTTTTTGAGGCTGGTGAGTGATTGTCTCAGCTGGGTGAACATGAACCAACATGAACACGATTTCCTTCTGGCCAGCCTGCTACATTACTTGCATTCACGTTTTCTTACGTTAAATAACTTGTCTGGTGCTATCTTGTATTTTAAATCAATGCACTAGGAAGTGACAAAACTGCTGCCTTCTATGCATTTTCCTTCAGGCAGAGAAATCTCTACCACAACTATTCCCACTGACATTGAATCAGACTGAATAATTTGATCTACTTTCTGGGAAGGAATTAATATTATGGCTGAAGGTCAGTGGTTCTTTACCTTGAGGCTATATAGCTGTTCCCTGGGATTTACACAATTTCCCACATAATCTGTTTCTTACAAAAAACACAAAAACTTCTAGAGAGCAAAGATGACCTTCTGGAAGGTGCTGCACTAATTACATTCAAGCCTGATTTAGAATTTAAAGTAACATTAAAATATATGGACAGCAGAGCAGGCATTTTGGCCAGCTATATTATTATCGTGTATACGTAAGAAAACATTCAGTTTTCAAAGTGCTTTACAACTGTTATCTAGTTCACCCTCACAGCAGCCCTGTGAGGTAGGGAAGTATGGGAAACATTCACATTTTAAGATGGAGACCTGAGGCCATCCAGTGACTTCATGGCTAAACTGGGACCTTATCCACTAGACTTAACTGGCTTTTCCCACCAAAGTGAAAGTTAACGCTGTGCTCTCTCTGCCAGCAGATGGTAGATAGTCCCTTAGGCTACTGCCAAGTTATGTAGTTTAGAGTATCTTCTGGGAAGGGGTAGAGCCAAGACAAGAAATCAAGTATCTGTAATAAGCTCCTTGATTGTCACACCCCTCTGGGATTCTGAATGAATCTCTGCAAAAGCCGGGAATCTGTTTTCTGCATTTCAATCCCACTGACCTGTGACCCATATTCTGCACTTATATGCACCCCATGAAACCCCACTGAAGTAAAGCAAATACTCAGGCTGCTCTGTTCAAACATGGAGGCCAAATTAATCATTTAGAGTAAATCTACTGCAAAGCAAAGCTTAGCTCAACATTTCTATCCAATTTGCCATCATTTTTGTAAAACTCATTTTCACGTATTGTAAGATATTTACTCTTTGAACAATAACCTAAATTTCAGTCTGAACCACTTGACGAGTGATACAAAAATAAATACAAACCAAGTTACCGTTAAAGCTGCTTCCTATCAAAATATTGAAGTGCTGTTATTTCTTTCGTCTTAAAATGAATTGATCACTAGAAGAGAGGGATTTTAATGCAACAGGCACAAATGTTTCACTGGATAATAAATGGATAAGAGATGAATTCAGGTACATTTGAAGTTTTACACTAAAGTAACTGTCACTCATCTTTCATCTGCCATTTATCACCATTATCAAGAGAAGCTTGCGGGGGGAAAAATGTTGGAATAGGATGTATCATTTATCAAATGTCTTCAAAGGTGCATTTTAGATACAAGGATGCCCTAGATTTCAGCTGGGAAGGCAATGCCTTCAAATAATGTGGAGCCCACCATTTGCTTAGCTTCCAAATCATCATCTTTTCCCACCTGCAGCTCTTTAAAAGTTATAGCAGTTGCCATCTAATTTTTGGAGAACTGATTATTTTCACAGAAGTGTTATTGAAGTCTGCCAAAAGGCTTCATAAAACTGCATGTACGCCCAGTAGCTAGTGAAATTTCAGGAGTAGCTGTTCTAAGTGCAGTCTATCACAAATGCAAGAGGAGATTTGCTGCATTTTGGAATTAATCAATTGCACTATAGTTCTGTTCCTGGGGAGTTTGTTTAATTACCTAGTTAGATTTTTATTCCGCTGTTCCCTGAAGGCTCAGGGTGGCTAAAAGCAACTGCCCCGGGTTGCCAATGTGCAAGAGGGTGCGGGCTACAAACATTTCGTAAATAAATAAATAAATAAATAAAATAAAAACAAACACATAAAATACAGAAAATAAAAACCATAAACCACATAAAAAAATATCCATTAAAAAAAACCCCAATTCTGACCAAGTAAATAGGTCTTACATTGCAGTGGCGGCTGGTGCGTTCTAAGGCTGGTGCGGCCAATGGTTGGCAGGGCCGAGCCAACTGTAGGTGGGGCCAACCCGAATATTGAGATTAATATGGAATTTTACAGCCTCCGTTCCACCTCTGTAAAAATGGGAATATGTGTATGTCTGTTTCTCCCTGTGTTTCCTTTCTAGATTGCACCAGCCTTTGTTTTTGTTATCATAACAAAAATGAATTGCACACCCCTAATCAGCACCTGTGATGTTTCATAATTTCCCATCAATTGAATCGCTTTCCTTCATTGTTTGTTACTTTCCAGCATTTCTTCGGCACTTTTTGTCACTTTTTGACACTTTCTGGGACTTTTAAGACAGCCTTACAGCACTCTTACAGCAGTTTCCAGCACTTTCCTCCACCTTTGCAACTCCACTGCTCCTGGAGGTTTGTGTGGTGCACATGGGGCTTGGGAAAGGCCGGTAAGTTTCCATAACGTGCAAATGAATGTGTATGACCTGTTTCCAATCGAAACAGCATTCACTGTGATCTGTTCTACATCAAAGGGTGCTGAAAGGTGTAACAGGGTACAAATGAGCATTGACCAAAACCACTAGCTCAGTCTCAGTAATATACCCAGAATGAAAGCCAGACTAACATGGGTCCAGGAATCAAACCAAATCATTTATTAGCATGACCAGCGGTCATTGCAAGATGATACACACACACACACACACACAATATCAGGTCTAGGAATCTAATAGATTAGACAGTAGAACAATTAAAAACACATACCTGAACTGATTGTGTCTGGGTATTTTTTACACGTGATGTTGCATGGCACTGTCATGCTTTGATCCTACCCGGGGTGAGGGCCCTCACCCCAGGCAGGATCTGACCCGGCCGCCAGACAGATATGCTGGCGACCTGGTCTGGGAAGGGGGTGGGGAAGGGGGTGGCGGCCTGGCCTGGGAAGGGCTGTGGGGACATGGTCCACTTGGAACTGCTCTCGCCCTGGACCAGAGTCAGGTAGAGCAGGCCCTCGCATGCAACAGCCCGCTCTACCCTGGTCTGGCAGGGAATGGTTTCCCCAGGCTCTGGCAGCACTTAGCCTGCGCTGTGACTCTGTGAGAAGTCTGAGTGACAGCGTGGGCTAAAACCTTCAACAGACCGGGGGAACCCCTGATCCTGCTTGGGGTAACATCTGGCGGGTGGGATCAGATATGATGGCACCATGGGTGGCCACGTGGGTTAAAGCGTGACCACCCGTGGTACTGTCGCATGTAAAAATATCCTGTCTCTAGAGGCTTGTACCATCTGGTTCAGAGACAGGTTCATAACACCCTGAAATAGGCAGTTATGGCATATCTTGCTAGCCCGAAATAGCAGTGCTTTTATCACTCCCTAAACTTTAAAAATAATAATAGTAATAAAAAAAATGCTTCTTGTTAAATGTTGTAGGCTTCCATTACCCATAAAAATTACCACTCATCTTTGAATCCTGCTCACCCATTTATGGTGATATCCTGTAGGAGTGAATTTGATGGGTGGATATATTGTGCAGAGAAGTATTTCCTTTTATTAGTTCGGATTGTAAGTTTGCATCTTTCAGTTTCATTCCATGTCCCAAGTTCCCTTGTTTTTCCTTAATAAGAGAGAGTTCTTTTAATACTGTGCATGTCCATGGGTGGATTCATGGGGGGGGGGGGAAGGGCTCAGGAGGCTTCGCCCCTGCCCATTTTGTTCTGGCTTTCATTTTCATTGGTTTCAATGGAAAACACATTTTCGACTGTAACTTTGTTGTTTTTCACGATATATGGCTGAAACATGGGCTTCATATATCTCCAATGGAAAGAATTAAGTGTACCAAATTTCACAAGGACTGAGTAAAGGAATCCAATTTTAGAAGCAATTGAATTATTTTATTTTGCAAAATTCTTCATATACATTCTTAGCTGTAACATCTTTGCCTCATATGTAATGTAGATGACACTTGGCAGGTTTACACCTCTTCCAATATTTACTATCTTTGCCAACTTTCAGAAATGTTAGGTAAAGGGTCCTGGTGGTATAAGCAATTAATATATAAATCTGACTAACATCTTTGTAGTCCAACCAGTGTACATGAAATTTGGCAAGGCTGTATATAACACATTCATTATCATGTTGTTATCATCTCTTCCACATATCAGAAAGCTGTGATAAAGGTTCCCAATTTTATATACCTGCACAGCATATGCAGAGAAGGAGCCTATGCCAGGGATTCTCTTACGTCACTGTGGTATAAGATCGGTTGGTGATGCCAATTGGCCAGCAGAAAGGTCAACCAAATATCCTCATTCTGTGCTGTGACCATCCCAACATCTCTCCCCCACTTGTTACTGG
>QEPC01010309.1:640946-652717 GCA_003113815.1 Sphenodon punctatus | reverse complement strand
GTTCGGTGTTCGGTGTTCGGTCCGTTCGGTGCGTTCGTGTTCGTGTTCGTGTTCGGTTGTCCGAACAGGCCGAGTTCGGGCCGAACACCGAACTACCGAACCGCGTTCGCCCATCCCTACTACCTTCCCCTTGAACACCCTGCAAAGTTTTTCTCTGGACATATATGTGCACACAGGAAGGTACCCAGCTGCCATACTACATGGTCTGTGGTAGGGGGAGTGCGAGGCGACTGGTGCTGTAGCTACGCTGGGAGCCACCTGTTAGAATCCCTCCCCATGCACTCCATTTGAGTGGCTGCTTCACAGCTGTGCCACTCAGCAGCTATGCACCCCACCCCCAGCCTTGCCTTGCTCATTTAAAAACACCCAATTTTTCTAGATTTTTATAGGGGAAATGAGCATAAGAACATAACACGTGCCATAGTGGGTCAGACCAAGGGTCCATCGAGCACTGCGTCCATCAATGGCCGTGCTTGGTCGCATTGGAGAAGTACCCAACGGGTCATAATGGAATGATTCATTGAAAAGAGATTTGAATGAAGAAAGACTGGGTACTTTTTTGTACTGGTAGAAGATATAAGAGTAGAATGGAAGGGGGTGACCAGAGTAGTAGGAGGCAAGTACTGAATCTGGACAGGTTTGTCCAGAGAAGAGGTATTTAGAAATTAGAGCAGAAATTCAGCCAGGGATGAGGATTAGAAATTTGAAGGTGAGGACGACTTCAAAGAGGGGAGTAACTGTCTAAATTACAGGCAAGGAATACGATTTTAGATTTTTGTTTTGGAAAGGTAGAAGGGAAGAGAAATGACAAAGCTAAAGAGATGAAGGTTGCAGGAAGTAGGGCAGAGGAGAACCAACGCATGGAGAAGCACAATACCCATAGGGACAGGAAAGAATATGAAATACAGGAAAACAGGTTGATGAGGAGAGGTAGATTAATGAGTCTTAAGCATAGAGATCATAGCTGAAGTTTGTCAACAGATGAAGTTACTAGGGTAAAACAAAGAGGGAAATTATGACAGAGGGCATTTTTACATGGACAAACTCCCGAGATTAGGAGAAAACGATCCCCAAACTGTTATCCAGGGATTACAAAGCGGTACCTGTTTACATGGACATTTCTATCCCGGAATGAATCCTGGGATCCCAGGATTAGAGTCCTGGGATTATAGTCCCAGATGTCATCCCGGGATTAGAGTCTCTGGGATTAATATCAATCCCGATGTGCTTTTTGTCTGTGCTCAGCACACTGATTTGTCGGATTGAAGAAAATCTGATTTTCTTCATTTTTCTGATTTCTGAGTTGAAGAAAATGGAAACTCATACCTTTGTTTCATGGGTATTTAAACTTGGTGCTCCACAATGCATTTTTGAAGGATGACGGACGTAATAAGATTGCCCCACAGTCATGTGCGCTCCTATACCATAGAGGCAGACATTCGTAGAGGGGATGTCAGCTCTTGCCATAACACACTCGGATACTAATCCCCGGGATAGTTGACTATCCTGGGATAATTGTTTAGATGGACCTAATCCCAACATAGTTTAACATCTGGATGTTACAAAACCTAGAAAAAGAGGTTTTGTAATCATCGGGTTTTTCAGTGATCCCGGGATTACAATCACTGAATGCTGTGTTTAGATGGACCTCTCATTCCAGGATTAATGCTCTAATCCCAGGATCAGTGTCTGTGTAAAAATGCCCAGAACTTTGCAGTACCCTGATAGCAATGGCTAGAGATGCAACACCAGAGGAGAAGCCCATTGAGTCATCTGAGAGGTGAAGCAAAATCCAGCAGATTACAAGAAAGAAGAGTGAAGGCAAGAGATCAACAAGGATACAGAGAGAGAAAAGTTCCCTGAACTCTACCAGGTGCAGGACTTTTTGAAGTTCAGTAAGAGCCGTTTCAGAAGAATTAATGTAACAAAAATAATTTTGCAGGGGATTCAAGAGGTAATCAGAGAAGAAGTCAAGTGACTAGTTCTACACAACATTGCCAAATGGCTTAGAAGTGGAGAGTACAAAAATAATGGGGAAGTAGGTGGAAAAGCAGAGAAGATATATATATTTTAAGACTGAAGATTTAAATCAATCTTTTATAACTTCCTGCCTTTTTTTTTACAGATTGTTCACAGAACTCTAGCAGCGATGCTGGGCTCCTTGGCTGCCCTGGCGGCATTAGCTGTGATTGGTGATGTAAGTACTAAGTAATAAAATCTCTAGTATTATTCAATTCATTTTTTTGTCTGTTGTGTAGAGCTGAAATGGGTACCTAATTTAGTCCACGCAGATAATATGTTTTCAAGTAGCATGTTGGTTGTCCAATGGGCTACCCAGTCACCAACTGGGTACTCAACTACCCCCAAAATTGGTAATTTACATGACTGATTTTCCAATTTTCCAGTTACTGATTGGTAAATCATGACAGAAACTCAAAAAATCAGGATCAGAAGCGGATATTCCTGGACATTGGGTATCCAAATTGAGCACTAATCAGATACCAGTTAGACCTAAATGTTGCATGAATTCAGGCACCAGAAATTCACCGAGTATACCCATGTTTATGGGTACTCATTTCAGCTCTTGTGCTATGTCATGGTGCCCATAAACTTGAAACTGGTCACGTGGCACAGTAGTCTTCTTGGGGCAGGCTATGCCACAAGAACAGTATTCATAGTCCATGTATAGCTTTCTGTTCCTGGTGCCATGAAAGGAAAGGGTAGTCTTTATTGCAGACTGCGAAAGGAATAAAAAGTCTATTTGGTGCTATGGTGGGCAGGACTTGCAGGAACCTGAATACCAGCAATATTTAGTTTGGTTACAGTTGATTGCAGTACAATAGAATCATAGGGTATTAGAGTTGGAAATGACCTCGGACGCCATCTAGTCCAAGCCCCTGCTCATTGCGGGAAATCCACAACCACAGCATCCCTGACAGATGGCCATCCAGCCTCTATTTGAAAATCTCCAGTGAAGGAGAGTCCACCACTGCACTTGGCAGTCTGTTCCACTGTTGAACAGCTCTTACCAAGCCGTATCCCTGCTATAGCAGAACTCCTGGGATATAAGCATTTTTTTAATAGTAAGATTTTCATATTTATTGTGCCAAGAAATCCTAAATACTGCAACCAGGAAGGCCAAATTCCGCAAGCTCCCTACAAGCAAAATATTTGCATAATATTTCAACTTTCATAATATGTAGAAATGTATGTAAATATGGAGCACACAAAAAGGAAAATAAAACCCTGAAACATGCCCATGTACAAGATTTTTTAAAAGGGGAAAGAATGCACCTCCCATCAGCTCCCCTTTTAATTTTAGCACTTCAGCCCCAACACCTCCCTGCAGAAAGTTGGAGCCCCCACATTTTCCTCCACTAGTTTCCAGCTGGAGTCAATCAACCATGTGAAACCTGAATCAGGATTCAAAAAGACCTTCACACGGGTCTCATTGCATTTTCACCACAATTTCAGCTTCTCACCATAAGGATTGGCTGATGCTGCAAAAACACCAATGCAGCAAGGTGGGTTCTTGATTATAATCAGGGCCCTGTGAAAAACGTGGAAAAATTGTCAAAATTCTGTAGGCTAGACCCCCAGTTCCGTGGGCTAGAACCCCTCTTGGCAACTCCACCCCCACACCAGCAAGTGTCCCCCCCGGGCAACACATCCCTTCTTTGGCAACTCCCCCCAAACTCCCCAGGCGGGTGGCTGGAACTCCCCAGGTTGCAGTGGCAGGAACGTCTTAGGTGGTGGCAGCAGCAGCAGAAACGTCTTTGTTCCAGGGCTGGGGGGAGGGTGGTACTCCAGGAATGGGAGCAGTGGAGGGCCATGAGGGTGACATCAGTACATACAAGCAACTGATTGGCTTTCGTGCTGCGATGTCCCCTGTCAATTACTGCGCACAAGCTACACAGAGGCTTGTATGCAGTGACTGATGAGTGACAAATTCCATGGGGAATTTCCTGTTTATGTGGTGAATCTCCCCAGGGCTGGATTCCATGCAGAATCTGCAAATTGCGGAAGCTCATTTTTCATGGAGCCCTGATTATAATGAAGGGTTCATAATAGTGAAAGGGTGATCAAAAATACAATCAAGACAAAAATTCTGAGGGAGCCAGTAGGTTCATTACTCTTAAGGGTTTGTGGTAATAAAGGGTGTTATAGTGAGGATTTATTCAGGGGTAGCTAGGTTAGAGAAGGCTCTGGTGCAGAAGATAGAACAAAGCATTCATAAAACTCATTCCGGGGGCAGGAGATGCAACAACTGCATGAGGGAGTGTGCCCCCCCCCGCAACCCAAGGGCCCCTGGTCACCTGTCCTGATTATTTTTATTTATTTTATTTATTTTTAAAAAATTTACTCTGCCCATCCTGCCACAGGCAGCTCTGGGCAGCTCACAATTAAAGCTATGTTCTTCAGTTTCCTCTCATTTTCAGTTGTACTACTCTTCCAGATGTTGTTTGTCCATTTAGCTTCTAGTTGTGTTACCCACGGTCACCTTAAATAATACCACTCCTTCTGTAATATCTATGATTAATTAGGACTCATTCACACAACCCTCCCGTAGCAGGAAAAGCTGACACAGAGCACCTTTAATCAATTTAATTGCTCCTGTCCAAGTTCCTACTTTTCCAAAAAAGTTGAGTCGTTCTGTTCTGCTTGCAGAAAGAAAACTACGGCACCCAATAGTCCAGTTTTCATTTAATTTTATAATTATGCTAGAAGAGAAACACAAACATTTAGACACCTGATAATGATCCATTCAGATTGTCGGCATTTTGCAGAGGTAAGAGAACTGAGCCCCCATTTGCGTTCCTTGTAGGAAGACTAATTAATTTCCATCAAAGCTTATTTGAATAGTTTCCAATAAATGGATTTTGCATTTTTGCAGCTAATCACTAGTTTAGAGATCTGTGGGGATTAAATGGTAATTGTGTTCTTTGATTACAGAGGCCAAGCTTGGTCAAAGTGGTGGAATGGATTGATTATGAAACTCTGGCGCTATTGTTTGGAATGGTAATTAATATCCTGCTTTTGTATCTTTTGCCCTCAAAGTGCCAGAATCATTTCGTTCAACATGTAGTTGTTACTTTTGTAACATTAACATGCTTTAAAAATCATTCCAGATGCCAAGATTTTCTGAAGTGGCTGCTTCACTTTAGGGCTGTCATTTTTGAGATGCTAACTCAAAGTGGCCTGATTTTCAAAGGGATGGCATTTGGTACTTTCTGAAAATCTGTCTCTTTTTCCTCCACGCAGAAACAGAGGGTAGTTGTTTGCTAGTTATTTTGAAGTACTGATCTTCTTTCATTGGGTGTAAACAGACAGCAGCCCCAGGGGTGCCCACGGATGCCCCCGTTGCCCTCGGATTTACTGGTCCATTTGAAGCGTGCCCACTAGGGATTAACACTAGGGATTAACGCGGTTCAGAAGTTCAGAGTTTGGACTGAACTCGGTTTGTTCAGTCGACTGGACCGAACTTCCAAACCGAACTCGAATTTCAAACCGAACTGAACCGAATTTCTGACCTCCGTTCTGTTCGCCCATCCCTAGTGGCAACACACACCAAAAAACCTGGTTTTGAATAGCCAAACTAAGTTCGGAATTCGACCAAACTTGGTCTGTTCTGTCGACCAAACCGAACTTCCAAACTGACCTCGAATTTCAAACCGAACCGAACCGAATTTCCGAACTCGAATTTCAAACCAAACCAAACCGAATTTCTGAACTCTGTTCTGTTCACCCATCCCTAGCGCCGACCAGATGTGCAACCTAGGGCAAGCTGGGGTATCCCAGCATGGTGTGCTCTGCAAGATCCCAGAGCATGCAGCAGCCCAGCCAAGCCCAGGGCAGAGGCCAAACATGGTGCTGCTGCCTGTCTGCTGGGGCGGGGGGGGAAACACCCCATGGCATGCCTCCATGCCCATATTTCTGTTGCTGTCTTTTGCTCATGGAGTTGTGAATGCCAGCCTAGAGCGTTGGGTGAGAACACACAACTCTATGGTGCAGGTGAGGGGTGGCACTGCGCAGGTGGCTTGTAGCCCGAGGACATTGTTGGTCTGTCTGACGTGGCCCCAGGTGGAGCTGGTAACTGGCGGCCATGGGAGTGAGCCCCCAAAGCAGTTCTGGGCTCTGGCAGGCTCCTCGTCCATCTGAAAACACCCATTGTTTCTTAATCTGTAAAATGAGGATAACACCCAAACTCTGAAAAGGTCTTTAACATCTACAGATAAGGCCTTGCTAAAATGTCAAGTATTATCATTTTGTGTGTTTTAAAATGAGACACTTTCATGCATGGCCCCTCCACCATCCACGTGTTCAGCCACTCATTTGAAGTTGGTGTCTGGGGAGGTGTTCTCCCATGACCCATGCAATGGCTGCCTATAGCCATGCATAGAGCATTCCTGAAAATTCCAGAGTGCCCTGTGGAGGCCAGGGTGGGTGTCTCTGTGGACAGGGTAGCCGTGCATGGACAACCTGCTGCCACCTCACGCACCGACCACGGACACTCATCACCTCCTGCCACTCTTATTTAAAAACACCCTTTCTTGTTAATTTGGTTTATGCTAATGCATTTGGAAATACACTCTGCTACTGAAAGTGATTTCTTTTTTATTAATTAAATTCTACATTTGGAACCAAAGTGAGCAAGTGGAAGTGTTTTTACATCGAACTGAAGTATACTCTATTCATGTTATTATTCCCTGTATTTCTGCCTACACAAACTATTTTCTCCTGGCCTGATTAAAGAAGGTTCCAGAATCTCACATGGGATCTACAAATAGAAACAATTTACTGCGGATTACAACTTTATATTAATAGAATTCTAGAATGTCAGATTTGGAAGGGTCATCTAGTCCAACCTCTTAATTGGATGCATGGTGGCTGTCCTACCTGCTTTTGGAAAACCTCTAGTGACAGGAAGAGCCAACTTTATGGTGTACACAATCCACTTGATCTAGGCAATAACCTCCAAAAGACTACAGTCCTGAACCCATTGAAATGAATAGAAAAACTCCCACTGACTTTAATGAGTGGGGATTGCACATGATTTCTTGTTGAAACAACATGTTTACATTATATTAATTTAAGAATGAAAATATTTGAGTTGTAAAACAGTTTTTATTTCTTTACCTTTTCTGCAGATGCTTCTAGTTGCCATATTTTCAGAAACTGGGTTTTTTGATTACTGTGCGGTAAAGGTAGGTTTGTTTTGGTGTCTAACATTTATGTTTTGTTTAGTACCATATTTGTATTTAATACAACACTTCCCCATATTTATGGAACTAACGGCATCATTTGTTGTTCAGAACTACCAGACTAATTGATTTCTTTGGACAGATTTTTACGAGGCCATTTAGCACTTGTCAATTGTCTTAGTAAAAAGCATGGTCATCAACTTGTAATTTTGTGAAACGTTTAAGCGATTGAGGAAGCATTTAGAGAAAATATATGTTTAGAAGCTAAAGCCCAAAGACTCTGATTTAACAAGGGACCTAAGCACATGCACATTCGTATGTGAACAGATCCTTTGACTTCTCACTGATTGCAGTTTCCATATACAGAGGAGCAAGCTCCAAAGCAACATATCAGAGCCCATGTAAGCTCTTGGGCAGAGACCGTGTCTATTTTATTTTCTGTAAAGCGCCAGGTACAGCTGGCGCTATATAAAAGCTAATAATAATAATAATAATAATCTCAGAAAAGAGCTGAATAGGATGTACAGATGTGGCCACTGGGTTCATGCCAATGTCAATTTAATGGCCGTGGACTATTAGTGCAGAGGTTATTTCAAATTATCAGCTCATACTTTTGTTAAGTGAATGGAATGACAGTCCCTGGAGAATCCTCCCAGTTCTTATAAGCCAGGCTGGCCTGCCTGGGGGAGGGTGCCTGTAGATAAAGGCTGAACTTTGATGGCAACAAAGGCGGGAATTGGGGTGGGAAGGCTATTGCAAAATTGTATTTTATGTAATAATCGGGATTTTTATTGGGAGTGCGGTGTGGTGGGTGGGATTTGGATATAGCCATGACACATCCCTCCCCCTGTGAAAGTGGATAAGAAGGGGTGAGGCATGGGGTCTCCTCTGAGTGAGAAATGGAAGTAGGACAAGAGTGTGGACTCTCATGCATAGAGGCATGAGAGTTGGGAGGTGGATGGGATAGGATTTTATTTGTGCTTTACTTGTATTTTATTAATTTCCTCTCCCCCCATGCCCCCTGTGCTGTGTCCCAGGGGGTAAGTGCCCAGAGCCACATAGATTGGGTGAGAGAGATGATAATGATGATGATAAACTTCTTTGTTCATGGGTTGCTAATGTGAAGTCAGTTTCCACTGAATTCCACCGTTGTTAGTAATAATAATACAGTGCTTTCCATGAATGTTAACAGGTGAGACAATAGCCCACACCAGGTGGATATCCACCTTGCCCTTAGGTTTTTGCCTCCACCAGCCACATGGGCCACCACCACCCACTAAATACACTCATGGTGGGATCTCGGAAGATGCTTGCTAATGTGTGCCCACATTAGGTTGCATGTAGCCTGCACACATACAGGTCCACCAGTACCACAGAATTGAGGGTGAAAAGCCAAGAGCATTCCAACGAGTGACCACTTCCTTCCCCTCTCCCTGCTCTCAGTCTAACTGGTGCCTTAAAAGGCCAACACATGCCAAAATTCAAACTCACATTCTCATCTCCTCCTGGTTTGCAGCACATGCCCAATGCTCACTTTTCAGAACCTGTTGCCTTCTCCAGAGAGACTTCCACAGTTATTGGTAAGTTAATGCACTGTTGGGAGGGTGGGGCAGAGGGCTGCATTTGCACAGTTGCATGATGAAGGCTTCTGTTTATTGTTGTCTAATTATGTGGTGGTTTTTTCTTTACTGTGTTCACAGGTGGCCAGGAGAGCACTGGAGAGCAGCAGGATACTCCCTGGGACACAGCATGGGGGTGGGAGGGAAGGAAACCAGATGGGAAATGATCATGGGAGGAAGAAGCATGTGCCCCAGACATCCTCCTGCAGAAACCATTGAGCAGCAACCTAAACTTAGGTGCTCAATCCCGCTTCCCTTTGTGTGGTAAGGGTACCCATTATAGGACTGTGGGGTGGGGTGGGTAGAGGCACCCATGGCAAGACAGCAGTCTGGGGAGGGAGGGAAAGGAACCTTGGCAGGCTGGCAGCAGGCCCTTGGTGGCCCCACCCCTACTGTCCTGGTTCAGCCATGGAGTTTACCTCTGTGGCATCAGCTGCAGCATTTGAGTTGGAGCTGAGCCAGCCCCAAGGCATTGTGCTGCAGTTGCCCAGTGAACCCAGGAAGCTGTTGCAGCAGGCACCATCCCTAGCCAGACCCAAGGAGGTGCCAATCTGGTTGCTGGCCAACAACTGCTGCCACCCTGTCTTCATCTCTGGGAAACAGGGTGTAGAGGTTGGTCACTTGTGGCAGCAAGGACGGGTGGCCTGAAAAGAAGGGGAAAGCATTGTAGGTTACAGGGGTCAGGGGCTTGGGAACTCCGGGCAGCTGAGAGGTGTTGGACTACAGTGCCTCAGGGTGGCCCATGAAGAAGGGGAATGTGGTGCAGCCTGCAGGGGACAGAGCGTTGGGTAGGGTGTTCTGGGAAGTGCAGAGATATCAGACTGAAGCACCTTTGTGAAGTTCAAGCTGCTTTTACTGGAGCAGGGACTCAGCTGTAGCAACACTGAGTCCCCAGGGAGCACCCGATCCCTGTCCTCCAGTGCCTCTGGGGACCTGAGAAGAAGGAGAAAGCACTACAACCTGTGGGGAGCAGGGACTTGGGCTAGGGTGCTCTGGGAAGCTCAGAGGTGTCAGACTTCAGAGTCTTGGTGGAGGATAGGCTGCTCTCACTGGAGCTTAGGCTCAGCTACAGCAACACTGATTCCCTGGACAGTGCCCCTGTCCACCAGTGCCTCAGGGGACAGCATTTTCCTGCTTCCTGAAGATCCCTCCACAGTCTCCATAGTCAGCAGCTTTCTTCAGCTGAACTGGAGGAAAGAGACCCACCCCCTTCAATTTGTCACCCTAGCTAGTCACCTGTGCTGCCTTTATCTCACTAAATAAAGTTAAATTAAAGTTTATATTGTTAAATAGAGTTGTTATATTTTCCACAATCCATGATTTCTGTGCTTATTCTGGGAAAGGTGGGCGGTCTGGTGGAGTGGGGCAGTGGAGAATGGCAGTATGTCATAGGAATAAGTCGCTCTGGAGGCTGGGTGTTGGAAAGGAAGAGAAGGGGGGGTTTCAGGTGCACCGAAAATGGACATGTCATCTCTGGCCATGCACTTGAACATGAAGGTGGGGGGATGGACAGTGGAGAAGGGCGGTTTGACATAATGATAAATCACAGGTTGGGGTTTTCTCCTGGTTACCATTAGCAGATGGAGCCTGAAGCAGAGGCAATGTTAACTGCAGCGTAGAGCCGAGAGCTGCAAGGTATAGGAGAGAGGGTGATTTTCTGTGTAGCCAGCTAGTGGTTTTCTTCCTGTACAACTGCTGCACTTCCTCTCTCTGATCCATCCTTCACCTCAGTTGCAGGAACATCGGCAGCAGCTGTGGGA
The DNA here is from genome assembly GCA_003113815.1 of Sphenodon punctatus. Lineage (NCBI taxonomy): Eukaryota > Metazoa > Chordata > Lepidosauria > Sphenodontia > Sphenodontidae > Sphenodon > Sphenodon punctatus. The sequence continues at coordinate 642,136 of QEPC01010309.1, read as the reverse complement.
GGAGGCAAAAGAGAAAACACCTGCTTGGTGGTTGTTTTCATTGCTACTTAGGTGGAGTAGTTTTCACACCTCATTAGGTATCTTCAGTGCTGGCTTTCATTCATTGGCCACAATCAACAAACAGTTACACTTAGGCAGCTTGCCAAGTCCAAAAGCTGCCTTTGATGTAGCAGTGGACTAACAGCCCTCGATAGTCATTAGTGAGAGATTATATGGGACTATGTTCCTTCAAGCTTAATGGGCTATCATCAGCTCATTAACAGCCCAGCAAGTGGGTGCTGCTGAGGGCTATTAACCGTGGGCTACATCAAGGATGGCTTCAGTGCTCTGGAAATTTATTTATTTATTTATTTATTTATTATAACATTTGTATGCCACCCTCCTACTAAAAGCATCTCGGGGCAGCTAACAACATATTACAATAATTCAAAATAACAATAATATGATTTAAAACACTATTAAAACACATTATTAAAAACAATATACCTCCCACCCTAACCCAACCCACCCACCCCCTCTCCCTCAGGAAAAGCACGGTGGAACAGCCAGATCTTACATTGTCTACAGAAAGAGGGGAGGTCAGTAATCAGGTGGACCTCCAGTGGGAGGAAGTTCCACAACGGCGGTGTGGCCACAGAGAACGCCCTCCACCAGGTCAACACCTGAGAAACCCAGGGGACCTCGAGGAGGGTGCCCCCGGCTGACCGCAGGGGCCGATCCAGGACCCAGAGGGTGAAACGGTCCTGCTTTAAAGGTTTTAAAAGGTCAACACCAGCAGCTTGAATTGGGCCCGGAAGACTATAGGCAGCCAGTGCAGAGAGCAAAGCACTGGTGTAATATGCTCACAGTGGCCCATCCCCATTAGGAAATGGGTTGCCACATTCTTCACCAGCTGCAGCCTCTGAACCAGCCCATGTAGACTGCATTGCAGTAGTCCAATATCAAGGTAATAAAAGCATGGATGATTGTGGGTAGGTTGGAATCCGAGATATATGGACAAAGTCGACGCACCAGATGTAATTGGCAAAATGCCCCTTTTGCCACAGCTGCCACCTGGGCATCCAGGCAGAGCTGTGGGTCCAGGAGCACCCCCAGCCTCCAAACCTGAAATACCAGGGCAGGACGGACCCCATCAATGATGGGGGCCACCACTCCCCTGGTCTTCCCCACGACCATCACCTCCATCTTGT
>QEPC01010309.1:623892-636109 GCA_003113815.1 Sphenodon punctatus | reverse complement strand
CCCTACCATACTCTGCCACAGGATGGTAACCCCCATCCCCAAGGGACTTTCCCCCTCTGTCACACCCAGGGAGACTAACCCTCCCCCCAACCCAGTACCTTCGTCCCTCTTCCCCATAAAAAAGACAAGCCATCCTCCACCACCGCCCCCTTGTGCTAATTTCCTGTACCTCCTGCCAATTATCGATAGTGTCCCAGCCCTCTAAGGGCCCTTTGGCGCGGCCCTTAGGCTCACTGCCTGCGGTGTGCGCCTGCAGTGCGGACGGCCACTTTTGGACTCACTGGGCTGGAAACTGGATGTGCACCCCGCCCCCCTCCTCTAATAGGGGGAGGGGGTAGATGGTACCTGGGGCCAGGCGGTGACAGCGGCACAAGTCCTGGGGGTGGCGGGACCCCCGACACAGCTGGACCCCGAATCCGGCTCCAGTGGTGATGGCAGCAGTGTCAGGTAGGTTCGCGTTGGCGGCATCAGCTGTTGTGCCACAGCTAGCTGGCCGCTTTTGGCCTCACTGGATCAGAAACCAGATGTGCACCCCGACCCCAGGGCCTGCTTGCCTGCTTGACTTGCTGGGCAGTAGACATTTGATAATAAAGGATTTAAATCTTTTTCAGACTCTGATTTTTTCTGGGTTCTAATTACATTGGAGCTGACTACTGAACTAAGAATTTTCTTTGCTTAGATCATCATCAGACAGTCTGCAGTTACTGAAAGTGTTAGTGTTGCAGTTTACCTATCCCTATGTCTTTCCTAGATTCTAAGTCCCTCTGGATAGGAACCTGCCTAATTATGCCTATCCAGTACTAGGTATGTTGCTGGCATTTATATAAATAGTAAATAAGAGGTGATTGCTACAGTTTATGGTTAAGGGGCTTGGACAGTTAGTGTGGTTGGACGGTTGTATGGTGATGCAGAAGATGCTGGAGAAGGGGGTACAAGTGGCACATATTTGAAGGGGGGGTTATGCGAACTGGGAGGGATTTCCAACCCTATGGTGGGTGAGACTCCAATAAAACTGTGTGCTACTACCTGCCAGCAAGCTGTGAACTGTATTGTGAGCCATGGATGCGAGAAACTGGATGAGAACATGCAAAGACTGATTGCTTGGAGGGATTGCTTTTGCTTTGAATTTTTACTTTTGTTTTCAGTGTTCTCTGTAGGCACTCAATAAAGTGTGTGATTTATTCAATAAGCTCAGCATTCTGTGCATAGCAAAAGGTTACTTCCAACTGCCATGTGCTGACAGGTGTAAACCCGGGCATGCACTTCCGTGGGTGGGTGGAGATAGGTGCTGGACCACCTCCCGGAGTCATAATAGCCTGGAAGAAAGAAAAAGCTGGAGCAGCTGCTTGTTTCCATAGTTCACCGCAGCTGGACACACATGATAGGGGACTGGATACTGGGAAGGGGGGTGGGCAGAGCGTGATGGGGAAGAATGCCTGCCTGTGTATTAGGTTTGTCCCGCTAAACCTGTGAGTGAGGGCTGAGTGGGACCTGCCCAAAGGCACAAGTAATACATGCAGAGGCTGCTCGTTTATTAGGCTCTACATGCTAAACATGTGAGTGGGGGCTGCATGGACCAAACACAGATTTGTCTCATTTGTTAACACCGCATGTTCAGAGTGCTTTATAATCCTTATCTAGTTCATGTTCACAACAACCCTGTGAGGCAAGTCATTATTATAACCATTTTCAGATGGGGTACTGAGGCTGAAAGACAGTGACTTGCCAAAGGCTACCCAGTGAGTTCATGTTTAAGATGATATTTGAACCTTGTTCTCCCTAGCCTAAGTTCAACATCTTATCTAGTTTATATCAAAATTTAAGAACATAAGAAAGAACTGCCAAACTAGGTCACACCAGTGGTCCCTCTAGCCCAGTATCCTGTCTCTGACAATGGTCAGCAATGGATGCATCAGAGGAAGCATACAAGAAACAGAACTTTATGGAGTTGCCCATCCTCTGTTCACTCCTAGCAGTATCCTATGCAGAATCTGTTTTTTGCACCAAAGAATGAATTGTATCCTCAAAGCTTGCATCTGGCCACAAAAGGTTGATTGCTGTTTGATGAAGAACTAAAGGGGAAGATAGAAAACCTGGAGTATATTCCTTGCTCTGGCATAGACTTTCTGTGAGACCTCAGACAAATCACTTCATCTCTCTCTCTTCTTCAGCTTCCACATTTGTAAAACTGAAATATTTAACTACTGCCCTTGTATCTACAATAATGAATGTTTGTAAAGCATGTGGCGATCCATGGCTGGGAGCCCTGGAAGATTAGTATTATATTCATGCTGTGCTGTTACTGAACTGAAACATTTCAGTGACTGTTGCACATTTTTAAAAGTTGTTCCCTGATCATTTCTAAAATGAGGACTAAACAGGAACACAAACACAGAGTGAGAAGCCCAGCCCTCATTGTAGTGAGCTCCTCCTCCCTTACTGCCACATCTTTTAGATTGTCATTACTCGATTGGGTTGGAATGCCTTTGCCATTTCCTTTTGTTTTGTTTCATTATTAGGCTTACAGATTGTCTCGAGGCAGAGTCTGGGCCATGATTATCATCCTTTGCCTGATTGCTGCGATTCTTTCTGCATTTTTGGATAATGTGACCACAATGCTTCTCTTTACTCCCGTCACCATAAGGTACTTTACATTACTCTTTTGCTCTTAGCCTGCTAGACCTATCAATTGCAAGTTTGTGTGTGTGTCCAAAACTATAGTGGGGGGCTTTGCTCAATAGCTGGGAATGAATTTTAAAATTCCATATCCTCTGCTGTGTAATTATAGTATGGTGGCCAGATACGCAAATTAGGACTGCTATGAGAAATACAGGTTGCAGGGCTACATTGGCGCCAATGAATCCCTGCAACCTGTATTTCTCATAAGTGTTCTCTAATATTTGCGTATTTGGCCACCATAAATTATAGTGGCACTTGATGAGACTGTTCTATTTAGTTTGCCTAACCGTTTCTTTTTTAAAAGATTTTTGCAAACTCTTCAAGAAGCTCATGCAGTCATTATTTGCAATGGATGATTCATATTCAGTAGGAGGAATGACCTCTGCTTACAGATTTGCTTTCTGCTTCCACCATGGACTTTTTTTCCTGGCTTAAATAATATCCAAAGTGTGTAAAAAACACCATTCTTTCACTTTTCTCACTTGTGTTCCTCAGGAAAGTTTTGGTAGTATGCCAAAATGGGGAACATTTTAAGGCCAGGACCAGGACGAGGGGAAGAAGTGGGCTGGACTTGAATTCTTCACTTTGTAAACCCCTGGCTCCTTCCTGTGGCCCTTGAGCAGGGATGGGGAACCTCTGGCATGTAGGCCAAATATGGCTCTACCTCTCTTTAAATCTGGCCCATCATGGCCAGATTAAATCACGGCTCCTATTCTTTGGCCCACTGTCAGGGAGGTTCACGACCAGTGGATTTAGAAGTCTCCACTGCTTCCTGTCATTGTGCAAACTGTATTCACAGCCTTGCCAGCTTGTCCCCACCCAGGCAGAAGCTAATGCTGGAGACTGCATGATGGGCAGACAGTGAGGGGACTGCTGCTTCTCGCCAAACAGTTGATTAGTGAGGAGCAGCAGAGTCCTCTCTTCTACCTCCTTTTAATTTGGTGTAGCCCACAACCCAATTTTAAATTGCCAGTGTGGTCCTCAGTTGAAAAATGTTCACCCCTGCCCTAGACTTTCATTTATCTTGCTGTGCTTTTCCCCTCCCCAGGCTACTACGTGGGTAGGAGCTCTCCTGAATCCTAGGTATAGGAGAGGGCAGAGACCCTTCCTCATCACATACTTTGGCAACCCATTCTCTTTTCAGAATAACAGCCGTTCCCTACTGCCAGCTAATGAAGTTAGCCTGTAGTTCAAGTGATAGCAATCTGTGCTGTGATTCTGAAGGGTCAGGGTAAAAAAAACAATACTCTGCTAATAAATATTTATTTAGTCATTTATAAATTATTTATTTATTTAAATGTATATGCCACCCTTCCCATTAAGACTCAGTGCGGCCTACAACCATCCTGCCCAACTCTGTCCCTACAACTGAACTTATTAGAATGCTATTTAAGTTGTAAAGTCAAGTTCCCAAATGTTAGGAAAGCTAGTTTTGTGATTTCTCTTCATTCTCTTATGCATATGCATTCTAATACTCTCTTTAATTGCACAATGTCATACTATATTTCTTCTGGACTTCTGTTTCATTGTGCACAATGAATGCAAAAGAGAATCGAGTTAAGGTTGTCAAGGCAACTGTAAATATGGCTTTTCACTTGCTTCACTTTAAAAACAAATATGTGCTTCACTTAAAAAACAAAATGCAGAGAGAGTGTGGTTGCCATGTTGGTCCTGAGTGATAGAGGTGGAGACAAAGTAGTTTGAATGATATCTTTTATTGGACCAACTGTTGTTGTTGGAAACAAAATAACATTCTTTTAATAGACTGTGCAATACAGATGTATATGCATACAGCTACATTTTTACAAATAGTTCTACTTCCTTGTTTCAGTACTTCAATTATGGACAAAAATCAGAGTACTTAAGCCTTTGATTTGATTTTGAGATCAGGTAGGTCTTGGTGCAGGCACTCTGATTTCATACTCTTGTCTGAATGGCAGCTGCAAATTGCACCAACCATTCAGCTTTGGGCGTAAATTGCTCTTGCAAGCAGTGAGTCTGGGTCTTCTGATAATCTACCCATTTGCATACTGGCTAATGTTTATTTGCAACTTTGGTTCTAATGGATTATCTAAAGAAATTATTGTGCCTACTAACACTACTGGCAGTTGATGGACATTTTCCAGTAGTTCGAATGGTAAGAATTAAGAACTGTACTTTGAAGTGGAAGGATCTGAATTTTACTCTATCATCATCGCACTACTTTATCAATCACCATGAATATTGAACAGCTTCATATATTCCATATTTCTGGATTAGCTAATCACTAGTTTTTCATTTACTGTGGTGAATTCAGTTCCTAGAGTTTTCTGGGAACCGATACCATGTGATTTGTAAAGACTACATGATGATAAAATATGTGTTGACCTGAATTTAACCTGGATTTAATCTAGTTAATCCAGATTTATTTTTATTTTAAAAAAAAATATTTTGGTTGGAGAAGCTGGTTTTAAACAAAACCTCAGGTGATATGATGCTTTTAGTCATTATCATTTTTAAGTACATAGAATTTTATGAGTTGATATTTCTGACAATGTGGTGTACAATAGTAAAGATCCATTTTGTGTCAGTAGAGTTTATTGTAGACTGGAAAACAGCTGGCGAATAGAAGCTCCATTTGTTTGCCCTGTGATTACATTGGAATATGTTGCATCACTTTTACTCCGTCAATATTTTCATCATTTGCAGCACGTAACGTTCTTTATTGTTTTACATCAAGGTTTTCTCAGTTGTGTTGCAGAATGTTTAGCATTAAATTGATTTTAATTGGCAATGAGTTAAATGCCTACAAGTTATCACATTATAGACTATTTGTATAGGCAGTAGTTATAGTAGCATCTAGTCTTTCTTTCTGTCTTATACTTAATTGCTTCAGAACACGCTACAGCTGCAATCCTCAAACCTCTTACTCTGGATTATTCCTGTTGATTTCAATGAGACTGCTCTGGAGAAAGTGGTTTGAGCCAGAGGCAGATTAAGTTAGTGGCTTTAGGGGTTGAAGCCAAGCCTCCCCCTCCCCCCCCCCTTCGGCAAAATATCTTCCCTCCCTGTATCAGCTCCAGCCTCTCCCTTTCTGTGATTCAAACTGGAACTGGGAGAGAGAGTGGAGCAGGGAAAGTGCTTCAGCTCTGACTAGGGATGCCAGAGCAAGATTTTTAAAATAAGGGACAATACAGAGTTGATGGTTACTGAAAAATGGAGTGTCCATTATGTTCCATGGAGCGGTAGTATTTGGAGTAGGGGATGTTCTAGAGTTCTAGGGCTCCCTTACAATGGGGGTGTGATCCCTAGCTCTGGAGGGATCCCCTCCTGCACATGCCCAGGACCTCCTGGGTGGGGTTTCCTCTAGGACGGTGGTTCTCCCCACCCTGGAAACACAAGGGACGGGCACCCCCCCAGAATGGGGGTGAGGTTCCTCCCCAGAAGGCTGGTCTCCAAGCCCTCCTTAGCTATCAATGGGTAGACTCACCAGGTAGATCCGTGACATGGGATGAGGCTCCTCCTTCAGAGGACCTGGTCCTGAGGGTCAAGGCTCGGGAACCTCAAGGCGCTCCCTGCAAGGGAGTAGGGTCACAGGCCCATGAACTGGACTGCAAGCCCCCAGGCGGATGCGTCTGGCAAGGCGCGTCTCTCCTCTGGGCTGGAGAAACAGGCTGGGTGTCTGCACTGGACTTCCGCCGCTTGGATGAGCAGACTCGGGGCTTTTAAAGTTGGTGCTGGGCTGTGGCCCCACCCCTGTTGCTAGGGCAATGCCGTAGCTGATTTCCTGGCAGTGTGGCCCAATGACGTCCTGGGTGGCCGAGGTATTGCTGGCGGGAGTGTCGGCCTCGAGGAACCATGCTGAAGGGAGCCATTCTCAGGTCGGTCTCCACAGGGGGACACTAAAGATGACAGGCTATTTGGTGGCTAAAGTACTTTGCTACCTGTGAGATTCAGCCTCACTGGGGCATAAATTGCCATGGGATCCAGGCCAGTCATCCTACACACAGATTTCTTCTCCCCAGTGTCTTTATTTGCAAGTGTAATGTTGAGCCACCAAAACGTAATAGAATCCAACAAAAACAAGACAGTGCTCAATCCAGCCTTCCTAGGATGAGATCTTCCTTTAACAAGGTGACTAGCCTCCTCTTTGGCCCCCACCTTTCTTCTTATAGCAATCTCTCTTCTCTTGGCTCCCAGCCCTTTCCCCTTGAGGAAGGTTTCCAGCATACTTTCAGCCCTGTGACCCCCATTGCCAGCCAGTCTTTGGGAAGCCCCATGTACAGCAAGGAGAGGGGCAAGTTCCATTTCCCCGGGCCCTCTTAGGTACGTTCTCAAGTTCTGGGCTCTGCCTCTCCTTGGTGGGGCTCCTGTGAGCCCATTCACTGTATTGTCCCCTTATTTTTTAAATTTTGATCTGGTAACACGAAGTTAGCACTGAATCACTTTCCTTGCACTTAAGGCTTTTATATTTTGTGCTCCGCATCTGGCTTGCAGCTTCCTGCCCTGCCCATCTGGGAGCACTTAGTCCACAACATCTATTGGCTTATTAGTTACTTCAGGGGTGTACTTCAGGAGCAAGTAAGCTCCTGATGGCATCAGGAGGGACATTTGTCCCAAGGCCCAAGCTGGGGTGGGGGGACCCACAAATCCTGTCTTGTTGCAGTGCAGCAGGGCAGAGAGTGAGCTTAGTGGAAGTGGAAGCACCTGCAGTGCGCGGTGTGTGTAGGTCCCCTCCCCACCCAGCAGGTGGCACAAGATGGAGCAAGTACCGGCAGAACCATGAGACAGGAAGTACAGCCGCAGCCTCCAGGGCTCAGGCGTAGGAAATAAAGGGAGGAAGAGGTGCTGGAGGGAAGAAATGTGGGGAGGGGTTGGGACAGGGGAGAAGATGGTGATAGGGGAACCAAAGTCCATGTTGCACCCGGGCCCATTCCAACCTAGCTGAGCTAGGGTAGTTACTTCATTCATTAGCCCTTTTAGTTCTGGCCTCTACGCTGGCTGGTTTAACAAGAGGCTCTTGCAGCCACTTGCCCAGCCCTTCCTTCCTGATCCTTCTAGGGCTTACGGAGACCTGCTATTCTAATGAAACAGCTGATGGGTGCCAGTGGCAAAATGGTTCCCCCTCCCTTCACTGCAAGCAACTGCAGCCTCAGTCATGGGTCCTTCATTAACCTAAATCTGGCCATGTGCTTGAGGACCGTAAATATAATAATTTCAAAATACGGGGGCCACATTTATTTAGGCTATAATCAACTGAACGTTTAAACAAGCAAAATCTCATTTCCCCCCCTCTAATGTGTATTCTCGAAAAATAAGGCTATGTGTGTACATATATTTGTGAAAGTGCCATGCTAGGGTCACTTTTTTCATCCTGATGTCATTGTTCCTGGTCTTTATCTGTAATTTTACAGTGCTATTGAAAGCTGTCATTACCATGGAGATGAAGCTGGTAGAAAACTCTGCTGATTTCTTGACAAAAGATGAATCCTTTTACTAGTGAGACATAAAAGGCGATCTTTTCATTCCATGTTTTTAAGATGTAATTTGGAAAATAACCTTTTCTGGCTAGGCTTCTATCTTAAACCATTTTTTAAAATCTCAAGCCACTTTCTTCTTTGTAGTGGTATACAAAATTGCTTGTTCACATGAGAAATTGTAAACCTGGGGTAAGTAACTTATAATGGAGTTTAATCCAAACATGCAACTAACACACTTCGTTTACCCTCTTATTAGAGAGACACTTGAATAGACTCTGGGACTGGGAGGGCCTCTTTTTACAAAACATATCCATGCTCCATCAGGAAAAATACACTAAAAGAAATAACAATCTTAAGATCATATGTACAAGCACAATTTTGCCCCTTTTTTCAAAAGCACAATAGTTTGGTCTTTTATAATGTTATGACATGGTAATGATGTTTGAATGATGAAAGCTGGAGAGGCTCATCTTCCTTTATAATTGTAGCATAGATGAGGGAAAGGAAACCAGGAGCTAAGAGGCTGCCTCAAGCTTTGAGAGTGCTTGCTAGTCAGGGGGTGGGGGAAAGAAGAGGGGCCTGGGGAGAGGGGGGAAGAGACTGCTTTGGCAGTGCTGGGGAGAGCAGGATGTTTCGGAGGTACTGGTTAGCTGAATTCAGTCCCTAGTCTCAAGCACTTTAAGAGTGAGCTTGAGGAATGGCAGGAGAGAAGAGGGCAAGCACTCAAGGACACAGGATGTATCTACGGCACAGATCCATGATCTGAATCCTTTCCCCACTTTTCCAGTCCAGTACACAAAGCCCCCCTCACCTCCTCCAAGCCCTCCTCCATGCACCACCACTAGCCAATGGCCCAGAACCCCCTTCGTACCCTGAGAATGATGGGGCAAATTGATCTCATTTGAGCAAGCTGGGCAACAGCCTTCAATGACCCTCCCCCCCCCCATGTAGTCCTTGCAGCTTGTATTAATTTTCAAGTGGTATCTGGGGGGGGGGGGGGAAATGAGTCCACACACCTTGTTTAGACTGCACATCAGCCTGTTGCAGTTCTGCATACTTGCTTCAGTGAATGTTGTTGGCATAAAGGGGTAGACTACTGCATTGATTTTGGTGCAGATCAGAAAATCCCCCAAATGGCTCTACCATTGCTACATCATAACAAGGAAACCATAATATCAGTAGGTTTGACGCTTCCTGTGGTTTCACACAGACTCCCATTTTGGGTGGAACTGAAACAGGTAGCTCATTGGCTACTTGCAGTAATTAAATGCCTGAATTTTCGAGTACCACACTGGGTATTGATGGGCTACCCTATTACCAATTGGGTACCTAGATAACCCCAAATTGGTAATTTCTGGTACCAATTTCTTGGTCTACTGATTGGTAAATTGCGCCCAGAAATCAACTTTCCAGGACATTGGATACTCAAATTGGGTCACAACTGAGTATTAATTGGTACCTGATATTTTCAAGTCGATTTGAGTACTGAAAATTCAACAGGATACCCGTTTTTTGCATACTTATTTCAACTCTAATTTTGGCCTATGGAAGTCTCAGGGTCAAACTGAGAGGTGACAACTCCAAATATCAGATACCTATATCTTAACCAGATTCCCTGAAATGAAACAGCAGACCAGAGAAGACATATTCTTTCTTTACTATGCAAGTTGTTAGTGTTTTGCAATCGGGGGGCCATAAGCAGGGGTGGGGTGGAAAAGGGGCAGTGATGGGGTAGGAGTCATGTCCATCTTTTGCATCTGGTCCCATTTCAACCTAACTACCTAACACCCCTGGGTAGGTGGGGATAGGGGATTTTCATGTTTTAAATTTGTATCTTTATTCTTATATGTTTCATATATGCTGCTACCCTCCATGAGACTTTGGGATAGGTCAGGATATAAATTTAAATAAATAGATAAAATTAACAAACTGTGGGAATGTTAGCCTCCAGCACTGCACCTGTGGATTAGCAGTGGGGATTAGCACTCTATGGGTGGCACAGTGGTAAAAATACAGATGGGGCCATATTTAGGGCAATTAAGCTGTTTGTACGGCAAATGCATCTGTTCTGGAGACAAAGGGAGCTGGGTTAAGCCTAACCTATACCATGAGTGTGACAAAGCACAACCAAATAGAATAATCAAGGTTTTCTGGGTGGATAGATGCGTTGATTGTTCCACGGTGTGCTAAGCCTGTAAAAGTATTTCAGAGGTTTGCTATGGGGTGACCAAGAGGTAGATTGCTATCTACTCTTAGATTCTTTAAATTGATTCAATTTTCATTGTCAGGACAATGAATCTGAATTGATTTAGGTGTAGCATAATAAACTCTTTCCCTCAAGTTATATGTTTTACTAATGCAGAATTAGATTAAACTTTTATTTCAGCCTATGACTGAAAAAACTAACAGGAAAAAAACAAACAGCCAATGCTAATTTGCATGTGCTGGTTCATGTACATTTATGCAAATTTAAATATGTCTAATTTTGAACACTGAGGCTGATCTAAAAAAAATATATGGGAGGTTTGGCAGAGAAGAACAGTGCAATTCAGGGTCGGTGCAGGCATGAGCTAAATGTGAGGGCATAGGAGTGATTTATTTATTTATTTAAATTTATACCCACCCTTGCCCGAAGACTCAGGGTAGTTTACAATAACACAAACACAAAAAAGAAAAATACTAAAAATACATGGTCTGGGTGCAGGGTCATAGTGATGTGGGTGGGCGGGCGGGCAAGTTAGGGTGTAAAATTGGTGGATGGACAGTGGGCAAGATCTCCAGTGTGGGACTGTTTTGATAAAACCAGATAGGTGGCAACCTTATTTCTGCTTTGTGTAAAGAACTCTGGGAAGATGCATAACAGCTGAGTCTCAAGATTTCTTGATTCAAAGCCTTAGGCCATTTTTAGACGTGCAGGCCAATCTAGCGGATTTAAAAATCTGCTTTAGAAACCTTGTGCAGGTGGCGTTTAGACATGCCTTCCCACAATGGAAGTTGTTCAGCCACCATTGGAAACAGTGGCACTGGGTGGCTCATGCATTCATTTTAAAACCAGATTTATCAAACCTTGATATTGTCACTATATTCCCCTTTGTCTCCAGGGGAAGTAAATTACAGTCTTTTAGTAGGCTTCCCCACTTCATGTTGGTTTATTAGGATCTTAAGCGCTGGTTGTCTTAATCACTAAAAGCATCACTAAAAGCAATTAAGCAAGTGCCTATAGTTTAAGCCCCTTAAGCATATGTTTAATCTTAAGCCTCCACCTGTGGGGTCACACGACACCCCGGAAATGATACAAAAAAATCATAAAACTTTTTTTTTAGCAAACCTGTACCACTTCATATTCCATGTATTCCTCAAGGATAATGGGGTCTGTTGTGGCCCATTGGTTCATAGTCCCCCAGTTGTAGTTTTCTTTAAAATTTGAGTTGATTACTAGAACATTATTAGAGTACAATTGACCTCCCCCCCACTCCCATTGGAATTAATGGGAAAATGAAACCGCTATACGCCCAGGGTTATGGGGTCATATTCACCCCCAAATCGTAAAATGTAGAATTTTGTCTGTTTTCATAATATGCCATCACCTGTGTGTACAGAAAAACTTCCCTACAAGGGCATTGGGGGTGATTGTGTGTCAATTACACCCCAAGTGGAAAACTCCAGTTACCAACTTTCAACTTTGTTTTATCTTTAGATTCTTTACGCAACACTGAATCATTTCATAGTGTGAAGCTTCAATGATGTTTTTTTATTTGCAAGGTTGTGTTGAAAAAATTGGGCTGAAGGAGTCATTTCAACCCCTCCATTAGTTATTATGGCAGCTGGCTATTGACAAGCAGATAAGCTCTTAATAGTGCCTCATAGCTCAGGCTCTTGAAATGCAGACAAGGCGTCTGCATGTGAGTTATCACCCACTTTATCTTTGTTTGCTTATGAATGGCGAAAACATTGGGATGTTAACACTTATTACCTAGATGTTCTCTCTTTTGCATATAAATATGCTATCACTATCACAAGGAAATCTGTTTCAAGTCTATTGTTTCCTTTGTAATGTTCAATACTTAGTTGAAAATGTT
>QEPC01010309.1:590295-621424 GCA_003113815.1 Sphenodon punctatus | reverse complement strand
CCCCCCCCATTTCTGCGACTCACCAGAAGAAAGGAATTGCAGTGTTGTTTTGATCTTTTTCACTCCTCAGGTCTCTTGCCACCCCTGACCAGCCACACAAGGGACCTGGCTGGGGTAAGGGACTCAGCAGTTGGAAACAGGCAGCACAGAAGAAAACTGTGTCTCTGCCTGCCAGCCAGCCAACACAAAATGGCTCCGCTTCCACAAAAGCCCGCTGCCACACAGCCTTGCATTTTGCAAACACAGCTCCCAACTGCTGCTGCTGCTGCTGCACCTGCGTTCTGGTGCCTGGGCATTTGGCTCAGAAGCCCAGGCACCATTTAAAATGGCAGCTCATAGGGCGCTGTTAACACTGCCCCCTGTGGTGGAAAAAGTGAATTGCTCGCTCAGGTGCCTGCAGTATGGGCTGTTAAGCAAATACCCATTCTGCAATCAGCACAATTTTGAGCCTTAAGGCTTCCCCTCCTGGCTGTTCCCCCTTCCTCCCACCATGTTGAGCTTTGACCCTGCCCAGCTCGCACCGGACCTGACATAAACAAAAATGAGGAGCTGCAGCACAAGCAGCACAATGCGCAGCCTGCTGACACTCACAGTCACAAGGTAAATAAATGGACCAGGACTGGTAATCTTTTATGCTGCTGTGGTGGGTGATTGGGGGGAGTTCTGGGGTCAGAAGGGGCAGTGCCCCAGATTTCCTACAGTGCGCACCGCGCCTGTTATCTAGTAACCCCAAGGACTTTCATGTTGGCAATATATTTCTGTACCAAACACAATAAAATTTATTTTTTTATGCTAAACTGGAGTAATTTTCAAATCAATCATATTTATACATTTCAACTATGATGTAAATGGGGTGTATCATGTTGGAAAAACAGCTCCAGATGACATCGACCTTTTGCACCAACAAACCCTAATGACCACTAGGGGCATTGGGAGTAGAGATAGTGAGTTAGTGTGTGTGTCACTTTAACCTTTCCTGATCTCTGCTTCTAAGCCTCCTCCCAAGTGGGATGTGCCCAGGAAGCTCCTACTGGACCTCCTCCTTCTTCCTGACCTTTCTCCATTCCTCTCTTCTCTCTCTGACCTTCAACATGATTGGCCACCATGCTGGTGGCAGCTAGCTAGTAAGATCTAGGAATAGGACTTTCCTATCACAATGTATTTCTAAATAAAGTAGATTTTTTTAAATCTAGAAACAATCTCCAAGGTGTTGATTACTTCTAAGCTGTTGCTACTGAGAATTCAAGCTGTTTTGGGTTTTTTGACCAATAATAAAATTCCAACATATCATACACCATGAGCAGATTAATACAGAAGGTGTTTAGGGTGGAGCAGGGTTTTAAGTCTATCCACGTTCAGCAAAACATTTCAGCACCTATTTTATATTAAGCTTTTGGCTGTGCTTAAGTGCTTTACTGAATCAGAACTTCACACTCAGACATATAAAAGCAATTTGGCATGTCCTTATAACCCATTGGTCTTAAAAGTACTTCTATACTTCAATTTAAGCACATTTTCAAGGGGCCTTCTTGAATATGGATACCCCCGCGAGTCAGTCTTAGTAAGAAGTTACTGTGGAAAATCTATTCTGTGTACGTGAACTGTCACTGTGATTTTCAGTGGGTCATAACTTCATCAAATCAATCCCATTTTCCCTCATCTTAGGCTGCATTGACACAAAATGCTTAGCACAGGAAAAAACATCCCATGCACCTAATTTGTGAACATGTGCAAGGAAGAGAGAGGTCACAGGATGCCCTGGCTATGATGCAGGCTATGTCTAGTGCTTAATTTGTAAAAAATAATGAATTTCCAGCTCTGAAGCCTGCACCAAAAGGCCCACACTCCAGCCCTAGAAGTCACCCCTACCCCAGAATTTGTCAGAGCAGGAAACTGGACCCCTAGTCTCCAAATAGCAACCCAACCACCTGATCACCCTGCCCCTATTTACAGCTGAGTATGAAATAGGTATTGTGGTTTAGTCTATGGGTGAACTCATACGTAACTCTGCTAAACTCTGAAGTCCGTGGTGCCCCGGAAGCTGTATAACCAGCCTTGGATGATCCCTTGATCACTGTTGCATGTGAGTGAGGCACTCTGCTTTCCAGCCTTACTTTAAACTCTGAACTGATGTTTAGACCTGATCTATTCTCAGATCTTAGTTTAAAGTGGGTCTGGAAATTGGAGTGCCTTACTCACATGCAACAACTATCAGGGGATCATCTGAGACTGATTATACAGCTTCCGGGGCCCCGCACACATAGGCGTTTAACAGAGTTATGTGTGAGTTCACCCTATATGATGATCAATACAGGGGTGGGGTAGTAAGTCTATAATGAAAGCCAAATAAACCATTCAGGGTTTTTTTGGCTTTTATTTCCAACCCTGAAATGGCTAATAGTCTTTTCCTCGTCTTCCATTTTGAGGTTCACACTCCCATTATTATTAATTATTATTATTATTAACATTTATATAGCGCCAGCCATGTGCCTGGCGCTGCACAGAACACAGAAATAGACGCGGTCCCTGCCTGTGGCTTACAATCTAAAAGACAAGGAGGGGGAGACAGGGAGAGGGGACAGTGGGAGAGACAGGGGGACAAGACAAACAAACATTCAGGCGGATGCGAAGTCTCAGGTGCGTGTGCTTGGCTTGGTTACAATCAGGTTGGTTGCAGCAGTCTGCAGAGGAGGGCAGACAGTAAGTATATGGGGAACGACTAGCAGGCATTGGGAAAGGNATTGGGAAACTCCTACACTCCTCACTAATTGCCAGAACTGAGACCTGCAAACCTCCTCACAAATTAAGCCAGTGAGGTCCAGCAAGTTAAGCCAGAAAAGTAAGTTTTCGCATTTGTGAAAAATCCATCATGCACATTTCTTGTGTTGTATGAAGTGATTAATCCTCATATCAGTCAGCCTCAACTGCTGCAGGAGGGGAACAGAGGTGATATCTCCCACTGCTTGCCTGGTGGGGAAAATGTATTGTTAAAAAAACAACCTGCCCCCCGCATAATAATGGGACACCTATTAGTGACCATGGAGTACATGCTTAAATTTTGAAGTAGAGGGAATGTTTGAAGCTGGGGAGCTAACTCTGGAACAATTATGATGTGAGAATGCAAACTCTGGCAACAAAGAGTAAAGGCAGAAGAAGAGTCTCGTGTGAATGCAGCCTTAGGGTGCTTTTATACGATCCCGCTCACAAGCGGGATCATAAAGTGCCGGCATATCCCCCCCGCCTTCAGCTGTACGCCGTGTCTGATGATCAGAAGATCATCAGACACGACGTTGAGTCTTTGTGTGCATACGCGCCCTTCTGCGCATGCACACTGGGCCAAAGAACCCGGAAGTGTGGCGTAAAGCCGGCACTTCGGGGATCCACTTCGGAGGGGGCAGGATCACCTGCCTGGTCTGATGCGGGGGAAGATCCAAGTTAGACTTTTAAACGAGCGTCAAGAAATGCGGCTGATCAAAGGATCAGCTGCGTTTCTTGTCTCGTTTAAAAGCGCCCTTAGAGTGTGGTTGCATGTTGGTCCCAAATGTAAGAGAAGGAGACAAATCAGTCCAGATTTTATCTTTAATTGGACCGGCTTCTGTGGGATTATAGAAGCTTTCAGGCCATACAGGGCTTTTGGGCATGTAAAAGTTAGAAGAAACCCAGTCTATAGTTCTGACTTTCCTAATGCCAGCTGTCTACACCCAGCTGTTTTGGTGCTAGAGCAATTAAAATATTTTTAGTGGGATATGTTTTTCACGAAGGGTGCTTTCCTCTGCCATTAAAGTCAGTAGGAGTTGAACCATTAATTTGAATGAATGGAGGAGTGAACCCTAGCCGCTTGGAATCTACACTTATATACTACATGGCTCTTTGCCCTCCTTTATTACCCAAAGCCTTTGAAACACAGAACCTGAATACATCAAGATCTAGACATTCTGGTTCAATCCTTACCTCTGCAAATTAGCCAGTTCAAGGATATTGCATGAAAGTTGTGCTCTGATATTTCTGAACTGCTCACATATTATTTATTCTTTGAGGACAGACTAACCACATTTGGAAAATTCTAGCTCCATAGGTTAGAAAATTGCAAGCAACTACAAATGGTGGCATCACTCAGGCAACCTTTAGAAGCTGCTCCCACTATAATCCAACAGTAACAATGATTTGGTCCTTGGAAAAATATGCACTTTCATGATACATATTACATACACTCAGCTTTTATCCTGTGTTCGATAGTTTGATGTTTGCAACAAAAAAAAGGTATCAGTCATTCAAGGTTTGAGGTAATTTAATCAAACGTTAAGGAGCTCATTTCGTTTTCCTCTGTATCCTGCAGGTTATGTGAGGTACTTAATCTTGATCCTAGACATGTCCTGATTGCAGAAGTAATCTTCACAAACATTGGAGGGGCTGCCACAGCTGTCGGGGATCCACCAAATGTGATTATTGTTTCAAAGCAGGAGTTGAGGAAGGCGGTACGTATTGCAATCTATCGCAGAACCTAAATAAATAAATACAGAAGGTGTATTATTCAATAATGTAGAACTATTTTCCCCTTAAGCTTCCAAATAAGGAAAGAAAATGCATCTTAGTGTCATGCTGTTTTATCATTAAGGCAGTGGTTCCCAAAAACTTTGCCTGTGGGACTCTGTTTTAAGACTTAAATATGATTCTATGACCCAGACAGCAACAAAGACACACAAAATATATGAATTAATGATTGGGCTTGTGACCCCCATCTGTGGACAGTGTGATCCCACTTGGGGTTTTGACCTAGAGTTTGAGCATCTCTGTATTATAGCTATTTGTACAAAATTGGTGGACATTTTTCAAACTAAGTTTTCATAATAAAAACTGACTTTTTCACCCAAACTGAAGAAATTGGAAAAATTGTGCTTTTTAAAAACAAAAGTCCATGATTACAGTTGTGCCTAAAATAATAAAAAAATAATTTCGGTGTGTTTCCTGTTTATCATCCCATTTCTCCCCTTACTCCTCCTTTCCTTTTTCAGGGATAAAATGGAAAAGAAAAGAAAAAAGGGGAGGAAGGTGGTGGTCAGGGAGAAGGGGCAAGAGAAAAAAGTAAGATAAGAAAGTGACAAGAAAGAGGGGAGAAAACCAAAATAAAAAAAATGATCACTAAAAAAAAGTGTTGACATTTTGAATAAAAAGTTCCTTTTTTCTCAAAACCTGAAAATAATTTGAAATTTTCCATTTTATTTTTGTGAAAAATATGTGAGATTTTTTTTCATTTTTTCTTTATAAAATAATAACAAAAAATTTCAGCCCAGCATCAATGCACTAGACTATGAGAGAACTCACACAACCTATCAGAGAACCTACACAAGAGAAGTGCAGGAAAGCTTTTCTGTCAGATTGAAGGTTTTATGCATTACTTGGGAAGGTTAGTGTGGGGACAAGAATTTTTATTTTATTTATTTATATTAAAATGTATATGCCGCCCCCTCCTGCCGCAG
The DNA here is from genome assembly GCA_003113815.1 of Sphenodon punctatus. Classification (NCBI taxonomy): domain Eukaryota; kingdom Metazoa; phylum Chordata; class Lepidosauria; order Sphenodontia; family Sphenodontidae; genus Sphenodon; species Sphenodon punctatus. Next base: position 615,947 of record QEPC01010309.1, on the reverse strand, counting down.
GCATCTTGGGGTGGCTCACACCATTTAAAAAACATTTTTAAACATTAAAATAAACAATAATAATTACAATTAAAAATCAATATAAAACCCTGTCTCCCCCTACCCTAACCCATCCACCCCATCTCCCTCGGGAAAGGCCTGGCAGAACAGCCAGGTCTTACATTATCTGCGGAAAGAGAGGAGGCCGGCACCCAAGCGGATCTCCGACGGTGCAACCACGGAGAATGCCCTCCTCATAGTGGACACCCGGGAATCCCAGGGGACCTCAAGGAGGGCGCCTCGAGGACCCAGAGGGTGAGGCGGTCCTGCAGATAGGCGGGGCCCAAGCCATTTAGGGCTTTAAAGGTCAACACCAACACCTTGAATTGGGCCCGGAAACCTACCAGCAGCCAGTGCAGAGAGCGAAGCACCAGTGTAATATGCTGGCGTCGGCCCGTCCCAGTCAGGAGCTGAGTTGCCACATTCTGCACCAGCTGCAGCTTCCGAACCAGCACCAAGGGTAACCCCACGTAGAACTTGTTTTTAATTTCATTTTTCATTTCATATTTATTTTTATACACCACACTCTCCTGCCACAGGCAGCTCGAGGCGGCTTCTAACATATCACAATATATAACAAGAAAACATAAACTACAATATCCCCACCACAAATTATCACAAATATATAATTATAATAATACAAAATAAATTCAACAAATTAATCTTTATCATTTATCCTTCCTTTTCCCACCCTGCTGCCACCAGGGGAGAACCCTCCAACCTCATGAATTACAAAATCCACCACAATCCCTTTCACAGAATATATAATTATAATAATACAGATAAATTCAACAATTAATAAATAATATTAATCATTTATCCTTCCTTTTCCCACCCTTCTGCCACCAGGGGAGAACCCTCAAACCTCCATAATTCTTGCTCTCACAAAAAAAATGGGTTTCTTACAATAACATCATGCATCAAATCATATATCATTACCATATAAAAAACAAATCCCACCCCCAAATAGCCACTAACAATTCATTAACTTAAACATCCAATGCTCTCCCCTCCCCCTCCTTACTTCCACCAGGAGGTAAACAAGCCCCCTTATCCCCTACCCCACCCAACATTCCCCATGAAGAATGCATTCCCCGACAAATTAACTCCCCTTGCCACCAGATGTCAATAATAGTGACCTGGCCTCGGCTGTCGGTCCCAACCGAAGGGCACAGCCAAAAGGCACGCCCCTTTGGACATGCCCCTTCGGCATGTGCCACCGGCACGGCCAGTAGCCAGTCACGACTCTTGAGCAGGCAGCCCAGAAGCCCCTTTTCCAAGTCCTTGCCCGGCACGGCAGTGGCAATAATCCGCTCCAGCTGCTGGACACAGCAGCTTTGCCTTGATCTTCCTCCAGCTCGAGCCCTGGGGAAATTGACCATACCGCCCCACACAGCATCTCAAGGGGTGGGGGCTGGCCACAGTCTCTGTTCCCCTCTGTGCCCGACAGCTCATCCATGGCAGGGACCCCCCTTCCAAGCGCCGCCCACACTCACAGTTCTTGGTCTCACTGGGGATAAGCTGTGCGATATTATTGCTTTGTGCCTCTTAATAGCCACTTCTAATTTGATGTTGCAGAAATCTAGTGGTGTGACCATCCTTCGAGTAACATGGTATGTTGCGCGGGTCATAGCCGAGGGGGATTAGCCCCTAGAATGGGGATCTGTCTCAGTAGAGATGCGTCCTCCTCTGAAGAAGATCTCACCAGGGAAGTTGCTCCATCAGTCCCAGAAAGAACCTCACACCTGCTTTTCATCCCAGGGGCCCTCTATCCATGCTGTAGGAGACTAGTCTGTCATCAAGTGGTGTCCGGTGGTTGATCAGGAGGGGGTTTCCAGCTGAGCAAGGGGCGGGGTCAAGAGACAGTCCCTAGACAAATTAACTCACACAGGAAACCCCCCGCCCACCATGGATTAAAGCACTGCCACTGATTCGTATGGGTATTCACTACTCTTGGAATGACCACTCCATTTCTGATCTCTCCATCTTCATCAAGCAGGTTTATATCACTGCTTGAAGTAATCCAGTCTTGAGGTAATAAAAGCATGGATGACTGTGGCCAGATCTGAGACATACGGTCTAAGCCGATGCACCAAATGTAACTGGCAAAATGCTCCCTTTGCCATAGCCAACACATGGGCATCCAGGTGGAGCTGAGGGTCAGACCCTGGTTCTCCCAGCCAGGAAAGAGAGGAACCATTCAAGAACAGTCCCACCAATCCCTTGCCTGGTCCCGCAGCTGAGTCACCAACAACTCATGATCAATGGTATCAAATGCAGCCGAGAGATCTAACAGGATCAACAGAGTCGAATGACCCTGGTCCAACTCACGGGAGAGGTCGTCAGCCAAGGCCACAAGCGCAGTCTCCGTTCCATAACCCAGACAAAAGCCCGACTGTGAGGGATCGAGAAAATTGACCTGGTTCAAATGCCCATGAAGCTGCTGAGCCACCACCTGTTCATTAACTTTCCCTAAAAAGGGAAGCTTAGAGACTGGCCGATAACTGGCAGGGGCCTCAATGTCCAAAGATGGTTTCTTGAGCAGGGGCTGCACCACCGCCTCCTCGAGACAGCCCGGCACCCTGTCCTCCCCAAGGAAGGTGCTGACTATCCCCGCCAGCAGCGGCCCCAGTGTCTCCCAGCTAGCCTTAATCAGCCAGGACGGGCATGGATCCAGTTCACAATAGGTGACTCTAACAGTCCCAAGGGAAGTTGAGGGAAGTATTGTGATGGAGCTATAATAGAAAGTCTGAATGAGCAAGAATTCAAATCAAGCTTGAGAGGTTATTTTCTTCCAGCGGTAGCTGGAAGAAACTTAAATACACAACCACTCTCCATTATAAACATGGGACTGCTGAAGCCCCGATTTCGAGGAAACCGCTTGAGCTACATTGCTGAAAATTTATCCATGGCTGTAAGTTGTGAGGACCATCATATGCACAAAGTTTGAAGAAGATCCATCAGCAAAATAAAATATTATGACTGTTTAAACGTTAATTGGTTGTGGTCAAAATGCGCAGCGTCCTCATGATTCAGAATCCTCAATATCTCCTCCCCCTGGATGAGTTGAGCCCCCAAACCTCACAGGATTTCAGCATGAGATCAATAACAAGTGCTTCTGAAATGTGATAGTAATTGGTGTAGCCAAAACCAAGTTATTACTGAATAAAAAATTGGTTCTACAGGCTCACACATGCGCAGATGAGCTCCTCTCTCCTGTTGGAGAGCCAGGGCACGGCTGCATCAGCGTCCCCTTGCAAGCTCCATTGGCTGCTGCTGTTGCTGGGCCCCCTGGTGGCAATGGGGACACCCCTACTATCTTGCCCCCCGGTGTGTGAGTCAGCAAGCTACCCCCCACAGTCTTTCCGCCCTGCCCCCCAACCCTGCACCTATCTCCAACCTGCCCCCCACCACTGCCCTGAGCTCCAACCTGGAACAATTGTTAAAGAGTGCATTAAGTCTGTTATTTACATGTATACAAATTGTATACAGCTCATACAATGAACTTAAGAATGTGAGTGTAGACAACATTATAAAGTTCATTGTACGGAATGAAGTTCTGTAGAAACAGACTTAATGCACTCTGAAAAAATTGTTCCTTGTCGAATTATGATAATAAATTAAAGTTTAATTATGGAAAAATATGAATGTTTAGTTATTATTGATAAAATGAATTAAAGTATGTATGGTAAGGTATTAAGTACATATATTACATGCATGTTGATGAGGATAAAATATTAAATATTGGTCAAATTCAGAAATAATTTCTATGTTTTTTCGCATTTATGTTTTGTTGCAATGTATGGAGTGGAAGGTTTTTTGAATTGTAATTGTACTGAATTTGGTTTTTTTATTTTATTTTAAGAAAACTCTTGTGCATTTAAGGTTTTTTTTAAACTGTTAAGTTTTTTGTTTTGGTTAATTATATGTATATGTAATCCCTCCCACTTTTACTTTTAAATGTTTTTTTATTTCCTGTCATCAGAGCTAGGCAATGGACTATCTTAAATTTGCATCGAATTTCACATATAATTTTTTTGCAAATGATGCCTCATTGTTCCTCATTTCAAGTGCAAAAATTCCCCATTTCAGAGTCCAGGGGTTGAGACGCATGACTGCCCCTTTAAAAAAATAAAATAAAAATGCCTGGACAGGACGAATACTAAAAGTCCCTCAAAGTAAGGAGGGCAGGGTGAACAAAGAGAAATGGAGGAAAGGAAGGGAGTTTGGCAGGAACCAATCTTTGACTAAGAGTGTTAACAGATGAGAAAGTAGCACACAAGAGCCCATATTAGATGGATGGCCACCTGTTATCAGGTGGCCGCATATGTTTGCCCACAACCTCCCATCCTACAACTGCCACCCATGGCATCATCCTAGAGAATGTGGAGCCTGCCGTGCAGGCACATCCTGGCTAAAGTGGGAAAATGTGCACCCACATGGCTGCCTCGCATCTGTTAGGTGTGCACAGCCTCTGCATGTTTACAGGTCCGCCAGGACCACAGAGTCCTGGGCGGAGTGCTTAGAGTGGTCTGGGGAGTGAAAGCTCCCTTGGCTCTTGTTCTCACAGGCTCTGTGCCTGTTCACGTTCACTTTTAGGAGTGCTCCAAAAAGTGAAAATTAACAAGAAACCCACAGCAGGAGTGGCTTCCTGTACCCAGGGGTCACCGCAAGTGTGTGTCAGGAGAGGAGGGATGTGGGGCGGAATGCAGCAACAGCCCATCTTTCTTGTTCATTGTATGGAACCTGCCAGTGGTAGCTGCGCAGGCCGGGCTCCATGGAGAGATCCCAAACATAAAAAGGCTGGACTCTGTTGTGAAGACAGTCCAATCTAGTCGGTTGTTGGGTGGGAGAGGGCAGGCTAGGTAGGGATAGACTTATTCCAGAAATACTCACTATACTTAGGGACTGTGGCTCTTGCTCAGCCAATGGAGGGGATTAGGTACACTACAGGAAGAGGCTGTCCTGTCTGCTCATAATAGGGAAATCAGAGTGCTAATGTGTTTCCCTTAGGTACAAACTCTCCCTGGGCTGGAATGATTCAGCTTTGCCCCTTCATCAGGTTTTATCTGCAGTAACTGGTATAGAGTTCCTAAACTGTGAACTGGGACCCCAACACTAAGGTCACAGCTTGGATATGGTCAGTCTCAACTGATATTTGATATTCTTTACATATCTTTGTTGCTATTGGGGTTATGGTTTCAAAATGGGATCACATAGGCAAAAAGCTTGGGAACCACTAAGTAGGGCATAATCATTTGGTAGCATGCTATTAAACATGTATGCATCCAACTCCAGTGTGTTTGTTTTGGCCAAACATTATATTGGATCAAAGGATAACTTTGCAAGCTTATATGAAGAAATACTATCCATTGTATCAATTACAGCAGAAAAATAAAACTAATACTGTGCAAGAAAGAGATGGTGAGGGAATTGTTTAGATGAAGCTCTCACCTTTAATTGGATGGGTATAGTTCTTAATTATCAATTTACTCAGTGTTGCTGCCCAGGAATGGGATCTTCTAATTAACTTGATGCTTTTCTAGTGGAAACAAATTGTATGGCTTAGAAAGCATCGTAGAAAGGCCTATATTGTTTAATGAAATAAGGCATAAGGTACGCACCGGAAATGTATAAGAGTCTAGCAAGATTATAACTTTAGAGACTTTTGGTAATGTTTATGGGATAGTTAAGTTACACATTCACAATTCAAACTTGTGTTGTTGTCCAAGTCATCTACTGTAGATGAGAGTAATTTGTTACTGTCATGCTGTTATCCCAGATATACAGAAAGTAATCATTTGCACAGCCCTTTTAGTACAAGATATACATAGAAGTATAATGTTAAAACTGAAAAAACAAACAAACAACCACCCACCAATTAAATTCAAGAAAAAAATAGTTGATACTTTTGTTGGATAGCTATTTGATCATTTTAGGAAGATTCTTGTTTGTGTTATTTTAGAAAATTCATCCTTAATCCTGTTTTAAGATGTACATCACACAACTGAAACTTACACAAGGAATAACCCTTACTACTTAATCTGCCTATAGTCCAATTAGGAAAGCTTTAGAGGACCAAACCCAAAGTCAAAATTTGTAGTATTTATGTGTTCGCACTAAATAACATGTTTCCTAGATTGTTTGTTTTTAAAAAGTATTTTAATTAAGGAAATTCCTAACCTGCACAAAAGGACTTTCATGTAATGATCAGGTTTTGAGCTGAACATCAATTTCTGTGTTTGCTATGCAGACCCACAGTTCTCTTTTGTTAGAACATAAACATAACTCTGTTGTTGAGTGGATTGTTGAATTGTTCTCCTTGCTATTTTCACTGGAATTATTTTTTTATTCCATTTTACATTTGCATTTTGGCTATTTCTAGGGGAATAGTGGCTAGTCTGCAGGGGAGGCTTATGCAAGTTCGTAGTATATTTTTAACCATGTAGAGTAACAATATTACAGTGGCATAGTCAGCACTTTCTTATCTCCTCCAGAGATCAGTTAGAGAGCTTTTATGACCATTTCAGAGCCAAGTTTTAAAGTGAAGTGCAAATGTGAAACTGCCAGAATCCTCCTGGATGTTGTGACTTTGTAAAAAAACAAACAAAAAAACAGCTTTTTGAGTAGTTCTCAACAGAAGACTACTCAAAGGCATAAAGTTATGCAGCTGCTTATGCATACTGGATGAGGCCTATGGATGAGGCTCTACTGGATAAGGCCAACGTACAGAGCCATTGTTCAGTATGGCAGCAGGGGCTGGGGCAAAGAAGAAGGTAGCTGGGGGCATAGCCTCTGGGGACACAGAGCTGGCAGAAAGGTTGACTGGACCAGAGAGTGGGGAACACTGGAACCACCAGGTGCTGAGTCTGGAATCACGAGGATAGGGGTGTGCTGAGGACCCTAGAGTGGAGAGTCAAAATGCCTGGGCATGGAGGCCAGACCTAGTAGGCTTGTCTGAATACTCTGTGTGGGTGTAGGACATGCCTTGCTTCAGTGAGGCCTGATAGGCCTCTTCCCCCTTACATCCCAGTCCATTCTGCCTCCCTCCTCAGGTAGGTGCCATGTCCCATGGCTACAGTGTTTCCTGAACCGACACATGCCCACCCCCTCCCTCCCTCCATGTGCCCATAGAGTATCCTATGCCCTGCCCTGGTGACCACCTGCATCCAGAACACTTATTCTTATGCACGCCAGAGTGAATGGCAGCAGTCTGGACAGGCAGGTGGAGTCTGAGGACTGGGGCTTTCCCACCCATGGCCTAGGGTGTGATGACTGTGTAGAGTACATAATGAGACAGGTTGAGGATATTGGCAGCCAATAATTGCTCTGTGGTGAGCCCCATCCACACACCTGAACCCTGCCTCTTATGTCCAAAGACCCACCCCAATTATGTTATGCAATCAAGACCCTAACCCATATGCCCAAGTTATGTTGAGATCATGCTCTGCACAACCAGTTCCTTTCTTCCCTTTTGCTTTAGGGTACAGTAGTGGGAAATGTCAGTGCTGCTCCTATGTAGATTAGCTCCAGAATAGGGCTGAAGCGGCAGGAGCTGTTACCACACCGCCATTCCGAGAGCGCGGCACTTAATGTGTCTTGCCACCGACTTCCCCTCAATATTTCCGTGATTCCGCATTACCTGCTGCCAGAATCTGCAGATGCAGCATGTCTGCAGTTTGTGAACACAAACAGTTTTATGCCGCCTTCCGCCACTGAGCGCGAGTTTCTGACGCACCGTGATGCTGAATAATAGATCATTGAATGAATGAACTTAGGGTGACTCTGACTACCTGCTTCAGAGTCCACTGCAGGGGTGTAGCCACCGTGGTGTGGGGCGGGGGGTGCATTTGTACCTGTGCCCTGCCCTGGGAGAGGGCCGGCAGCGATCAGGGCCAGCCCAAGCATATGCGGCATCTGCGGGAGCCGGGAGCCATGCTTCCAAGTCCCAGAGGAGTCTCTCTTGCACCACTGGCACCACCTTTTAAAAAAGCTCAGTTGTAGCCCCGCAGCACTGCTACACGGGTGGGGGAAGAGTCCCCCCCGGTTCCCTCCTTTGCAGCGAATGTTGCTGCCTTGTAAACAAAGTTCTTCTTCGAGGGGATTCTTCCGTTCTCACAAATGGGAGCATACCAAGCCTAGAAAGAGGCGGTGGGGGAATTGTCTAACAAAATGACACTCCTTGCAGGTTGGATCTACAGCCTGGGAGGGGTGTAGCAGGCAGGGGGCAGCCTGCTCTGGGGGGTCCATTCAGCTGGGGGAGGGTTGGTTGTTCAGTGCTCTCTCTGTTAGAAGGATGGACAGATCCTCCCTCTTCCCTTTGTGATCGCCGCATAGAGAGAACTGGGGGTGCAGAGCAGCTACAATTAAGCAGAGAGCCATCCCAGCAAAGGGGAAGATTTTGTCCTTGGCACCCTAATGCACAAGAGAATTCACAGAAGAGCAGGGACTCTTCTCCCCCCACCCCCATCCCCTGGATCAGCATCAGGAGCCAGGCGCTCACTCACTGCTGCTGCTGGGGCCGGGGATCCCTGCACTTAAGCAGGACAGAGACTAGTGCGCCTGGCTCCTGATGCTGATCCTGGGGTGGGAGGGGGGGAGAGTCCTTGCTCTTCTGTGAATTCTCTTGTGCGTTAGGGTGCCAAAGACAAATTCTTCCCCTTTGCTGGGATGGCTCTCTGCCTCATTGTAGCTGCTTTGCCCCTCCATTTCTCTCTATGGGGCAATCACAAAGGGAAGAGGGAGGATCTGTCCATCCTTCCAACAGAGACAGCACTGAACAACCAACCCTCCTCCAGCTGAATGGAGCCCCCAGAGCAGGCTGCCCCCTGCCTGCTGCCCCCCTCCCAGTCAGTAGATCCAACCTGCATGGGGTGTCATTTGGTTAGAAAATCCCCCCCACCGCCTCTTTCTAGGCTTGGTACGCTCCCATTTGTGAGAATGGGAGGAGCCACTCAAAGGAGAACAGATGGTTGCTGCCTTGTAAACAAGGTTCTTCAAGATGGCTCCAACAGTCTCACAAGCACCCACCCTTCCGAACCCGCATGGAATTTTCTTCCTAATTGCTTAGGGTTGGAAGGAACTGTGTTGGGTTTAGGTACCTTATATAGGGTGGGGACGTGTGAATGTCACATGGTTTTTTTAAAAAAGCTAGTGAGCTTGGTATATGCCAGTAAGAGAAGGGCGTGCAAGTGAGAATGGAAGGAGCCCCTTGAAGAAGAACTTTGTTTACAAGGCAGCAACCTCCCCCGCACCAGGTGGCTACGCCCCTGGCTGCAGTGCTGTGAGAATCACAAAGCTGCCACGCTTAAGGGAAAGGGAAAACTGTGACAAACCTGCCACTTGTGCGTGAAATCTACAGTGGTGAAAATACCGCGGCAGAACTGCAGAAAGCCGCAAGTGCAAGGCTCCCTTCCTAACCGTGCTGCTTGTCGACGCACCCCCCCAAAGAAGATGAGGACACCTTGAATGGGTTTAAACGGCCGCACTCTTTATTGAACCAAAAAGGGGGAAGGGGTAACCCTCCCACTTCCCCCTTTTAACTGGGGTTCTATCCATCTCCTATTTATAACTGTTACCCAGTCCACAAGAGGTTCCCTTCCCACACCCGGAACTAACCGGTCTACTTGTCGACCTTCTTTAATATCTTCGGGTTAAGCCCGAGGGAATCCTCCTGTGCCCTAACTTCCCCAACTTTGTCAAGTTACCCCCTATCCCGACCACCGGGTTTCCCCGGGCCAGAGCGGGTTGTTTGTATCTGCCCCTTTTGCCCCTGAGGGCGGGGTTTAAACAACAACAAGGGTGAAGGCACCGTAACCTACTGTTTGGCACATGGTCCTCCCAACGGGTCCGGCCGCTCGCCTCTCACCCTTGGGCTTGACCGTACAGTGGGCCGCACTGAGCAGCTATGCATGACTTATGCCCATCCCTTAAGGAGATGTTTCTATTCAATACTATGCTACCAACTACAATGTTTAACCATTGGCCTAAACTCAGCCTACTGCCACCAAAAACCTCCAGCTTTGCTTGGCTGGTTTGCCGCCAACAAATCAACTTCCCAGGATTTCTTTAAGGCTGGCTGTGTTTCAGGGCCCCGAGATATAGATTACCACCGGCAACAGATAGATGGACCCCATCGCTCCTAAATAACTCATCTCTGTCATAACTAATCTCTTTCTGACTGATGATGAACCCTCCGGCTCTTTGCAGCCAAGCCCCAATTTCCATGTTTTCTCTTTTTCGAGCCCTGTCGACCCTACCTGGTAGCTGGGCATTAGTCCACACCCTTCTCTGTAGCATTTCAGACCATACGAGTGTGCACCTCGGAAAGCGCTCTTGGGCCTTTCATAAATCGGCCTTCGCCCTCTTTGTCAGCCACAGCCCCGTGACCCTGGGAAGATTGTTTTCCCTGAGATGAACCACTATCACCACCGGTGCCTGGAATTTCTCTTTCGCTGCGGTCAGCGTTGGGAGCAATTGCTCCCACAGCATTCCACGCTTACCCAGCCAAATTATTTCTGCATGGTCCCCTAGGCCCAGCTGGGTGTCCCACCCGCTGCGTGTGGCCATCTTCCCTGCCCAATGCATGATGCAGTGGCTGACGATCCACACCACCTTCCGTCCCCGCGGAGTTGACGCGTCTGAAAGAGAAATCAGGGTTATTCTGTTGTCCCGGTGATCCCATGTGACCCCATCTCCTTGGTTCTGTGTTCCTAACATACCGGTGATATGTGTCAGACCACCATCCTCCTATTAGCTGTATTTTCTTCCCAGGAAGACCTATACTTGCTGCGACTGACACAGCCCCTATTCTGAAAGAATGGGCGGTGTAGCAACCCGGATCAAGGCCGACGTTCTTAATACACATGGCAAGGACTGCACCTAACTGATGCCTAGTCAGTGGGGTGCTGTCCCTATGGATAAACAGCAGGCCCTCCGCCTGCGGGCGGGATGCCAAATACCGTTTCATTGCTTCTGCCGGGCAAATACTACCATCCTCCGAAGGGCGAAGCCTCACCAACCGGCCCCTTCCCTTCTGGTCAGTTTTTGACCTGTGTAGATGTAAGAGTAGGGTACTTCCCTGCCAGTCCACATCATGGATCTGCAGGGCCGTCCCTGACCGATCCAACCTGGACTGAGGGACTATTTCGCTGATCTGAAAGGCCCCGAATAGTGCTACTCGAAATACTGCCCTGAACATCACTACTTCACTGGTAGAGTGACACACATCAAGTGGGCATGACTAATTACCTTAAGCAACTGAGGGGTAATGGGGGCCCTGGCGTCCGGTGTTTGGAGGGTCACCGCCTAGCCCAACTCTTCTTTAAACGGCTCATAAAAAAGCCATTGTCGGGAGAGGGGGTAACCGGTCAGGTGGCTCATAAATGAGATGGCTGATACGTTTCCAGCTATCATCCCGGGTGCCAAACCTTGTCGCCTGAGCTGCAGCGCGAATTGCAGTATGTGCCCTTCGTGGATGGGGAAACCGAGTTCCCAACTTCTCCCCGACCTGTAGTCCTGGAATTCTGTAAATGCCGCTTCATAAGCCCGCCTTGTTCTGGGCGTGAGGGATCCCTGCACTACATTATATAATTCTATAATCTAAGGCTCCATATGTCCCTCGGAAATGGGTCGGGGTCCTCCCTGGCGTCTGGTGCTAGCTGGAGAAAATGGTCTGTCTGAAATCGAGAAAGGGCGTCGGCTATGCTGTTATCAATCCCAGGCACATGCCTGGCCACGAACAATATGTTTGCCCATAGACATTTAAGCACAAAGTGCCTGACCAGCCGCATAACCCTTTCTGATTTCGAGGACAGTTTGTTGATGACATGGACAACCGCCATGTTATCGCACCAGAATAGAACCCTTTTATTGGCAAATTCTGCTTCCCACAGTTCTACCACCACTACTATGGGGAAGAACTCCAGGAACGTCAAGTCTCGGGTCAGGCCCTATGCTTCCCATGCCTCTGGCCATGGGGCTATGCACCATTTTCCTGTAAAGTATACCCCAAAACTGTGGCATCCTGCCACGTCGGAATGGATCTGAAGCTCCGCCTCCAAGAGGAGTCACCGCCGCCAGAAACCCACTCCATTATAGCCCCGGAGGAACGCCTCCCAGGTCGCTAGATCCTCCCGCATCACCTTTGTCATGTGGACATGGTGGTGCAGGGGCTGGTCGCTTCCTATCTGGGCATATAAACGAGACATGAATGCCCTCCCTTGTGCGATGACTCAGCAGGCAAAATTAAGACTGCCCGTGAGGGACTGCAACTGCCTGACTTACCTTAGGGGCTCGCGCTACTGCCACCACCAGTTCCCTAAGAACCTGTAGCTTGTCTTCTGGCAATCTAGACAGAGAGTGTTTGGTGTTGATCTCAATGCCGAGATAGGTCAGTCTAGTCATTGGTCCCTCTGTTTTTTGGGGCGCCAACGGAACCCCCAGCTCTTTGGCACCATCCTGAAATGTGCGTATTTCCTGCGTGCATTCTGGTGTCCCCGCCCTTCCCTCAAAGAGGAAATCATCTAAATAGTGTATGATCAAGCTCTGCCTCACGCGTTGGCACATGATCCATTCCAGAATGGTACTAAACTTTTCGAAGGCCGCACATGAGATGGAACATCTCATGGGCATTGCCTTGTCAAAGTAGAACTTACCCCGGAATTCCATTCCCAAAAGCTTGAAGTCCTCGTGGTGTACGGGCAGAAGCCGAAACGCAGACTTGATATCACACTTCGTGAGAAGGGCCCCCCTACCGCAGGCGCGCACCATTTCGACCACCGAGTCAAATGATGCGTACATCACTGAGCACAGCTCGGGTGGTATCGCATCATTCACCAACTCCCCTTTAGGGTGGGACAAGTGGTGGATCATGCGAAACTCCCCCGGGGCCTTTTTTGGGACTATGCCAAGGGGGGATATCCTCAGGGTGGGAATAGGTAGTTCTTTGAACGGACCCTGACTCCTACCCTCCTTAACCTCCTTGTCCAGCTTTTGTTGGACCAGCTGCTCATTCCCCCTTGCGGACTTCAAATTCCAAGCTCCTAGATGGTAACGAGGGCCCTCCGTTGGGATCCTGAAACCCTGCCTAAATCCTTCCACCACATAGTTGGCGATCTGGCGGTTGGGGTAGCCCTGAATGGCCACCCACAACGCTTCATGCTGGACCGGGGTTGGCGCCCTTTCCCACCGTTTGAGTGGCGTTTTCTTGGGTGGCAGGGGGCTGCCTGTTGCCCACCCTTCCCCGGTTATGGGCCCCATACTGATGGAAACACGTGCACCCAGAGGCAGCGTGATTGCCCACACACTGCATGCACACATGTTTAAACTTGCATTGGGCCTGAAAACATCTGCCCCCATCGTTAAAATCCCAGCAAGTTGGGCCGCTTGATGACTGCCTTACTCTGTTTCTTTGTCCTACCTCACTCTGTTGTGTGCCCCCCGCTCGGGACAGAACGTGCCCACTGTCTGAATGCAGGGCATACCTGGTGCAACTAATGCATTCCAGCCAGATGTCGTGGGCATGCATATCCCAATGAAGGCGTGGATTGTTGGCTGCCCTACGGTGAAAGGATTCATCGTAGTGCAGCCATGCTCCCAGTCCCCCCCGTATCGAAGGCTCAGCAGACGATATCCGAATATTTAATCATTTCAAGTCCGCGCTTGGGGAACCTAACGAGTGTCACCCCCATATAGATGGTGTAAGCGGTCGTCCAATTGGACCATGTGCGTTCAGCCTTTGGCCTTTTAAATTTTTCCTTCTCTTTCCTCTCCTCTGTGTCATTGGGGTCAGGAATGGGGTCACTGAAAAGGAGGACGAATATATCAATACATTCACCACTCCAAATCTTCTCTTTGGTGGACTGAAGCAGATGCTCACCCAACAAGGCTGAGACGTCTGCATACCCACCTGACAGAGGGTTGGGCTCCTCTTTGCGGCCACAGCACCGAACTGCCACCCCCGTACAACACCTATCTGCGCCCCATACCTGTGCTGCTGCTTTGTACCCATAAGCAGGGCAACATCTTCAGCTACCGGGTTGGGACTGTGTGACCCGCCCACCATGGAAGCCCCTCACTTTGAAACCTGAGTGGCACTGGCTACAACCCCTCTTGCGCTGCGCGCACGGTCCCCCTAGGTTGTCTTCTTCCTGCACCCTGGTGGGTCCAGACCCCCACTGTTCACCATCACCCTCCCCCCAACCATCGTCCTCTTGCTCACCTTCCATCTGTTTGTGTTCGTAATATGGCCTGGGCCACGGGTTCCCCCGCCACCTCCGCTAGGCCGCCTCCAAACTTTCCATCAACACCTGCATCCCTTGCTGAAGAGCATCAAATTGCACCTGGTAGTCGGGCGGGGATTACTTCCTCCACCTGCTGGGGCCCAGCTCATCTTCCCTGTAACGAGATGGGAGGGCACGCCGCCGCCCGGTTCCCGGGCGGTGTGTGCCCTCGATGCCGGCCGGGGTGGGGGGACCTGCTAGTTCATTTGATTCGGCTCCCTGGGGACTGCCCTCTGTTTCGCTGGCGAGAGCACGCCCCCCTTCCAGTTCCTCAATGTGGGCCTGATAACTAGCCAACTGTGCCTGCATGGCTTGGAGGACTGCCTCGTGGGTGGCTCCACCCTTCTGGCTCCCTTTTCCCTTTCCCCCCTTTAGTGGGCGCTGCAGAACCTCTCTTTGTCAGGGCTTTTTTCTTCCGGCCCTTTTGAACACGGGGAGCCATAATAGTACTCTGGTGGGCTCCTCTAGCCTTTGGGCTAACCTGGGCCCCGAAATCCCTCCCACTGAAGAACAGGTGTGTGTGGGGAGGGAAGGAGGCACGCTTGACCCTTGCTTCAGACTAATCCTCCCCTTGCAATGTATTTCTGCCACCCACCTGGCCCAAGGTAGGGTGTGTGTGTGTGCTGCCCCTTGGGTTGGGCTGCCCCCAATATCCCCTGTCCTGCTCCGCCGCCCAGGTCACGAGAGAGGAGGGGTGTGTGTCCCATGTTGGGTTTGTTGAATGTTAGCCTCCCAAGCCTACCCCTGTGTGTTTTTTGGCACTGGTCCCTCTCACCCTTCAAGAGGGTGGGTGTGTGTGGGTTGGCTGGGCCCTGTGTCTTCTGTCCCGTGCCCTGCCTTGGTCCTGAGGAGGGGGGGGATTGCCTGTGGCTAGGCTCACCCACCGCCTTGCTGTCAAGGGGGGAGATGGAAATATCCGTGGGCCTTTAAGGGGGGCTGCTGTCCCCGGCCCCCAACCCGAAGACCACACGGTCACGGCTCAGGCTTTCCCCACCCAGCCCCAAGCCTGCCCAACAGAACACAGGGGAGGCCCCTGACCCGGCACGCTGGCGCGTCAGAGCTCCCCGCTGCTCCACTTGCCTTCCCTCTGGCACCAGCGGGGTTCCAATTGCCTCCAGTGAGGGTGTGTGTGTGCGTTGCGATCCCGCTGCTCTCACTGCCCATGGCATGCTCAGTCTGGTCCCTCAGTCTGGCGTGCAGCCTGGTCCCTGCCGCCCTGCCCCACCATACGTCTTTTCCCTGCTTGCGCCCAGCCAAATGAGGCGCGAAGCAGGGAATCTCAAAATGGCACCCGGGAATCTCGGCTCTTGCGAGAGTCCCGGAAGCATTCCTCTTTGTTGCGGGGCAACCATGGCTTCTCTTCCGTACAACGGCCTCCTGATCTCTTCGCCTCCTTTGTTCTAGGAGGGAGGGGCGCCGCCAAACCCCCGCCGCGGTGAGCGCGGCGGGTCATTGGTGTGGAAGAGCACTTTCCGTCGGTAAATGCTTCCGCAGCGGTACGGCATTTCAGCCCTACTCCAGAATTTAACTGAAGGAAGATAGATTGAGTACAGGGGGAGAGGACTCTCAAACTCCTGTGTTAAGTCCTCTGCTATAGACACGTTTTGTGATCAGCTAAATTTGCTCTTATTTCTTAGAATCTATAGATTTCCCCCATCCATATCTCAGTCTCATTGTGCCTGATCCTAAGTTTACAGAAGTTAGTGGGAAGCTTTTTGTTGACTTGACCTGGCTTTGGGCAAAACCTGATGTGACAATGAATAAACTTATAGGCTTAAATAAGTGCATTAGCTAATATTTCTTCCATGAGAAAAGAAGGATTTGTTCCTGTATTTGAATATATAAGTATTAGAATGTATTTTGTATTAATTTTGGGGGCCTTTTAGTAGTATATCGAAAACTGCTCTGGTTAGCAGTACAACCTGTTAGCAGCCTACTGAGAACAAATAAAAAGGCTATTTTGTTCAGTTCCTTATGTTGAAAGTACTGTTGAGAGAAATTGTTCCTAGTTTTATGGGATAAAGCTCATGTTGTTTTGAAAAATATTTTGTTAAAGGGTTGGAATAAATTTGCACTTGTTACAGTTTATTCATTAAAATATAGAGATACGGGCGTACTTTTTTGCAGAGAGAAACAGAGTAAAAAAGAAAAGGCTTTTCAGCAGTAATTAATTTATAATAGCTCTGCACCCAATCCCATCTAGAAAGAAATGAAATTGTTTGCATTTTCTTTGCCTAACAGATGAGGCATATCTGCTGTGTGCTTTTTATTTGCTCATAGCTTTGACTGGGAGCAAGTCTCACAAAATGGTATTTGTTAAAATTATTTTTTTAAAAGTCATTGAGAAAAGCAACAGTAAAAACAGAGAGAAAATATTTTTTAAAATTCATAAAATACCAAGTCCATCCTGTTTACTTCTGTCACCCATTGGATTCATTGAATAGTGGGATTTCTTTGATTTAATTTACAAGAGATCTTTAAAACTTTAAAAGTGGCTAGAGGAGGGCAGATCCCATGGATGTTTGGGGGTAAAACCGACACATTGTTTTTTTTAAAGAATGGTGTTAAAAGGTTGGAGGACAGAAACAACTGAGTGGCTTTTGATGAGTTTACCATGTTATGGCACATATAGTAGGTTCTCTTTTCCAGGGCTGTAATGCAAATACAACTCCCTGATTAGTATGTGTTTATGTATTCCCCTCCCAGCCCAAGATTTGTGTGTTACACCTTCTTCTTACATGTCTTGACCCTCATGTTGTAGCTTAGGAACAGCTCTCTCCACACCAGTGATACAAAAAAATATGACTTTCACTTAAGTGGGGGTTCAGCTGGGATTTTAATCCAAAATGTGAGAATGCATCCTCCCCCCTCAGCACTCCTCAGTCTGAGGGTCTGTCCAGCACTGTCCCAAGCTGGGGTCTTGCCAGTGGATGGAGAAGAGAGCACTCTGTCAAGTCAGGTTCCTTTTAGGTAGTAGTTGCCATGTATGCAGGTAGCACAGAGACAAACAGGCAGTTAGCGGTGTATGAGTTTATTCGTCCCTCTATGGGACGTTGGTGAGATGAGTACACATCACCAGCCTTGGTGCCCTCTCAGTTGACAAAGGCAGTTACATTGGTCCATATCTTTTATACCTTTTGCAAGTTAATTACAGTATAATATTCCCACCCAGAGTGACACCCCTCTATCATGACACACTACAATCTGATTGAGACCCATGTTGCATATGCATTTTCAACCCCAAGGTTCATTCATAGGTTCTTTGAAGCTTTATGACTGTCTCCTAAATTCTCTGTATCCTTCTAATGGCACCTCAGAGTCCCAGAGAACTACCTATCCATAACTGTTCCCTTGATCTCTTCCCCTTCCTTGTGATGCCAAGTGAGACACACCAGCTGGGGTGTCAGTCCTCCTGCGAGTCTGCCTGATGATCCTGATAAGATTTCCCTTTAATTGTTTGCTCTTTATTCCCAACCATCCCATGATTCTCTGCTCATGTCAACGTCTTAGCCTGACTTTCAAAGTACTCTAAAACTCATGACATAAACTATGTTTAATATCATTACTTATGTGTGAGTATGCTATCATAACTACTCTATACCAATATATATACACTGGGACATATAAACATCACCATTTATGTGCCATCCTGTGTGCTTAACTGTGTCATTTCCATAACAGTATTTTCATCAGTATTTCCCCTCCAACACACTCTCTCATAGGGGCTTTGAGTGGTGGTGAATTTACATGTCCTTCTGAAGCATCTCCCAGATTGATCCTCTTCTGATTCATGATTGGCTTGTGAAATTAGTGCTTTGTGGTTCCGGCAGCTGAGGTTCTGAGGAACAGCAACAATTTAGCTGCTGAGAGCTGGGTGTAATGAACTGAGACACAGGACCATTAAGACAGTCTAGGGCCTGGGAGTGGCCCTGGAAGAGAGCCACACATGAACTGTCCAAGAGCCACACATGGTACCCATGCCACAGTTTGTCCTCTACTGGAATAAACAAACACAAGTTTGTTCTCACCTCCCAAGAAAGTCAATTGCTTCAAGTACATGAACAGTAATAAAGCAAAATCTCAAGCAGCCACAGCCATACTACTTTTCTTGCTCTGTCTCAGGACCTACTCCCTGTGCACTGAGAAGGCTTCCTTTTATCCTAGAAGCTCTGTTCTCATTGGTGGTTCTACAGGAAGTCACCTGGTAGGAAACAAATTTTTCCAGTACCCCATGAATGACTGAGTGGAGTGGGTGCTGTGTGGGTCACAGGAGCGTGACTCCACCCACACAACCTTCACATGGGCATTTGGGTGTGTGGTTGCTTAGTGGACTTGTGTGGTTGTCTCTCTCCTAAAAACACCCTCAGAAATATACATCTAGTAAGGTCTGATACTAAGTGAATCTTCAGTGTGAAAAATGAATATCACTCATTGTGGCACATGCAGCTATACAATTGTGTCAAAGAGCATGTTTTAACTAGCATTTTACAAAAAAACAAAAAACAAATCCTGCAGATAGGGATTAAAAAGGGCTGTCTGTGAGCAGCTAAAACATGTTTATAGGTGTTAATCCTGTACTAATCTATCCTAAATCTGTTAGCTAACATTTTAAAATGTAATTTATTTTCTCATGGAGATTTTATTAGATATAAATATAAAACAAAAGTTATTCTACCTGAAAGCATAGTATTTGGTTCATTTTAATATAACCATGCATTTCCCAATGATAGATTGCATTTTATCTCCTCTGGGTGATTTTAAAAAAGGGATCTTAAAACAATCCTGTAGACCAGGAGTGCCAGTTTAACCCCATTTGGAGCCCTGGGCCTTTAAATGGTGACGACAACAGGCAAGTGGGAAGGGGGGCGGGGGGGAAGTGTGTCTGTGTGTGTGTCCCCTTCTTTCCTTTCTTTCTTTCCCCCTTCTGTCTCTCTGTGTGTGTGTGTGTCTTCCCATCTCTTTCTCTCTCTCTCTGTGTCTCTACCCCTTCTCTGTGTGTCCTTCTCCTTCTCTCTCTTTTTGTCCCCTTCTCTGTGTGTGGTGTGTGTCCTGTGTGTGTTTGTGTTTCCCCCATGTGTGTGTCCATATCCCTCTATGTGTGTGTCTGTGTCCCCCATGTGTGTGTGAGAATGTGTGTCCACTTCTGTGTGTGTATTTCCCATGTGTGTGTCCCTTTCTGTGTGTTTGTCTCCCCCTTGTGTGTCCCCATGTGTCTGTGTCCATGTCTCCCTCTGTGTGTTTGTATGTCTGTGTCCCCCTTCTGTGTGTGTGTCCCCTTCTGTGTGTGTGTATGTGTGTTGGTGTGTCCCCCCTCCGTGTGTCCTCCCCATGTGTGTGTGCGTGTCCCCTTCTGTGTGTGTCCCATTTTTATGTGTGTTCCTGTCCTACTGTGTGTGTGTATACACGCCCTATGTGTGTTTGTGTATGTTCCCCATGTGTGTGTCCTTATCCCTCCTCTGTGTGCGTGTGTTTTCCCCATGTCCCAGTGTGTTTCCCCCTCAATGTGTGTTTATATCACCTGTGTTTGTGTGTCCCTGGTGTGTGTGTTGTGTGTCCCCATGTGTGTGTTCATTCCTGTGTGTGTCCCCCATGTGTGTCCCCTTATGTGTGAGACTGTCTTACCGTGTGTGTCCCCACTGTGTGTGTGTCCCTGTCCCCCCATGTGTGTGTGTCCCTCCATGTCCCCGTCAGTGTGTATCCATCCTTGTTCCCTTATGTGTCCCTCCTGCATGTCTGTGTGTGATCCTCCATGTATGTGTGTGTGCCCTCAGTGTCCCGCCCGTGTGTGTATCCTCCATGTGTGTCCACCTGTGTGTGTGTCCCTGTGTCTGTGTGTGTCCCCCCACGTGTCTATGTCCCCTGTGTGTGTGTCCCACATCTGTGTGCATGTGTGTGTCCCTCAGTGTGTGTGTGTGTGTGTTTGTGCATCTGTCCCCATGTGTGTCCATGTCCCTGCTTGTGTGTCCCCCATGTCCCAGTGTGTGTGTCCTCCCATGTATGTGCATTTGTGTGTGTCCATCCTGCGTGTGTGTGTGTGTGAGAGAGAGTCAGTGTGTATGTCCCACTCTGTGTGACCCCCTCTGTGTTTGTGTGCACCCCTGTGCATGTGATTGTGTGTGCGTCCCCCCTTTGTGTCCCCCATGTGTGTATGTCTGTGTGTCCACCTGTGTCCCCCTCTGTTTGTGTGCCCCCCATATTCCAATGTGTGTGTACACACCCTGTGTCCCCCCATGTCCCTGTGTCCCCCTCTGCATGCCCCCATGTGTGTTTGTGTGCATCTCCCCGTGTGCATGTGTCTCCTCATGAGTCTGTGTGAGAGTGTGTGCTTCCCTGTGTATGTGTAAGTGTGTGTGTGTGTTCCCCTTGTGTGTCTGTGTCCCACTGTGTGTGTCTCCTCTGTGTGTGTATATGTCCTCCCCCTGGGTGTGCATCCCACCCTGTCTGTGTGTGTCCCCCTTTGTGTGTTTCCCCTGTGTGTGTGTATGTCTGTGTGTCCCCTATATGTGTTTGTGTGTGTTCCCCGTGTGTGTTCCCCCCCTCTCTGTGTCTAAGTCTGTGTCCTCCCTCTGGGTGAGTGCATCGCCCCATCTGGGTGTGTGTGTCTCCCCTGTATGTGTGTGTCCCTCAGTGTGTGTGCTCCCTGTGTGTTTGTCTAACCCCTCTCTGTGTCTGTGTTTGTGTGTGTATCCCCATGTCCCCCATGTGTGTTCCCCTCTTTGTGTGTCTATGTCCCAGTGTGTGTGTTTCCATGGTGTCCCCCCATGTGTTTGTGTCCCCTGTGACTGAGTGTGTGTATCCCCATGTGTTCATGTGTGTCCCCTATGTGTGTGTTTCTCCGTCTCCCCCCATGTGTGTGTCCCCCATGTGTGTCCCCCCTGTGTCTGTGTTTGTCCCCTTTTGTGTGTGTGTGTATGTGTGTTTTTGTCCTCTGTGTGTAGCCCATGTGTGTCCCTTCCATGTGTATGTGGCCACCATGTCCCAGTGTGATTGTGTCCATGTGTCCCCCTGTGTGTGTGTATGTCTGTGTCCCCATGTGTGTCACCCCTCTGTGTGGGTGTCCCCATGTTTTTGTGTTTCTGTGTTCTGCTGTGTGTGTGTGTCCCCATGTGTTTGTGTCCCCCTCTGTGCCCCGTGTGTGTGTTTGTGTGTATGTGTCCCATGTATCTCCCCATGTCCCAGTGTATGTGTCCCCTGTGTGCATTTGTGTGCCCTCCCATGTGTGTGCATTTGCTTGTGTCCATCCCCTTGTGTGTGTGTGTGTGTGTGAGAGAGAGAGTATATGCCTCCCATGTGTGTCCCCCTCTGTGTGTGTGTATATCTGTGTTTCCATCTGTGTATTTCCCCCCTCTATGTGTGTGTGTTCCCCGTGTGTGTGTGTATGTGTCTTGTACCCCCATGTCCCTGTGTGTGTCCCCGGATGCCCCTGTGTGTGGTGTGTGTCCCAGTGTGTGCTGTTTGTGTGTGTCCCTGGATGTGTGTTCCTCAGTGTGTGTGCATGCCCCCCATGTGTGTTCCCCTCTGTGTGTCCCCCTGGATGTGTTTGTGTGCATTTTCCCATGCGTGTGCGTCTCCTTGTGAGTGTGTCTCTTTGTGAGTGTGAGAGTGTCCCCCCGCATCCCAGTGTGTGTGTGTGGGTACATTTATGGTGTCCCCCCATATGTTTGTGTCCCCTGTGACTGAGGCCATTTTTAGACGATCGCAGCTGTGGCCGCGCGTGTTTTTGGAAAATGCCAGGAGCATGCCAGGAGCATGCCAGGAGCATTTTCAGACAAGTGTATCGTCTGAGTGTATCAGACGATACACTCCTGGCAATCATGCGCCCGGAAGGGGGACGTGCATGTTTTTCCGGCCGCGATTTGACCGGGTTGAAAAATCGACCCGTTCAAATGCGGCCGGAAAAGCATGCGCATCCCCCTTCCTGGTGCATGATTGCTGGGAGTGCATCGTCTGATCCCGGCTCCTGGCATTTTCCCAAAACAAGCGCGGCTGCGATCATCTAAAAATGGCCTGAGTGTGTCCCCATGTGTTCATGTGTGTCCCCTATGTGTGTTCCTCCATGTCCCCCCATGTGTGTATCCCTGTGTGTCCTTGTGTGTGTCCCTCCCATGTAAGTGTAGCCCCCCATGTCCCAGTGTGATTGTATGTATGTGTGTCCTGCTTCTCTGTGTGTGTGCATGTCCATGTCCCCTCTGTGTGTGTCCCTCCCTCTGTGTGTGTGTGTCCCCTCATTTGTGTGTGTGTGTGCCCATGTGTGTCAGAGGCGCTGGCTGAGAGGTGATGGGACAGGATTGGGGGAACCGGGGGGGGTAGTATGTGGGAGGGGCTGTCTGGGAGGGGATGAGGGACAGGATTGGGGGAGCTAGGGGGTCATGGGAGTGTCTGAGGTCTGGCTGAGAGGGGATGGGGGCAAGATTGGGGCAAGGGAAACTTTCAGAGGGGCTGGCTGGGAGGAGATGGGGTACAGGATTGGGACAGGGGGACTGTCAGAGGGGCTGGATGAGAGGTGATGGGGCAGGATTGGGGGAACCAGGGGGTGGGGTAGTATGTGGGAGGGGATGAGGGACAGGATTGGGTGAGCGAGGGGTGCGGGGGAGTGTCTGAGGGCTGGCTGAGAGGGGATGGGGCAAGATTTGGGCAGGGGAAATGTCAGAGGGGCTGGCTGGGAGGAGATGGGGTAGGATTGGGGGAGCTAAGGGGCAAGGGAGTGTCTGGGAAGGGCTGGTTGAGAGATGGGGCAGGATTGGGGGGAGCTAAGGGAGAATATCTGGGAGGGGCTGACTGGGAAAAGATGGGAGCAAGATTGCGGGAGCTTGGGAGGGTGGGGTAGGGGAGGGTGCGTGGGGGGAGGTCTGCAATTAAATACGTATATAATTAGATGGAATTATTAACTTTTTATTGAATACCCTTTTTAAAAAATGGAGGAAAAAGGTCTAGAGGAACGGATAGAGGAAAAAGGAAGGTCTAGAGCAGGGGTGGGGGACCTTTTCTGTCCTGGGGGACACAGTGAATATTAGTACGAGCTCCGAGGGTGTCTCAGAGTTTGGAGGTAACGATGCTTAATGGGTATATTCAAGAAAAGGAGGGCCCAGATCATGGATCTGGGCCATGGATCTGTCCCCTACCCTCCTGTCCCCTACCCTCTGTGCATGCCCTCCTCTCTGCTCCATTATCATGAGCTCAGTTTTTCCATATTTGGGGGTAGAAAATGTATCCAGGGGTGAGATCCAGGCATTGGAAAGGGGCCACATAAAATCTTGTCGAGGGCTGCATTTGACCCCCGGGCCTGAGGTTCCCCACCCCTGGTCTAGAGGAATGGATAGAGTGAAAATGGATGAGTAAAAAGGACTGATTGGTCTTTCGGTCCCAATCCTCTTCCTCTGCAGGAAAAAACTGCAGAGGAAGAGGATTGGGACTGAAAGATCAATGCAGAGTGTGGGGGCATGGAGCCTAAGTTGGAATCAAGCACAATATGTGAGACTGTACAACGTCTTTACTGCTTATGTGGTGCACAAGTTCAGGCAGGAGCCTTAACTTGCAATTTCCATGCTTTTTAACGCATGATTGAATTTGCAAGAGCCTTAACTATTACTGTAAAACTGAGGGTTTTGTATAATGGAATTTCTTCTTAAGCATGGAGAACTTTCCTTATCTTGGTTGCCGACCATTCAGTCTTGAAAAGTTGTAGATTATTTGGTTTTGGAAAATTGTTCTTTTCATTTTTTCCATCTGAAATGTTTTAATATTTAAATAGTGAGATAGAATGTGTCTCTGCACAATGATGTCCATCCTGTTTCAATTTTGGCAAAAAGAAAGGCTATCTCTCTAAAATGTTCCTAAAGAATTTCTGTGTTGGTGAACCATTTGTTAGAATTTTCAGGTCTCAAACATGTTTCATGATTCTGTTGCTTTTATGATTAGAAATGGTGATTTTTCGCAACTTCTGTTTTGTTTTTGGATTTTTTGTAATTTCTGGTATTTACTATCATTTTTTTGTATATTTTTATCCCAGTGTTGTGAATTTTTCTGAAAGTTAATGAAAATATAGTACTTACCTTGTAATTGTTAAAAAGAATAGAAAATATTTTGCACTGGCCATGAGCTCAGTTTAAATATTTGGATTAATCTCTGTTTCTCTGTAACTGTTAACTTTCAGAAAAGTCTTGACTTTTCTAAAGTGACAGGGCAACTACAACTACAGTTGGTACAATGGGGAGCTTGAAGAAATAGAGGTATACACCCTCTATTTCTCATTGATTATTAAAACATTTCAATAGTCCTATAGATTCAGTAGTGCACAGCAGGCTCTGTGTATAGACTGGGAGAACCTTCCACTTCTACAGGACACCTCTGTAGGGACAATAGGTTAAGAGAAGGAGAATTAGAATTGGTAAGTAACCTCTTTGATTTGTTTGCAAACTTCACATACCTTGGCAGTGCCATCTCAAGTGGTGATGTTTTTTTGGTTCAAGAAATGTCAGACGGACCATAAAAAGCAATTTAACATATTGATCTATGCTCTGTTCATAAGGTCCACTAGCAAGTTAGCATTAAATGTTAGAGTTCTTGAAAGAGCAAAAAAAACCAGTATATAGGCAAAGATTATTGATGCTTGGTTAAGATGGACACTTGGACAGGTCATGTGGTCAGAATTGGTGATAATCTACTTCCCCCCTGTTGGTATATGCAACATCCATAAGTTAAAGTCACTGAATTAAGAATAGTAAAACAGTTTAAAAAACCTTAAATGCCCAAGAGTTTTCTTAAAATACAACCCCCCCCCCCAAACTCAGTACAATTACAATTCAAAAAACCTTCCACTCCATACATTGCAACAAAACATAAATGCCAAAAACCATAGAAATTATTTCAGAATTTGAGCAATATTTAATATTTTAGGATATCAACATACATGTAATATATGTACTTAATTCCTTACCATACATACTTTTATTCATTTTAATCAATAACTAGACTTTCACATTTTTCCATTATTAAACTTTAATTTATTATCATAATTCGACAAGGAACAATTTTTTCAGAGTGCATTGTCTGTTTCTACAGAACTTCATTCTGTAGAATGAATTGTATAAATGTTCTCCATACTCACATTCTTAAGTTTATTGTATGAACTGTATACAATTTGTATACATGCAAATAACAGACTTAATGCACTCTGAAAAAATTGTTTCTTGTCGAATTATGATAATAAATTAAAGTTTAATAATAGAAAAATGTGATATTGCAGGGGGGCAGGGATATTTTGGGGGGTAGGTCGGGGCTCGGGATGGGGGTTGGGGGGTCGGGGCTTGGGATGTTGCAAGGGGGGGGGGC
>QEPC01010309.1:578076-590182 GCA_003113815.1 Sphenodon punctatus | reverse complement strand
TCAAGTTCCAGGGTAATGAATGCACAATCCAAAAGGGGACAAGGGTCCTAGCCAGAGCCTATGCAGATGAGCACCTGTATCGCTTGAGTGCAACCAAAGAACAAGCAAAACTCACTGCACACGAGCAACACAAGGACTATATTCATCTGTGGCATCGACGCCTGGATCACAGGCACCCGGAAAGTATAAAGGAACTGCAAAGACAGCAGCTGACAAAAGGCCTGATAGTAATGGCATGTCCCTTGACCATGAGAAGTGAATGCTGTATCAAAGCTAAAGCCACCAGAGCAACAGTCCCCAAGGTAAGCCAGACAAGATCCTCCAAGCCACTTGACCTCATACACAGCGATGTGTGTGACCCCATGAAAGTACCCACACCTGGAGGGAACAGATACATAGCGACCTTCATAGACGACTACTCAAGATACACAGTCACATATCTCATGAAGCATAAGGTGGAAGTACTGGAAAAATTAAAGGATTACATAACCATGACAAGCAACAGATTCCAATGCAAGCCGCTTGCACTCCGAACCGACAACGGAGGTGAATACACAGGAAAGAGAGTTGAAGACTTCCTGAGAGTCCACGGGATGGAGCACCAGAAGACGGTACCATACACGCCTGAGAAAAATGGGGTAGCTGAAAGAAAGAACAGAACCTTAACTGAAGTGATCAGGTGCATGTTGACAGAATCTGGACTGCCAGAAAAATATTGGGGCGAGGCAGTAGTTATGGCAACATATCTACAAAACCGACTCTACTCAAGAACAGTAAGTAAAACCCTGTACAAACTCTGGTATGGAGAGAAGCCTAGTGTGGGTCACATCAAAGTGTTTGGATGCAAGGCACATGTGTACATTCCGGAAGAGAAACGTACCAAACTACAAAACCGAGCTGTGGAAGGCATTCTTGTTGGATATAGCAAACACTCCAAAGGATACAGAATCCACAACCCACACACAGAGAGAGCAACTATCAGCAACAGCGTGACTTTTGAGGAAAAACCAAACAACAGTGTAATGCCCTTACAAGAATCAGGAGAAGAAGCACGTCCTGAATCAGGAGGAGAGGAGTGTCCTGAACAAATAGTTGAAACCAGTACAAACTCAGCTCAGATCAGAAACAAACCCAATCACCTGCAGATATTGAAATCAGAAGATCTACCAGGGAAAATAAAGGCAAACCACCTACCCGCCTGTCCTACAAAGTAAGTACCGACAGACTGTCTGAGCCATCAAAATGGGAAGATGTCTTACACATGTCAGAAGGGGAACACAACAAATGGGTAAAGGCAGCAACAGAAGATATAAAGTCCATGCATGAAAATCAAACCTGGATACGGTGTACACTACCAATGAGCAGAAAGACTATAGGATGTAAGCGGACGTTTAAAATCAAATACAATGCCGAAGGAAAGGCAGAACGATACAAGGCCCAACTAGTCGCTAAAGTATACTCACAGAAATATGGCAAAGATTATGATGAAACGTTTGCCCCAGTAGTTAAGTACACCACAATCAGGACACTATTGAGCATAGCAGCAGAGAAAGGAATGCAGGTTGAACATCTGGATGTGAAAACAGTGTTCCTACATGGAGAACTAAAAGAAGACATCTACATGGAACAGCCACCAGGATTCAAAGACACCAAAAGACCAGGCCTTGTATGCAAGCTGAAAAAGAGCATATATGGACTCAAACAAGTGGCAAGAGCATGGAATAAAAAAATAAACACCGTACTCACAAAGGAGATTTTCACCAGAAGTAAAGCAGATTCTTGCTTATATTCAAAGAAACAGGATGATATTTATATTGATTTACGTTGATGACATATTGATATGCTATGAGCAAGAAGGGGATGACCATGGAATAATGAGAACCCTGAATCAAAACTTTGAAAGGAAAGACCTGGGTAACATAACATGTTACCTGGATATACAAGTAGAAAGTGAAGACAATGGAAGCTATCTCCTCAACCAAAGGCATAAAATAGAAGAATTACTAGAAAACTTCAGAATGAAAGATGCCAAGGCAGTAAGTACTCCCATGGAAACTAACTACCTGAAGGAAACTGANGGGTTCAGCAGTCCCCTGTTTATAATGGAGAGTGGTTGTGCATTTAAGTTTCAGGCATCTATCACTGCCTGAAAATTGACTATAAAGCCACCAGATGGCGCTGCTAAGTTTATATGTACAGGGAAGGGAGATGGCGTTTTGCAGTTGAATTTCTTTGTGTAGCCACTCCTTCTTTCCTTTTCTCTCACTGTGTGAGTCTCAGTCTCCATTTTGTCTTACTAGTTAGATGTAACTAAGGATCTGTGCCTGAAAAGCTTAAGTAAAGTTCTTGTTTAAACCTTCAGCTGCATTTGCCTTTAATGACTATGAATTAGATATTACTCTGCAACAGGTTATGGGCCCAGACCTCTTCAGGACAGCCCAGAATAACCCTAAAGACAGGAAGTGAGCTGAAATCAGAAAAGACCCAGAGGAGGCCTACTAACAGTAAGTGAGCAGAAGAACCAGAATCCCAATCTGAGAGGAGGAAAGCAAACATGGGCAGCAGCTCTGAATTAAAGCTTTTAGTCTGCAAGCTGAATAAAACAAACTACCAGTTGTGGAAATTTAAAGTAGAAATGCTCCTATTCAAAGATGACCAGTGGGAGGTGATCACCACAGACAGACCTGCAGCGAACCCTGAGAGGGTGGGATAGAAAGAACAGACAGGCAAAGGCAACCATAAGCCTGCTAGTAGAAGATGACCAGTTAATCCACATAAGGGGTGAGTCCACAGCAAAGGGCATGTGGAATGCACTGCAGAAGCTGCATGAAAGTACCAGCTTGAATGGAAAGCTGTTTCTCCTAAGGAAACTGTACCAGATGAGACTTGGTAAAGGGAAGGAAATGCAGGATCACATAAATTCAATGCTGGAAGTGATAGTACAACTGCGCAGCATCAGTGAAGAGATAAAAGACAACCATGTGGTGCTTACTTCTCTGCAGCCTGCCTGAATCTGCAGGCCTTGCCCTAGAGACAAGGTCTGAGGCAGAACTAACACTGTAATTTTTAAAAGGGAGACTCATGGATATATTCCAGCGCAGGAAAGAAATCACATGAGACAATCAAGACTAGGATAAGGAAACTGCCCTGAGAACTGGAGATAACAGACTGCGCAAGAAGGAAACAAGGGTATGTTTTCGGTGCAAGAAAGAAGGACACCTAAAGAATGACTCATCCATATGGAAGGCAGAGCAACAAAAGCGATCTCAACAAATGCCTATTCAAAGGGCCAAGGCTACAACCGGTGACAGAACCACAGAACAGTGGAGAGGATGTTTTAGAGAAACACAGGCCAACTCATCACAGGACTGGTGTGTCGACTCTGGAGCCACAAGTCACATGACCAGCAACAAGAGCTTTTTCACGGTACTGGACCCAAACAACAAAGAAGAGATATACCTCGCTGATGGAAGCAACATCACTGCAGAAGGTATTGGTGAAGGAATTCTAAGTTGCAACAAGCCACACGGAGGCACATTAACAATACCAGTAAAGGATATGCTGTATGTACCTGGCTTAGAGGGAGGACTCCTATCCGTTAAATGCCTAACAGAGAAAGGGCTCACCATCAAGTTCCAGGGTAATGAATGCACAATCCAAAAGGGGACAAGGGTCCTAGCCAGAGCCTATGCAGATGAGCACCTGTATCGCTTGAGTGCAACCAAAGAACAAGCAAAACTCACTGCACACGAGCAACACAAGGACTATATTCATCTGTGGCATCGACGCCTGGATCACAGGCACCCGGAAAGTATAAAGGAACTGCAAAGACAGCAGCTGACAAAAGGCCTGATAGTAATGGCATGTCCCTTGACCATGAGAAGTGAATGCTGTATCAAAGCTAAAGCCACCAGAGCAACAGTCCCCAAGGTAAGCCAGACAAGATCCTCCAAGCCACTTGACCTCATACACAGCGATGTGTGTGACCCCATGAAAGTACCCACACCTGGAGGGAACAGATACATAGCGACCTTCATAGACGACTACTCAAGATACACAGTCACATATCTCATGAAGCATAAGGTGGAAGTACTGGAAAAATTAAAGGATTACATAACCATGACAAGCAACAGATTCCAATGCAAGCCGCTTGCACTCCGAACCGACAACGGAGGTGAATACACAGGAAAGAGAGTTGAAGACTTCCTGAGAGTCCACGGGATGGAGCACCAGAAGACGGTACCATACACGCCTGAGAAAAATGGGGTAGCTGAAAGAAAGAACAGAACCTTAACTGAAGTGATCAGGTGCATGTTGACAGAATCTGGACTGCCAGAAAAATATTGGGGCGAGGCAGTAGTTATGGCAACATATCTACAAAACCGACTCTACTCAAGAACAGTAAGTAAAACCCTGTACAAACTCTGGTATGGAGAGAAGCCTAGTGTGGGTCACATCAAAGTGTTTGGATGCAAGGCACATGTGTACATTCCGGAAGAGAAACGTACCAAACTACAAAACCGAGCTGTGGAAGGCATTCTTGTTGGATATAGCAAACACTCCAAAGGATACAGAATCCACAACCCACACACAGAGAGAGCAACTATCAGCAACAGCGTGACTTTTGAGGAAAAACCAAACAACAGTGTAATGCCCTTACAAGAATCAGGAGAAGAAGCACGTCCTGAATCAGGAGGAGAGGAGTGTCCTGAACAAATAGTTGAAACCAGTACAAACTCAGCTCAGATCAGAAACAAACCCAATCACCTGCAGATATTGAAATCAGAAGATCTACCAGGGAAAATAAAGGCAAACCACCTACCCGCCTGTCCTACAAAGTAAGTACCGACAGACTGTCTGAGCCATCAAAATGGGAAGATGTCTTACACATGTCAGAAGGGGAACACAACAAATGGGTAAAGGCAGCAACAGAAGATATAAAGTCCATGCATGAAAATCAAACCTGGATACGGTGTACACTACCAATGAGCAGAAAGACTATAGGATGTAAGCGGACGTTTAAAATCAAATACAATGCCGAAGGAAAGGCAGAACGATACAAGGCCCAACTAGTCGCTAAAGTATACTCACAGAAATATGGCAAAGATTATGATGAAACGTTTGCCCCAGTAGTTAAGTACACCACAATCAGGACACTATTGAGCATAGCAGCAGAGAAAGGAATGCAGGTTGAACATCTGGATGTGAAAACAGTGTTCCTACATGGAGAACTAAAAGAAGACATCTACATGGAACAGCCACCAGGATTCAAAGACACCAAAAGACCAGGCCTTGTATGCAAGCTGAAAAAGAGCATATATGGACTCAAACAAGTGGCAAGAGCATGGAATAAAAAAATAAACACCGTACTCACAAAGGAGATTTTCACCAGAAGTAAAGCAGATTCTTGCTTATATTCAAAGAAACAGGATGATATTTATATTGATTTACGTTGATGACATATTGATATGCTATGAGCAAGAAGGGGATGACCATGGAATAATGAGAACCCTGAATCAAAACTTTGAAAGGAAAGACCTGGGTAACATAACATGTTACCTGGATATACAAGTAGAAAGTGAAGACAATGGAAGCTATCTCCTCAACCAAAGGCATAAAATAGAAGAATTACTAGAAAACTTCAGAA
Organism: Sphenodon punctatus; assembly: GCA_003113815.1. Taxonomy (NCBI): domain Eukaryota; kingdom Metazoa; phylum Chordata; class Lepidosauria; order Sphenodontia; family Sphenodontidae; genus Sphenodon; species Sphenodon punctatus. The sequence goes on along the minus strand of QEPC01010309.1, from coordinate 584,535 downwards.
TGAAAGATGCCAAGGCAGTAAGTACTCCCATGGAAACTAACTACCTGAAGGAAACTGAAGAACAAAGCATGCAACTGCCAGACAACCAACAATACAGAAGCACAATTGGGAAACTATTGTATATCGTCACCATCAGTAGACCAGACATCGCAGCAGCAATAGGAATTCTATGCAGGAAGGTACCAGCACCAAGTCAGGACTGGAATGCGATAAAAAGGGTCATACGCTACCTGAAGGGAACCGCACACCTTAAACTACAGCTACCTACAACTTCTGGATGTAACCTGACAGGATATGTTGATGCAGATTGGGCTGGGGACATCTCTGACAGAAAATCCACTAGCGGTTGGCTATTTCTGCTAGGAGGAGGACCCATCAGTTGGCCTAGCAAGAAATAGACCACAGTAACACTCTCCTCAACTGAAGCCGAGTACATTGCAGCCACGCAAGCCAGTCAAGAGGTAATTTGGCTACGACAATTACTCACAGACTTGGGAAAAGAACTGAACAGCCCTATACAAATTTTGGAAGACAACCAAGGCCGTATTGTACTTGCACAAACACAAAGAGTAAACCTGAGGACCAAACACATAGATGTGAGGTATCACTTCCTAAGAGACTCACAAGAACAAGGACTTATAGACATGCAATATTGTCCTACAGAAGATATGGTAGCAGATGTCCTCACAAAACCTCTAGCAGGAGAACACCACTGAAAGCTACTAAGTAAAATGGGTATAGTGGGTTAACTTCTGTCTGTTGAGAAGGGGTGTTGGTATGTGCAACATCCATAAGTTAAAGTTACTGAATTAAGAATAGTAATTGACTACAAAGCCACCAGATGGCGCTGCTAAGTTTATATGTACATGGAAGGGAGATGGGGTTTTGCAGTTGAATTCCTTTATGTAGCCATTCCTTCTCTCTCATTGTGTGAGTCTGTCTCCATTTTGTCTTACTAGTTAGATGTAACTAGTGCCTGAAAAGCTTAAGAAAAACTTTGTGCCTGAAAAGCTTAAGTAAAGTTCTTGTTTTAAACCTTCAGCTGCATTTGTCTTTAATGACTATGAATTAGATATTACTCTGCAACACCCCTGCCCCCCCAAAAAATATTTCTCTATGTTGAGCTGAAACTTGGTCAGCAAAGAAGGGGCAGTTGTCATAAATCAGTGGTGGCCAGACTTAAGGTTCATGTGATCCACTTGATCTCAGGCATCAACCAAAGGCTATCTACCAGGATCCCTCTTCCTGGCTCCTAGCTCTAGAGCACCTCAACAACTGGTTCCAGGAGTGGACAGGAGCACTCTTTAAGAGAGAGCCTTCCCTGTTGCACTAGAGGAGCTGTCCTAACCCATCTCCTCGGAGAGACTCTCTGGGGTGACAGTCCCACTCCTCCTTCCCAGAGGCAGTTTCTGAAGGGCTGGTCCCCTCCCCACACCAAGATCTCCTGGAGACCAGCTTATGATCTACCAGTAGATCATGATCTACCCTGCCATAAATGTTTCAATGACACCCTCAAGGAGACTCAACCAAGGACAAATTTTGATGGAGAGCTACTATAAACATTTTAAGAAAGTCAGATACAAAAAACCAAAACCAAAAACAGATTGAAGAGGCAAGCCTTCAATAGGAGCTTACACGTACCTGTGTGACATTTGCTTGTGACCTTGGTCATCCCAGTTTGGACTAAATTCAGGAGACTGCATAAGATGCTGCGACTTCATTGTCTGATATGACAGACAGCCATCTCAGTTTATAATACACCCCCCCCCCATTCCATCTGAACACAGTAATGCCATGACTTTAACTTGCAATCATTGGATGAATTAACAGGATGAATTACAACATGCTAGGTACTATCCTCTTCCTCAGAGATTTAAAAGAAAAGAATGGTTGATGTCAGGGAATTTTGGAACTCGGTAAACCCCTGAAACTCAGCCCAAGTTCTCAAAATATTTTGTACAGCTTGAGTAATTCCCAGGTGGGATACTAAAAAGTAGCAAATAATTTCCCCATAGAAATGCACGCACAATTCCTCACTCTTTGGACTTTTGTGTTTGCCAGCTCTCGTGCTCTGGAGTGTCTTGAATTTCAAATGTATAATCTGGGCCCATTGCTTGAAAATAATCATGTGTATGCATGACCCCTTCTCAATTCCATTACTCTCAACTATCTATCAAACATGAGAGCTGCTTATCAACCTCAGCCTTTTATTTTGTTTTCCTGATAACTCTGCTTTTCTTTTTCACATAGGAAATTAGTTTTCTGGGTTTGCACATAGATACATTTCTTTCACTCTATTTTTCTTTTGAGCAGTCTCAAGTTTGTACAATGAATAACAAAACATTTTAGTAATGGTGCAGAGGTTCAAGACCTAGGCAGCAAGCAATACCGTTTCTCTGTGGCATCATTTTCTCACTGTCCTATTCCCATAAGATATGTTGGGTTATTGTTTATTATTGTAATTTATGTGGTGTTTTCAGTGTTCAAGTGCTTTGCAATACTTATCTAGTTTATTTAGATTTTTATCCCAACCTATCCCTTAGGCTCAGGGTGGCTTTCTGTTCTTTAACTTATTAACTGTAACATTGACTAATTAACTTAGCTCTTAATCCTCACAACAACCCTGTGAAGTAGGCTAGGCTGAGAGATCTGTGACAGGCCTGAGGTCACCCAGTGAGCTCATGACTAAAGTGAGATTTGAACTGGGGCCCTTCTTTCCCACCTCGGTCCACGTACTGCACTCTTAACCACTACACCACACTGGTCCTTGCCCTCACCACACAAGCCTCACCCTCACAACAACCCCATGAGGAAGGTCATTATTCTTTCTTCAAGATTTGTCCTTTCATTTGCCTTTTAAATCTCTACATTGGTATTTAGTAAATATCCAGACTGTCCTTTTCAGCACATAGAAGATTGAGCTGTGCAGGTGATTCCTCCGAGATGTACACCATTGCACTGAAATGGCCAGTGGGGCTGTAGGGGTATACTGCTGTGGCAGCTGTTACCAACAGAAACCCCTATTCTGCATATCGTAGCACAGTTCAGCAGAGACAGCTTTCCGATGGCTGCGTCTGCAGTGTGTCGCAAATGGTGCCGCGGCATTGCAACTGGTCAACGGAAGTGGAACTTTTGCAGATTTCAATAAGAAGTGGCACCAACACCCCTTTCCATCCATCGCAGAATCTTTGTGGTTATCTGATCATTGTATCATGTTTATGCCGCCTGGAATACAAGGTACCGCAAGACCCAGCGGCATGATCAACTCTCTGACCCTGTTGATGATACCCGCATGCCCAATTTGATTGGCTAGGGCTTTCCCAGAGAGACATGTCCCGCCTTCACCATTAAGTATAAATAGGTGTGTTTGCAGCTTTCTTCTCCCTCTTGATCCCCAATCGCAGTGAGAGTGAGTGACTGTTGGAGGCGCGCCGCCAGTGTCTGTGTTTGTTAACACACTCTGATCTTCCGCGCTCCACGACAAAACACCGCATCGCGACTCGAGGAGAGAGAGCCCTATCCCTTCCTAATTCATAGTATACCATCGATTTTGGATAACATAAAGAAGGTTTTGCGTAAGTGCTTGAACCTTTCTGCTAATTCTGCTAAACTGTGCTTTATTTAACTGCTAATTTAGTGCTAAAGCAGCTAAAGTGGGAAGGAAAGGGGAGGGATAATGGATAATTTTCCATTATCCTTTTTTAAAATAAATGTACACATATGTTGCTTGCTGCTAGCCTTTTAGTGTTTACGTATATGTTTACGCTCAATTTGTGCTTATGTTCATTTTGTTCATGATAATGACTGTTGGTTGGCTGGATGGTGGGATCATTGGATTACTTGTGAAAACTGTGCTGTTGGGTTGATAACTGTGGCTGTCCTAATTCTTTTGTTGTGAACGGTGGGCAAACGGCGACCGCAGCTATCGCCTCCTCCCCCCGTGCTCTCCCATGACTGACTCCCCTAATAGCCCCCCTGCCTATTCCCGCATGTGCTCCGGAGTCCCTGTTCCAGGCTTGCCTGTGGCTGCCGCAGCTACCAGCTACAGCCCCCCCTCCTCCTGGCTATCTATTGAGTGACTCTCCCGGCACCCCCCCCACCTATTTCCCCATGTGCTCCCCCGACTCCCTGCTCCAGGGTCGCCGGCGGTTTCCGCAGCTACCGGCTACGGCCCTCCCTCCTCCTGGCTCTCTATTGAGTGACTCTCCCGGCAGCCCCCCACCTATTTCCCCATGTGCTCCCCTGCGTCCCTGCTCCAGGCTTGCCGGTGGCTTTTGTGGCTTCCGCAGTTAGCGGCTATGACCCCCCCTCCTCCTGACTCTCTATTGAGTGACTCTCCTGGCAGCCCCCCCACCTATTTCCCCATGTGCTCCCCTGAGTCCCTGCTCCAGGCTTGCCAGCGGCTTCCACAGCTACTGGCTACTGCCCCCACTCCTTCTGGCTCTCTATTGAGTGACTCTCCCGGAACCCCCCCGCCTATTTCCCCATGTGCTCCCTCCTGACCCAATTCCCTGCTCCAGGCTCGCTGGCAGCTTCCGCTGTTACTGAAGCTACTAGCTATGGCCCCCCTCCTCCTGGCTCTCTATTGAGTGACTCTCCCACCACCCGCCCGCCTATTTCCCCATGTGCTCTCTCCTGACCTGATTCCCTGCCCAGGCTCGGCGATGGTTTTCATGGCTTCTGCAGCTACCGGCTATGGCCCCCCCTCCTCCTGGTTCTCTATTGAGTGACTCTCCTGGCACCCCCCTGCCTATTTCCCCATGTGCTCCCTCCCAACCTGATTCCCTGCTCCAAGCTTGCCGGTGACTTTAGCAACTTCTGCAGCTACCAGCTACACCCCCACTCCCAGCTTTCTATTGAGTGACTCTCCCAGCAGCCCCCTTGCCTATTTCCCCATGTGCTCCCCTGAGTCCCTGCTCCAGGCATGCCGGCAGCTTCTGTGGCTTCCGCAGCTACCGGCTATGGCCCCCCTCTCCAGGCATTCCCCCCGCCTATTTCCCCATGTGCTCCCTCCCGACCCGATTCTCTGCTCCAGGCTTGCTGGCGGCTTCCGCAGCTACCGCAGCTACTGGCTATGCCCCCCCTCCTCCCCCATGTGCTCCCTCCTGACCCAATTCTCTGCTCCAGGCTCACCAGCGGCTTCCACAGCTGACGCTTGCCCCCTCCTTGCTCTCTATTGAGTGACTCTCCTGGCAAGCTTCCCTTGGTTATGTGATATGGAAGGGGGGCAGGGGGAGTGGTGGCCCTTCCCTGGCACATCCCGCAACCCACTGCAGTGTATGGAAACAGCAAAATCAGGCAGTTTTTTTAAAAAAGAAAAAAATCCCCACCGGAGAGGCATGCCTCGAGGTCACTGCCTTGTAAACAATGGTTCTGTGAGCTGGCTCAGAACATTCTCACAAATGGGACGTGCTCGGGTGCCATTATACACACAGTCATATCAAGCACAGCTTACTAGTTTGGACAATCACACGAACGATGACAGTCTCGAGCCCACATGCAGTAAACAAAGCACCTTCCTGCTCATTCCAAACAGTACTTTCCAAAGGGTTGGCATTTATGACAATGTTGAGAGCCATCGCGAAGAACATTGTTTACGAGGCAGCAACCTTATGTTGTTCTTCAAGTGCCTCTTCCCATTCCCACAAACTTGATAGTCCCTGGAAGCTGGAAACACTTTGGTTCTTTTTATTTCAGTTTCATGATTTTTAGCTCCCGGCTCATGATTTGTGTGAACATTCCTATTTTGGCAACTTAAGTCAATGCAGGCACTGCATGTAGTTTTCCTAAGCATACCTTACATATTTGCATAGGTCACTCACAACCCTAGTTACAATCATTTTCAATGTGATTCTGAGACTATCATTTGAGAAACAGGAGTATACCCACTCAGGCTTCTCTGTAGTGAGTGGCTCCCTCTGGCATGCACCCCTGTCCAGAGTCCCACGTGGCGTATGCTGTTGATGTGTGCATGTGCTTTGTGTGTTACTTATTTACTTGCTTAGTTTGTGATAATAAAGATGAAATCAACATTTTCCATCAAACATTATGGTTGCTGCTAACCTAAATTCTCATCCACTCTTCAGATCAACTCTCTGATACATTTGGCAGACAATCACTTCAGCAGTGTTCTCTGTGTTACAGAATTTAAGTAAGTGTAATAAGGACATTTATTTAATATATCTTTTAAAAAACAGCCTACTAATCACTAATTGCTTGCCTTATTCCATTAGGTAATGATGAAGAACATTTGGTTCATTGGTGATTCCTACATCACCAGACTAGAGCAATTCTGCGGCACAGAACACACTGAGGTTGATTTGAATTTGGAATATGTTACAGTGCGATGGATCGGGGGGGGGGGAGGGTGCAATGGTCTAATGTATTGCCTGCTTTAAAGAACGAAAGGCAATTCATTGCCTCCATTTCTTCCCTTCCTTCATGCATTGTAATCCACTC
>QEPC01010309.1:540707-572202 GCA_003113815.1 Sphenodon punctatus | reverse complement strand
GGGGGGGAACAGTATTCATGAGGGTACTAGTAACTAACTATGGATCTTAGAGAAATCTTTACCAATTTTCTCCTGTCTGGAGATTATGTTGTGGACTGCATCCACAGTGTCCCAAACCATGGACCAAATTGCAGCAGCAACATCCACCAGTATTTCCCCTGTAATGGGATTGAAAAATAAAACATAGCAATGAACTATTAATGACAAAATCCCTACTAATGTAAAGCATGGAATACAGTGAGAGATCACATTAAAAAAAAATGTATTTAACTTACCAATTTGAATAAGTCCATCAAGCAATGAAGCAAACCCTGCCAAAGCCATTCTGTCACTTTTGAATTGAGATAGATTTGACATGAAAACATGCACCATATGGCCAACGTGAAATAAAGCCCGCCTCCCTGTGTTAAATGCCTGGGGCTGTCAGTCACAGGGAAGGACTCTTCTTATTGGTGTGCGTCCGTTGCTAATTAAATGACCCATGTGGCCATCTGACCGAGGTGGGGCGGGTCCTTCCGGCTAATAGTGACAGCTTTAAGCCGTTTCTGTCTATCTGGTGGGAGTGGGAGCATGGGATGGTCTCGGGTGGCGCAGCATGCCTCAGTAAAAGCACTAGAGATGTGGCGGATGGCTATATTCAATAACTAAATTTCAATAAATTTCTTAAAACAATTAACAGGTGGGTTGTGTGGATGGGTCAGTCAGTGAGTGAAAAAAGAAAGTGTCCCCTGACCCCCAGCCAGGAGGAGCAGACAGCCACTGCCAGTGGCAGACAATCACACTTCAGCAGTGTTCTCTTTGAGGGGGTGGGAGTTCAAGTTCACTCCGTCCCAACCCTAGTTACTGCAGTTAGCTGTTTAGTGTTAACTGTTAACATAACAAAGAGGTAGGCGTGGCAGCGGGTGTGTGATGCAATCAATACATTGTGAATATGGTAGTGGTGGGTCAGTCAGGTCATGTGCAGTTGAGAGTTGATTATATATATATATATTTTTACAATGTTATATTTTTGTATGGGTTTTAAATATGCAAGGACATGTGTCTATGCAGAGGCATACACATATCTATGTACATATATACACACACACAAACACACACATACTCCAGGGCCAGGTCACACGAACATATTTATATCGCCAACCAAGGAATCATGGAGGGGTCATGGTGTATGCATGGTCTGGCGGGGTGCAGAGGGTTAAGGGGGTTTATGGCCTGGAGGGGTGCAGATTGCAGAGGGATCAGGGTGGATGTGTGGCCTGGAGATAGGCGGGGACAAAGCATGTAGTGTCACTGCCAGGCAACGAGCAATGACACAGGCCGGGGACGGAGATTTAAAGGGCACACGCTGTCAGCAGCAGCAGGGGAATGTGGCGGGATGTCATGTTATGTCTTTTTTATGGAAAATGTGTATTTGGTACAAAGCGTCCTTAAGTCTAATTTGTCTGAGAGTTGTTTTAGGTTCTCATCTATAAGTAGGAGTGTCTTGAAAGCCCCACTGCTGTCACACTTCCAAAGGAAACCAAGGAAGCATAACTGTTTATAGCTGCAGTTCATTCACTGTTTGAGTACAGAGCCTTCTAGTCAGTCCTTTCCTTGATCCAATCCCCTCAGAGTAGCCACATATGTAGGTCTTACCCTTCTTCCTAACAAAATTCTAACACGAACCCTATAGTTCAAAGCCACTTGAATGCAATAACTAAAAAAGAACTTCTATTGTTATTAAACAAATGAAAAATATAATGAAAATATTGCAAAGGTAGTTCTTACTTAGAGTTATTTTTGGCTATATTAGCACATTGTGGGATTTTGGAAAAACGTAGGGAAAAGATGTAAACATTTCTGTGGTCATCAGTGAAGCCAAGATTGCAAATATTTATTTACAGATATTTTAGTATGGTGAAACTTATTTTGTAGTGCATGTATGTATTTCTACAGAGTTGTAAATTACCCTCCTCTCCACCTTTCCTGTAGGAAAGTAACTGATTATGCTTTTAACAATTATATATATATATATTTTCTTGTAGGGATTGGACTTTGCAGCATTTACTGGACATATGTTTGTTGGAATTTGTCTTGTGCTTCTGGTCTCCTTTCCTTTCCTCAGACTTCTTTACTGGAACAAAAAACTTTACAACAAGGAACCAAGTGAAATTGTGGGTGAGTCTGAGCATAAAATCATATTACTTATAGCTGTTGAGTTGAATAAGGTTAAAATCAAATGAATATCATCTACCAAGGTATTGTTGGTATAAAAATAGGTGAGGATGCATGGCCTCCTTCTATATCCAAGTGCAAATGTTTTACTAATGAGTTAGTTTTGAGTATTCTTGTCAAGCTATGATTTTCCTAAGTTAGTGGTTTAATTAATTGTTGAGATTAATATATTGAGGGAATAAGCAAATTCTAAGAAATGCTGTCATATTAAATAAATGTTACATTATCCATATCACCTACAAAAAATGGAACATTTCCCATGCTTCTAAGAGGAAATATTGAAATGGACTATTCAGAATTTTTTTTAAGTGCATGGTCAGTTTTCTTTAGGCAATTATGGTTATTGCAGAGGTTACTATCATAGGGATTCCAGGATATTCTAAATATATAATTTGTCTTGGATTCTCACTCCTGAATGTTGTGCTCCCAAGGTCTTTGGAATTTGCCAAGGTTTTACGTGCTCTGGTTCTATTTTACGTAGTGATAGAGGGTTGCAACAAATACCACTTTTGCTCTCCCCATGCTATTGGCCACTTGTTGAGTCATTGCCTTGCTGTCTATTGCGCTAACAACCTTCGTTTCATTTCCTTCATGACCAGCGCCACTGAACAAAACAGTCATCATAGTTTCCCACCCTATATAGGTCACTTGTTCCCAAATGCAGAAACCAAGGAAGAATATCAGGGTATTTTCTCATAGGCCATTTTTACAAGGATAGAGGTGGGTGGGGGGATGGGTGTTTGGCTGCAGTGTGTGGAGCTGGGTGTGTGGCTGTTTACACGGACACCCCCCACCTCCACCCATCTCCACCCAGAGGGCCTCCTCTGGTTTTCTGGAGGACCCCGTGGGTGGAGTTGGATGATGGGTGTAGGTGTGTGTGTGTCTGGAGCACACGCACACAAACACCCACTGCCCATGGTGTTTACACAGGTGCGCACCTGACGCACACCCATTTCCCCCCCGCCAGTCATTTACATGGATACCTCCCAACCCCTGCAGGAACACCGAGTGAGGGGGAGGTGTAAAAATGGCTATAATTTCCAAAGAAGAAAAGTTCTTGAAATGCTTTTGAAGTGGTCTGGAAAATAGAACCAGTCAACCATTTTCTGTAGCTTACCGGGACATTCTGGTCAGAATCAGAATTAGGGATCTTTTCCCTTCCCATCTTCTGTCTAGGAAGAAGAGACAGGGCTACACAAATGGAGCAGGAACGGTGTGGGGAGGAGAGGGTGCAGCAAAAGAGGAATTTGCTTTATGGCTCACACGAAAGAGGGTCTTTATAGTAAAATTGGGAGGTAGATTTTAACATACTGGCTAGTGGAATTTGGAGGCCTCATGCAATAATCTGCCTCAGGACTCCTGAAAACTCTGGATCACTCTGGAAAAAAATGCCATGTGAAATGAAGGCTACTGTGCGAAGTTTGTTCTACCAGGAATGAGAGGGAAGAGTTTTCCAAATACTTTCTGAAAGCTAAAAAAGACCCATTTACAGCCTACCCTGGACCTAAGGGAATTGGATCAATTTCCAATTAAAGAATATTTCAATTGATTATCTAGGGACCTATCAGTATGGCCCCTTGTACACAGATGCTTTAATACCCATAAAATGGGTGTTACATTTTATTATACACATTGTAGGGCACCACTGCAGCCAATCACCATGGGCTCTGTGCACACATGATGCCTCCACCCAGTTCCTCTGGGTGGAGATGGGTGTTGGCCGGTGGGTGGGGAGCATTTCCCTGGGTGGAGATGGGTGGGGGCGTCTGTGTAAACACCACTTTTGTTGGGTGTTGGTGAGTGTTTGCTCCTGGACAACACCCATCTCCACCCACACCCACCCACGGAGCAACAGACGCCATTGCCGTAACATTTTATGGGTGTTAGAGCATCTGTGTAAAAAGGGCCTACGTGTCCAGAAGAAGATGGCTGCTTTGAACGTAGATAGGGATACTTTGCAAGTAATGGCAATGTCTTGTAGCTGTTGCAGGATATTACCACTGTTAGTTTGCCTTCCCATTTGGACAGTGCAGTTGCTAGTACTTTGTCTGGCCATGCATCTGCTGCCCCAATTTTCTTCCTTCATAGACTCTCTGATAGAGATCCATGGGTGCAGGGTGGATTAAGTAGGTCTCTTCTTGGAGTATGGTTTATCGACAAAGCATAAAAGTTCATGGTACAGATCATACAACCTTCTTCCTCAGATTATTCATCTCCTTATTAAAACCATCTCTTTTCTATACCATTTCCAGGTCTCAAGCCTGTTTTCCTTGGGTATTACCCTCTAGACTACTACTACTGCGGCTGCTTATCATTTCTAGAGCACTACCAGTCATATGCAGCACTGTAGAGATACACATAACATCAATGATGGGCCCTGCTCCAACGGGCGTACAATCTAATTAGGACACAGTTCATAACAAGGGGCATTATATGAATCATTGACTACAGGATGCAGTTTATTCAGTAGTTAATTTATTCCAACTAAGATATTTTAGTTAACATCTACAAGACTATGCATTTATAATAAATGTATTTGATGTGGCAAAACCTGGGTTCATGAAGTAAAGGAGGTGGGCGCGGTGGGCCTTGAATATGGATAGGGAGGGGCCTGATGCACCACCTCAGGAAGATTGTTCCCAGGCATATGATACAGTGAAGTGAAAGGCACTGAGCCGGGAGTTGGTAATGGAAGAAATAGGGTGCAGATAAGAGCATTTTGCCTTATGAATGGAGATCATGAGAAGGGGTGTAGGGGGAAATAAGGGAGGAGAGGTCGTGAGGAGCAGCAGAGTGAAGACCTTCCTGCTTGGTGTGGTCGGGAGATTATTAAGACCCAGGTCTTTCCTCTGTCTGCTTCCTCTCTGCCTGAAAAAGCTGTGAGTGCAAGGGTTCACTTACTTGTCTGATGGTGAAGAGATCACAACTGAGATGCTTGAGTGAGTCACTAGTGTTCATGATAAATTAGTCCAAGTCCCAAATTGTTCTCAGAGGACAGATGAATTATGTAACCTCTAGAGCAGTGGTTCCCAAACATTTTGCCCCATTTTGAGATTTAAATATACGTCTGCAACCTCAGAATAGCAAGAAAGACAGTTGGTGTGACTTCACTTGGAGGAATGACCCACAGTTGGAAACCTTAGCTCTAGAGGAAGTATGACTCATGCCCATATTTCATATTGTGGCTGAACTTCTAAACCAAAATTCTAAGGCCACTATCTACAAGCCACATACTGTGGAGTAGCCTCACAAGGATTCATTGGGGCTACTTTGGAATCAGTGGCTTGTGGCTCACAGCTGAAGACCTTATTGGGGAGTACTGTGTGGGGAGTATTTCACTAGGCCCCAGAGCTCAAAAAGTACATTTGAGATTGTCAGAGAGAAAAAAATTACAAGGTAAGTAATTTCCCCTTGTCATGAAAGAAAGCTTGAGGTTACAATCCACTCTAATTTTGCATAATTACGAGAAATTAACATCTTTCCTTGCCTACTGAGATTAGATGAACATCTTTTGTAACCAGCAATTTTTCTTCAAAACTTATCTATTCCTTATTATATGAAATTAAATTAGTTACTTTTAAACAAAATTTCCAAGTTTTTAATAAATATATTAACTTTGTGTACATTTTAGTGAATAATTATAGTTATTATGCAGAACTAATTTGTTTAAAGTGTTAGGTTGCAGGGCACCTCCTCCCTCCAGATCAGATATAAGCAAGCAAAGATGTCAGCTGCCCCAGTCACAGCTAGCAGTATTGATCATGCTTACCCTTGAATTACGAGGCTATTTTTCTGATGTACTCTTTTTGTAACAGAATTTTTCTTTATTTTTATTTTGTTCTTTGACATTGAATGTTCGAGTAGCTTTAGGAAATCAATTATGTAGAGACCCATTACAGATTGTCTTGAGCAGCGTATGCACTCATTCATTCTTGAATGTTATATTTAGCAGCTAAATGTTGCAAACCTTCAAGAAATGAGCATATTTTGCCTCAAATTAGCCTCCTTATTTATAATCAATGTGGCTGTCAGCCCACTACAATCAGATGCAGTGGTCTGGTAATCAGTATGCTGTGCTCTTTTTCCATAATCAGCAGTGACTGCATCACAGTGAAGGTAATCAGTAGCTCCTCAATAAAAGTGAATGTGAAAGCATTATTTCTTCTAAAATATTCTGTGAAATGGGATGAGAAGGTGATAAAAACAGATTTCATTAAAAGGTAGCTGGAACAATTTTGCTTCAGAGAAGCCATAGAATGTGTGCAAGATGTCTTTGAATGGGTCTTTTCTCTCTTTAATTGCTATGATAACTTGAAATGGATTGTTTAAGCAGCTGTTTTAATCAGCTAAGTATCTGCCATTTAACCCTCTGATTAGCAATCACACAGGTCTTTTGAAGTTATATGAAATAGCACCACCCTGCACTTCTCCACTGATTTTTTGGTTGTCTGCCATGTAAGGTCTATGTACTCTGCCTGGGTTATTTTAATATTTGATGTGTTTTTATTGGTTGCTCGGCCGCCCCGAGCTGCAAAAGCAGAACGGGGTGGCAAATAAATTTAAATAAATAAATAAATTATTGTAGTCAGATTGTTTGAAGGATTTTAGGGAAAGGTAATTCTGTTTTTCTTTGAAAAATATTGAGATAATATTTCCACCATTGTGCATTACCTGTTGTATTAAACCGTTGCATCGCATGATTCCTTTGCCAAATAAAATTTGCCTCCAAGGGAGATGGAAACTCTTATGCAGACATAAATATGCAAAAGACCATTAGGCATCTCTAAAACTTAACAGAACTTTGAAAACTTCCATTTGAGGGAAAGTGGTGGGATGAAGGAAACTGTTTCAGAAACATGGAAAATTATTGTTAAACAGATGCAAGCAATGGAAGAAAAATGTTGAAGGAAGATCACTCTCTTCAGTATTTAATGATGTATTGGAACAGCAGATAAATATATATACATAAAAGTGCCCTAAATAGAATATACCAACGTTTCCAATTCCCAGAGATCCAGGAACAAATAGAAAAGGTCCAGGAAAAGAATCCAGAAAAGGTAATGGTGTGACTTGGACCTTTTCTCCTTAGTCCATCTTCTCACTTGGATCCTGATGCTTTATTTTCTTTTTCTAGCATAGGAAAAATAAAAGACTATTTTTTTTCTTCCGTTTATCTAAACAAAGCAGTTGGATTAGGGAGTGGGAAAGATGTATACATATTCCCTCTCAAACAGTATTTACAGTTAGGGAAAAATCATGTGATTCCACATGAATAGACAACCAGTTGGACTTAAAGCAAAAATAATTATTCTTTTATGTTGGGGATTAATGACACTTGACTTTCTCATGGGAAATACTGCCTTCTACTAGAGCCTCAGAGTTGCAACTAAGGGTGTATCCACATGAGATGCCTACTGCAACTTTGGCAGCCTTATCACATGATGTAGTGTGTTGTGTGGCCAGCAGCCACTAGATAGTCCCTCCGCCGTTTGGTGGGGTGGGCAGCTGGCTGCTACATGCAGTGTCAGAATGAGCTAATTTTCTCAGCAGAAGTATACAAGACAGCATTTTGTCCATTGATTTCTCTCAATTACATTCCCATCGATGACATCTTCCTCTGTTGTAGCACGGAGACAAAGCCATCCTTCGAGGTTAGCAAAGCCTCTGTCTGCCTGCATCCCTGATTTAATCAGTCAGAAATATAAAGAAGAATCTCTGCTTTTATTACAAAATAAGAAAGGATTTTTTAAACCCTTTCCTTGCAATGGCAACTTTAAATATGTAAGCTAGCCTATGCATGACAACTGATTACTTGAGTTTGAAGGCTGGTAACTGACTTTAGTAAGAATTATGGGTTATGCATGACACTAAGAACACATTCACACCAAATGGGCATGGCTTGGGGGGTAAGCAACCCCCAGGTAAGCCCATCTCAATGTAGCTTATTTGGAAGTAGAGTTGTTTCACATGGCTTCTCCTACCTGAAAGTAAACTAACTCATGCTCTGTGCTTTAGAATAGGCGTAGTCACACTAAATGTTAGTGTATTGTACAGTCGCGGCTGGTGGTTTTTGAGGCTGGTGGGGCAGTGGGTGGGTTGAACCTTCAGCCGGAGGCTTTGTTGCAAGTGAGCCGGAACTAGGAGCAGTGGTAGGTGGAGTCAGGGGCAGCGGTAGGCCAGTGGTGTGGCTTAACCCAGCAACAAGGAGTTCCCAGGGTTAACATTGGATGGACATTATATTAGTTAATGCTGGGAACTCCTTGGTGCTGTGTGAAACACTTCCACTGGGGGATAGAGAGCCCTCTTACTGGGGTCCCATCCACTCTCTCCCACCGGGTCCAAATTAACCATAGTAGGTTACAAAAATAGATTTCATTGTCATCACCTACCTTTACTCTTAACCCTCGAATCCTCGATTTTCATGGCATCCTTTTCATTCTCTCATTATTATTATTATAAACATTTATATAGCACCAGCCATGCACCCGGCACTGTACAGAACATAGAAAAGAGAGACGAGAATGAAAGGGAAGAGAAGGACAACAGAGGAGAGTAGGAGGGAAAGAGTTTGTTTTTGGTGAATGAGAAGAGTAAGGGTTCAGTGGGGGACAGGGAAAGGGGTCTTCTTGTTGACTGCAGTCTTCTCTTCTGTCATGTTCCTACCTCCTTTCTTCTCTGTTCACAAGGACAGTAGGGATCGGCGAATGCAGTTCGGAGTTCAGACCGAACTCAACCAGTTCAGTCGACCGAACTGAACTTCCGAACTGAACTCAATTTTCGAACCAAACCGAATTTCCGAACTTGGCTCTGCTCGCCCATCTCTAAAAGATAATATTCCATTTAGTTCAATGAGGTTTGAATTTCCAAACTTTGTTCGGAAGTTCAGAGTTTGGACCGAACTCGAATAGTTCGGTCGACCGAACCGAACTTCCAAACCGAATTTCCTAACTGAACCAAACCAAATTTCTGAACTCGGTTCTGTTCGCCCATCCCTAAAGGACAGCAGTTGCAGGCCTGTATAGCAACCAAACGCTCACCATCCAAACCAGCATCCCCAGCACCAACACTGTTTTGCAGGCAGCCAAATGCCTGTCCAAGCAAACAGGCCTTTTTAAAGAAGTTTGGCAAGTTCCAGGACTGCATTGCCACCAAACCAGACCTATCCGGACCAGCATCCCTAGTAGCTACACCCTATCCCCAACAGCCAAATGCCTGTGTCTAAGCAAACAGGCCTTTTAAAAAGGTTTGTCCAATTTCAGGGCTGCATTGCCACCAAACCAGGTCCATCGAGACCAGCATAATCAGTACCTGAATTGTATCCCTGGCAGCCAAATGCCTGTCCAAGCACACAGGCCTTTTAAAAAAGTTTGGCCAGTTACAGACCTCTGTTGGCACCAAACCAGCCCCATCAAAATTTAAACAATGCATTTCTGTTTCTCAACAAAAACCCCAGGCAAGATGCTCAAAGTCACACAGTCACAAGCAGAGAGGCCAGAAACTACTTTTCAGCAGAGAGCAGCAGTGAAACAGTGAAGGGACCATTTTAAGAAAAGAGTAGCCACAACCAGTAGACCCACAAATTTACAAAATGGCCTCTCTACTCATGCTTGGGAGGGGAGAAGGAAAGCAGCAATACATCATGTAAACACAGAGCAAACAAAGCAAACCATCTTAAGGCAACAGTGTTATGTGCAGTCCTTAGCACACCATAAAAGCAGTAGCGGGGATTTCCACTTGTCCCCCAAAACATGCTACACAGCTCTGTTGCGATGTAAGAGGTTGTTTCTGCTCATGCAAGGACTAGCCATTAGTGAACAAGCCTGCCACAGCATCCCACCAAACTGCAAAGAGCGGGGGCATTTTAAAATGCAAGGATCATTCCAGTAAAGACTGGAAACTCTTCCATCTAAGCCCCTAGGTCCCCCACCCGTAAAACAAAAGCAGACAGTTTATGTAAAAAAAAAAAAAAAAAAAAGCCAAGAAAGAGACCAATTTTAACCAAAAGTAGCCATGGCCAGTGGGGCCCCCAGAAAATGGCCACAGTCTTTGCACGTGCTTGAGGGGTTTGGGAGAGGAGTGGGGGAAAACTAGTAGTGCACAAGCAAAAGTAATCCAGATCTTAAACCAACTGAACCATATTATGTGAAGTCTTATCACACCACAAAAGCAGCAGCAAGGAATTCCACTTGTCCCCCAAAACATGATTCACTGTTACAGCTCTGTTGAAGCCCCATTTTCCCCAGCAGCCCCCTTAACCCCAGCCCCATTTTCATCAGTCCCCCAGAAGCCCCATTCTCTCCCCTCCCAAGCAGCCCCCCAGAAGCCCCATTCTCTCCCCCCAAGCAACCCCATTCTCCCCGCCCCCAAGCACCACCTCAGGCCCCTTTTTCACCAGTGTTTCCCAGCAAAATAATCCACTCACCAATGGGAATGTGTCTTCTGTAGGTCCAGCAGCAGCATGGGGTAACAAAGCCACAAACCAGCCAGGCCAGCCAGCACACTCTCTCCACCAAAATGGTGCAGATCACCAGCACACTAAATGAGGAGAGCTTTCTTTTAACCCCACCCTAGGGGGTGGGGTACACAGCAGCAGCTGTGCGCAGGCACACACTGCCTGGGCGTTTGAGTCTCCAATCCAGAGAGAGTCTTTCAAAGCAGCCCATAGGACTCTGAAGAACACTGCCCTCACTGGTGGGAAAAGCAAAGTACTTTCCCCCATTCAGGCAGCATGGGCTCTAAGCCCAATAGCCCAAATCGCTTTTGTAAAATTTTGTCCCTTAAGGGGACTCCTTAGAGCAGGCTCAGCAGGAGGCAATGGCCCCCACCCCCTCAGCTCTTCCCTGCACATGTGTCCAGGGAGGCACAACAACACCAACACTGAGCACTCAGCTGGTTGCTGAACTGGAGGACTTGGAGCAAGTCTGGAGTGGGTTGCTGGCTCCTTCCCCCCCCCCCAGTGCCTTTGGGACTCAGGTGAGGTTTTTTTCCCCCTTCCTTTCTTTTTAAAAGCATGAAGAGTGTGTGGAGGGGGGATCAGGCCAGGAGGGGCTATGCCCCTGGTACCCTGGAATGTGCACCGCCCTTGTATGGTAACTTTTACTGGGTTGAATAGGGGTAAATTCTTACTATGTATTTTAAAAGGGGTCCCAGTTGAGCTCTCTTCAGTGTTCTCATGATCAGCTCTTCTAATGAATCATCTACTCATACTTTAACCACCCTATTGTTTTCATAATCAGGGTGAGTAAAATATGGTTAAATGGATTATTTGTACCACTTTTCGGAAGATCAGTGTAAATATGTTAATTATTCCAGAATAATGACTCTTTGTCGTTCCCTGTGTCAAAGCAGGGGGGGTGAAGACGAAGGGGGGCTTTGTCGCACTCCCTTAAAAGGAAGGAGAAAGGATTCTGGCTGCTGAAGCAGTGTTGACTGGAGTGTGACAACCCATGCGGTGTGGCACAAGAGCACCTGGTTGAGGTGGGAAAAGACAGAGCCCAGCTGAGGTAGCTGGGTGAACTTTCCTGGGAAACTCAGCAGGAGACCTTGCGAAGTGAGATAGAAAGCATTCAGACTGACCTGGAACTGAAAACAGACACAGCACAGGAGGGTGAGCAGCACCTAGCCACCCCCAAGTTTTTGCTCTCAAAACTGTCAGCGTTAGCGGGTTGCCTAATTTGAGGGCCAGGAAGGAATTTTTATAGGAACCCATCTGCTGGCCAATTGGATTCCTGGTTTTCGACTTCCCCATAGTGTTCTTTATTATATTTGCTTGAATGGGACCTTTTTTGACCTGGGGGTATTTCTGTTATAATTTGTTGCACTCTTGTGGAGGTCCAGTAATTTTTGGTATATTGCCTTATAGCGAGTTATGTTCAATGTTGAACATCTCCCTAGGAGATGGGGGACTGGGACTGTCAGGATGTACCGCTGGCTCCAGCGATCCCTGATGGGGTGCCCTCTGAACTGCAGGAGTAGGAGAAGAGTGGCAGCCCTGTTGCTGGGTGCTGGGATGCAAGAGAAACCAGAAGTGTGCTGGCACTCGGCATGGGGTGGGACCCTTAGGCCTAGCTACAAATACTGCTGGCAGGCTGGCAAGGTAGGGATGGGCGAACAGAATAGAGTTCGGAAATTTGGTTCGGTTTGAAATTTGAGTTTGGAAATTCGGTTCGGTTTGAAATTCGAGTTCGGTTTGGAAGTTCGGTTCAGTCGACCGAACAGACTGGGTACAGTCGAATTCCGAACTTCCGAACCAAGTTCGGCCATTCAAAACCAGTTTTTGTGTGTGTGTGTTGCCAGTGCCACTAGGGATGGGCGAACAGAATGGAGTTTGGAAATTCAGTTTGGTTTGAAATTCAAGTTTGGTTCGGAAGTTTGGTTCGGTCAACCGAACAGACCGAGTTTGGTCTGAACTCCCGAACCGCGTTCGCCCATCCCTACGGCAAGGCCCCATTGGTGATCTTGAGAGAGACTGACCTCTTTGTGTGATTCAGACTTCTAGGATTCTGAAAGCGAAGTAAAAAGTGTGCTTGACGGAGTGAGTGTGAGTGACTGGGCGACTGAGAGATTGGTAAACTACGAGAGTGTGAGTGACTGAGTGTGGGGGTGCATAAGGGCATGTTTTGAATGGATGGATTGACCCTGTACTAACACCCCTCCCCTCCAGCACCAAATAGGGATTCTCTGTGTGACCCATGCATGACCCTTGTATACTTCCCCAGACCCACCGCCTTTCCCCCACTGGTGGCTATTGGCATGATTGAATGTTCCTTTTCCCCTTTCCCCAGTGCATGTGTATCAGAGCGAGTGTATACCTGGAGCAGATTGTGTGCCCCGGTTGAGGCAGAGTATCCCCTCTCTTCCTCTCCTATGATGATCTGGGTTGCCACCTTATAAGAGGAAAGCCCTTATAAGATCCTGAGGGACCATTACCCACCAGGGTGCCTCCAAAAAAGGAAGAGGAGTGGTGCCCCCTCCAGTCTGGGACCCTCACTCCCTTGCAAGTTTGTCATTTCCCCCCTCCCCGTGATAGTGACCTAGCATAGAAGCAGGGTTCGGCAAACACAGGGTGACATCCTGGGGAGGGGTAAACCCAGGGCTGGCCCAAAGGTTTGAGGGGTCATGTGCCAAGCCTTGCTACAGGGCCCCAAAGGTTGGTGGAACCTTATGGCTGCACTGAAATTTATAGCTTCCTTGCATGTTCGTTTTCAATCGTGTGCCTAACACGCATCCCCACTCACCCCCCCACTTGACCCTGCACACGGAGCAACTGGGGGAAACAGTGCTTACTATGTGGGTGTGGATGAGTGGTGGGTGAGCTCCCAACCCGATTTCCCAGCTGCTGCTGCTGCAGCCTACAGGAGGAAGAAGCAGGTGAGGGATGGGGTCCGCATGCCTGGAGCTGGCCCTGGAAGCAGACAGCATTGGCGGACGGGGGGGGGGGGCGAGCTTGCTACCCTCCCACTCTCTAAGGAAAGGCTCCCTCAGGTAGAGGCAGGCAGTGAGCACTGAGAAGCCCCAGACTGGATGCCTGGTTTCACCACTCTCCCCCTTTCCAAGGGGCAGACAGCATCGGCGGGCGGGGGCCAAGCTTGCTACCCTCCCTAAGGAAAGGCTGGCTCCCTCCATTGGAGACAGTGAGCACTGAGCAGCCCCGACCCGGCTGCCTGGTCTCACTCTCCCCCTTTCCACGGGGCAGACAGTGTCGGTGGGGCACCCAGAGGAGGCAGTGGTGGGGAGCAGAGGGGAGGGGGGGCATGTGTCAGCAAGCGGGGGGGGGCAGGCGCACAGAAAAAAAACCCAAGATGGGACAGGTGGCCGGGCAGCGGGGTTTGCTACCAATGGGGGTGGGGAAAAATTTTTTAGAAGGCTGTGTGTCGACTCCCTCCAATCCGCAGCGGTGTGTGGGGTCTCCTCCCTTGGAGGCTGCCATGGGGCCATGTGCCTGGGTAAAGCTGACTGCACCAAAGAAGCATATGTGGCCCTGGGCCTTCTGTACCTTGTCCTTGCTCTGGTCCTGTGGTGGACATGATTGTCCTCCCTCACCCATGACATGTGTCATTATTTATTTGTTTGCTTGTTTAAAGACTTATATCTTGCTCCCTCCAGCGAAATGGCAGTTTGGGGTGGCTCATAAATACAATTAAAACAATTAAAAACAATTCATAATATAAAGAAGGGGTTACTTAAACAATGTAAACAAACTATAAAAGAGGTAAAAGGACTGGCAAACACCCATTCCCTCTCCCTTACCCCCTCCCACAAAATCCCAGACAAACAGCCAGGTCTTGCATGCCCGATGAAACGCCAACAGGCTGGGAGCCAGGTGAGATTCCTCTGGGAGGGAGCTCCACAGCCATGGTGTGACCACTGAGAACCCCCTCTTCATTGTGACCCCCCAGTTCACCTGGGGGACATCCAGGAAGGCACCCCTGGCAGATCACAGAGGTCACTCCTGGGCCTGGGGAATATGGTGGTCACTGAGGTAGGAGGGGGCTCAGACCATGTAGGGCTTTAAAGGTCAAAACCAGCACCTTGACCCAGGCCCGGAACACTATAGGCAGCCAGTGCAGAGCCTGGAACACTGGCGTAATGTGTTCCCTATGGCCCGTCCTCATCAGGAGGCAGGCCTCCGCATTCTGCACCAGCTGCAGCCTCCAAGTTGTCACCAAGGGCAGCCCCACATATAGCGTGTTGCATTAATCTAGCCTTGAGGTGATGAATGCATGGATGAGGGTGCCAGGTTGGAGTTTGAAATATATGGCTGGATCCTCTGCACAAGATGTAATTGGCAAAAGGCTCCCTTTGCCACCGCCTCCACCTGATGATCCAAGTGGAGGCCAAGGTCCAGCAGGACCCCCAAAATCTTCACCTGCGGGGCCAGCGGGGGGCGGATCACCTCTACAAGGGGAGCCATCGTCTCCGCTGCCCTACCCACCAACATAACCTCTGTCTTATCAGGATTCAGCTTCAGTCTGCTCAGCCTCATCCAGTCACTCACTACTGACAAGCACCGAGAGAGCACCAAGACTGCAGGACCTGGGTCCGTTGAAAAAAGAGAGGTACAGCTGAGTGTCATCAGCATACTGATGGCAACACACACCAAACCGTCTCATGACCTCACCCAAGGGTTGAATATAGATGTTAAATAATAATGGGATGTCACTGGAGTCCCTCCAGAGGAACCTGAGTTGCAAATGACAGTGACAGCTAAAAGAACAACTGGAATTCCAAAAACCTCCAGATAGGGAAGGCAAGCAGAAAGGAAGAGGCGTATTCAGAGGGCGGGACTAGCTGGACCAGCAACCAACCCCCCGCTGAAGGTGACTTTATAACTCACCCTCTGCCAAGGCAGAGAGGAAGAGGCATATTCGGAGGGTGGGACTAGCCACACCAGCAACCAACCCCCCGCTGCAGGTGACTTTACAACTCAGCCTCTGCTGAGGCAGTGCCGAAGGCGAGCAGAGAGGAACAGGCGTATTCGAAGGGCGGGACTAGCCGGACCAGCAACCAGCCCCCCACTGCAGGTGACTTTATAACTCAGCCTCTGTCGAAGGCGCGCGCCGGTGTCAGCGCGCCTAAGGGCTGCCCGTGCAAGGGCGTGCCCTTGTGAGTGCGGCCTTAGGCGCTGGCAGGATGAAGGGGCCATGTTCTCTTTGGTTTTTCTATTTCCACTTTGCTCCAATTTAGTTGAACAAGTTTTATTTGTGACCGGCTGTATCTGATAGGGTCAGTATACTGGGAGTGCTTGGTTTTTTTTGACATTTTGAATTATCCATATTTATGGAAAAGAAGAAAAGACAAAGGGTACCCTCCCTTTTATCCCAATTAGCAGAGATTCGTGCACCTAAGCAGGCAAAGTTCACTGATTTTATATCTGGGGCTCTTGGGTGTTCTCTCGAGTTCCTATTTCCACTTCTACCCAGAACAATCCTGTATCTTGCCCCCCTGATAGTAATGTTGAGATACTGGATATTGAGGATACCATCAGGCATGCTATGCAGGAGCTAACTCCACTTACAGGGCAATCTGAGGGTTACACTATCCCGGACTGGCCTGGTGGAAATGTTGTGGGTAATCTGAACGCAGTGCCTTCCCATTGCACTGCTAGTTTGCAAGATGAGGATTTATTAGAAGCGCAATGCAATTTGACTGCACAAACAGTTCTAATGTTGTTAACTAAAATTGCAGATATGAATCAGTCTCTGGCTAACATTAAAGGGCAGTTACAGCTGCTAATGGGGAAAATTGACAAACTTAAGATTGAAGTTCATCTTAGAGGTAATGGCAATAAAGTATGTTCACCTGTAACATATGAAGGAGTATCTCAGCAACCTGGGGCATCAGTTGTGATTGAGTCTTGCCCAGCACAGGGTTATCGGTCCCGTGGGACTCCCTTTTTTCATCCAGCTAAGGTTTTGATTAAAGCCTATCCTCTTCCTAATGGTAGGCTCACTAATTAGTCCAATATCCCATATATTGTTAGGAATATTTCGCAACTACTGAGGGCTAAAATCAAAGGAAGCGATATTAAGAATGTTAAGTGGTTATCTCAATCCAACACGTGTCACAATGGCACTTGAATTTTGCTAGGCGAAACTTGATAGGAGTTTGTTTCAGGCTAGGAAATTTCTCCTGCGGCGTAGGGTCCACGTTGATCGGTTTCCATTTGCTGAGCAATTCAATGGTCGGACACACGGTAATCCTGTCACTAATAGAAGCTTTCTGCCACCAGCTGTTCCTCCTTTGCCTTCTCCTATGTCACCACCTGTCGATTGTGATTCAGAGGATTTAAATATGGATTGTACTGTCATCAATGAACCTCAGGACTCTGGATTAAAGGAACTGACCAATGATTTAGCCCTCCCCCATAGAGTGCCCTCCCAGTTTGATTTGCTGATGATGCCAGCTTCCAGAGCTAACGATGATGAGATACTTCTTAGTGAGTACAAGGTACTTTCACTCACGGACCAGGACTTAGTTCTGCAGCGTCTTGATTCTATTTAAAAGAAACTAAAGGGGAGCATTCTGGATACTGTTGTACCCCAGGTCAATAGCTTCCTAACTTTTAGTGAGGAGCCGGCGATAGAGCTCCTTTCAGGCCCATTGATTCAGACTTCCTTGGACAATGTGTCTGCTGTTGCCAGCCAAATTTTGGGAGACCCTCAATTTAAGCCAGAAGGGGTTTCCTCACAATGACTGCAGCCAACCACAAACAATTCTTCACCATCTCAGGAGGCTTTGTTTTCAGTATTATCCTGGAATGTTAATGGCTGGTATGCTAGTAAGGTACATGTGAATCTGTGTGATCTGGAAAAGTATTGCATTCTTAGTATCCAGGACACTTGGATTAAAGATCCTGGGGGCCCTTCTTTACTAAGTTTCCAGACTTGGGCATCCCCTGCGTTGTGTTGGGAGCAAAGGGGGAGACCAACAGGGGGGCCTAGCAATTCTACTCAATTCATCGTATGGTATGGGCGGTACCTTGTCGGCCAGCAACAGTAATATGATACCTATTCTATTGAGTGGGGCCCAGAACCTTCTAAATTAGTTAATGTTTACCTTTCACCATTGCTTAGTTTCTATTCCTGCCATAATTTTGGGGGGGCTTTGGAGGACTGTATTAAGTGCATGGGAAAAAGACTATCCTAATATCCCGTGCATTCTGACAGGAGATTTTAATGCCCGCACTGGCAATTCAGATGAAATAAGAGCTAAAGTGCTGGGCTTAGAACTAGATGAAGAAATTTATTTTCATTCTCCACGTAATTGTAGAGATCTGGAGTTAAATGCGAATGGACTTCAATTTCTATCCTTTTTATATAAAAATAATGTCAGAGTGATGAATGGATGTTTTAAGTCTGACCTGAGTGGTGACTTTACTTTTGCTTTGCATGGGGGAACTAGCGTTATTGACTACATTGCAGTTCTCCACTATTTGTGGGTGTATGCTAGAGATTTTGTTGTCTTATCTTTTGGTTGCAGTGACCACTTCCCTGTAGTGGCTTTATTCCAATCAATTGGTCATTGTGCTAAGTTGCATCCTCCCCTTGCTCCTTTTGCTGTGCGTCTTCCTGCAGCTTTGTGCCAATCAGATGGGGGCCTTCAACGGCCAGGCGGGCGCAAGAACTTTTTGTCTCCACAGAATTAAAACAGATTCGATCTTATTTTGACTGTACTCCGCTGGGGGATGACTTCTGCACTTTTCAGAGGCTGATAGGCTTTATTAGATCTCGGCTTTGTGCCAAAGAAAATTCCAAGCGTTTAAGGCAAACCCAGCCGTGGTTTGATCAAAGCTGCTAAGACTTGAGGACCCAAGTTAGGAAGGTAGCTAGGTTGACTAAAACATGTAGATCCCATACTGCGATCAACGAGTATGTTTCTCTCAGGTCTCAGTATAGGGCTATGTTTAGACTCAAACATTTGGAACACCAGTCTGAACTTTGGAAAAGGATGGAGGTTGCCATATCCCAGAAGGATTTTTAAGCCTTCTGGTATATGGTTAATGTGACCCCAGAAGAAGATGTTCCCTCTCTGGGCACTTTCATCGATGGGGCAACCTGGCAATCACATTTTCCTGGTATTTTTAGTATGTTCACCGATATTAAGTTGGGCACTTGGATCCCCCCTGTTATGGGACAAGGTATTGTGGCTACCTTAGAGGAGGTCGAACAACTTCTTGATCACCTCCCATTCAATAAGGCCCCCAGTAAAGACGGGATCCCTCCGGATCGTCTGCGGGAACTCAGGAAATGGTGGGCCCCAGTTATATGCTGCATCTTCAACTACGTAATCAGATGGGGTGTAATCCTAGGGGGCTGGAATTTAAGTATCATTGTCCCCATCTTTAAAAGGGGAGAGAAGGGGAATCCTGCCAACTACAGGCCCATAAGCTTAATTAATAGCATGGCGAAGCGTTTTGCGAAGTTCCTGTTGACCAAACTAGAGGAATGGGTGGAGAAGGAAGCCCTATTTGCAGAAGAGCAAGCAGGCTTTAGGGCAAACAGATCTACTTTGGATCAATGTTTTGCACTTGCCCACATAATCAACAAATACGTTCATTTGAGGAACGGCTCAATATTTGCTTTTTTTGTTGACCTAAAAGCCGCCTTTGTTAGTATAGATACTTAGATAGGGATATTCTATGGCGTAAATTAGGGAACTATAACATCGATCCCCAGTTATTAGCTCTCATATGATTGCTTTATTCAGAAACGTTTCTGAGAGCGCGACGGAATACGTTTGGAGCTGTGTCCGAACCTATATCAGTGACAAATAGGGTAAAACAGGGCTGCGTCCTGGCCCCTTTTCTCTTTAATGTCTCCATAAATGACATTGTTGTCAAACTTTTTGGTCAGGACGGTCATCCCCCCGCTGTAGCTGGCCGCCCCGTGCCAATTTTACTATACGCAAATGATATGGTTGTCCTTACTACATCTAGGGTGGAATTGAAGCATCAGATGACTAAATTGAATCATTACTGTAGGGACAACCATTTGACCATTAATTACGACAAATCTAAGATCTTGGTATTTGCAAAAAAATCTAAGACCTTCATATAGAATTTGGACTCTGTTATTATAGAGCAGGTAAAATCCTATACGTATTTAGGAATTTGGTTCACACAAACAGGCAGTTCGACTGCACATTTGGAATATGTGA
Organism: Sphenodon punctatus; assembly: GCA_003113815.1. Lineage (NCBI taxonomy): Eukaryota > Metazoa > Chordata > Lepidosauria > Sphenodontia > Sphenodontidae > Sphenodon > Sphenodon punctatus. The sequence continues at coordinate 552,330 of QEPC01010309.1, read as the reverse complement.
AATTGAAAGCGGCCCGTACTATTACTGGATTACTGAAGTTTTGGAGCTACAAAGGAGGGAAAAGATTGCGGCCCATGCTTAAACTAATACAGAATAAATTGATACCTCAGCTGTTATATGGGGTGGAGATTTGGGGTACTGGGAAACCCTATTTGGACCCGCTACTGAATAGAATTTTAAGGACCATACTGGGAGTCCCCTGTGGTACCCCTTCTATTTTACTTTGGGCTGAATGTGGCATTTCTCCAATTCGCACTAAAACCAGATTATTACTAATAGGTTTTTGGCTTAGACTTTGCAATATGTCTTTGGATCAGCTTCCCCGACTCTGTCTTCAGGAACAGGGGAATGCATTGGTTAAATACCAATGGTATAATTCTATAGTGGCAAACTTGGCTGAGTTGGGTTATTCCCCATTTAATTTTTACTCTATTACTCCTGGGCAGGCCAAACTTCAGATTAGAATTAGGTCAAATGATATTAATTTACAGAGCGAGAGAATGTCCCTAAGGGACCAAAAAATTGCACCATGGTACCCTCTATTTAAGGCAGGGCCTGAATACGAGCCTTACATGTCAAATTTAACTAATTTCAACTACAGAAAAGCTTTTACAATGGCAAGATTTAATATGATGGCCACCTCAGTGCAGGAGGGCTACTACTGGGGTGTTCCCTCTAATTTGCGTTTCTGTTATTGTGGTATAACTGTGGCAGAGGATCTCCCTCATTACTTGTTAACTTGCTCTAAGTCTGCACATTTACGCACCGAGACATTTGGGAGCTGGTTTGAGGGTAAGGAATATTGGGACCTCCTTGTACGGATTTCCTTTCTGTTTGCTAACTCTGATATAGAAATCACATGGAGGGTGGCTTCTTTCTGCCTCAAACTGGAGTTATTTAGAAAGAAGCTGATAGAACCTAGCTGAAGCTTTATTGTTACTGTGTTTACTATCTCATTTATAAAGTTAAGGATGCAGCCTTTGGCATTATAGCTTCGGCCCCCTGTGAGGCCACAGTGGATTTAAGTCTTAATTGTTTTGCTTTGCTTTATTGGCATGAACAGTATTTTTGTATTGATATGCTATAACGTTGCGGTTTTCAACAAAAAAACTTTATTACTAATACAATTACACTACACACTAACCATCTTGGCCATAGTAAAGTTTAATATTTTCTGGCCTGGATAATGGGGATATTGTTAAGTGGGATGATGCCAGCTGTATATACTTTTCAGGGGATGTCTTGTCAGGGGACAAATGTTGGCACCATAACCCCTGTGAAGGGTAAGCCGTTCTTGAAATTTTAGGTACTTTTTAGTTTTTACCTCTGACTATGGCCTATGGAATTTTAATATGTATGAAACTGTACCCGTATTTTGGACTTTGTGTTTGTTTTGTGCCTTGTACTGTTTATCTATGGAAATCTTTGTTTTGAGGTTCTCATGTAAATTTTGTTATGACTATGGCTTAAACAATAACATTTATTTATAATAATAATGGAGACAGGATCAAACCTTGCGATAAGCCACAAGCAAGATCCCGGGGGTAATAAGTTTCTTCCCCCTGCACCACCCACTGACTTTTCCCCAAGAGGAACGATTGTAACCATCCTAAGACAGTCCTGCGTCCACCCCCAGGGTCCGCAACCATCTCAAAAGCAGCCCATGGTCCACTGTATCAAACACTGCCAAGAGATCCAATAAGACCAAAAATGCTGAATATTCTAAATCCATCTCTCAGCAGAGGTTGTCTACCAAGCCACCAACGCAGTCTCTGTGCCATATCCTGGATGAAAACCTGATTGAAAATGGTCCAGAAAGCGCATGCTATCTAGATGGCCCTGGAACTGCTGGGCCACCACCCGTTCAATAACCTTCCCTAAAAAGGGGAGGTTAGAGACAGGCCGGTAACCAGCGAGCGAGTCAACAGTCAACATACAAAGATGGTTTTTTGAGCAGGGGCCACACCACCGCCTCCTTGAGGCAGTCCGGCACCCTGCCCTCCCGAAGGGAGGCATTGATCACTCCCGCCAGCACCGGTCCCAAAGTCTTCCTGGAGGCATTCACCAACCAGGACGGGCAAGGATCTAATTCACAAAAGGTGGTCCTAACAGACCCCATAACCCGCTCAGCATCATGGGATGGAGGGGGAGGCATAGATATCAGTTTTAAGCGGGGTACCTGAGGTGCCTCAGAATCTATTTCCCTCAACATTAAAGTTGAGATTGTAAGACTTAATTACTGGACTTGAAATAGCCTTTGTATTGTACCCAGATTTGTATTAATTTGAATAAAGTGTGTGGTCCTTAAAACCCAACTATTTGTGTCCTTGTCTCATTCCAGGATGTGCTGAAAACATGCGTTGTCTGAGAACACACACTAAGACAACAGACACCTAGTTTTAAGATTGTAACAGGGTGTGGTTACTCAGGCTAAGTACCTGCAGGATCAGGACCTGTTCAGTTAGTCTCTTAAGGTAATTCAGCTCAACCACTCGATTTAGGCCTTTAGCTCAAGTCTATTTCACAGTCTATATCAGTTCAATGTCAGTAGTGACATTTTATTGAGTAGAATTCTGCCGCATCGAGTACTCCAGCTTGAGGGGGGCTACTGATGAAATACATATGCATGGCTTACCCTGCAGAATTTCCTGGCCACACATCCATGATCTGAACCTTCTTGACCACACCCTTTAAATACCCTGTACACAACTTCTGTGTGTCCCTCGGAGCTTGTGCTAATTTTTAAAATGGTCCCCAGGAGGGAAGAGGTTCGCCATACCTGGTGTAGATGCTACTCATTTCTCCATGTTCCTTCCCATTTGTGAATAAACAACTAATTTACTGGATGTTTAACCACAGATACCTACATTTGCATATACTAACTGCACATGCTGTAAAATTCAAATGGGAAAATGAATTTAAAATAAACAGTGAAACTCTGGAAAGACCTGGCACACAAGGATGGTAAAGGATGAAAGTCACACACAGGGATTCCTGAATGCCCCATAACTTAGCTTTTGCATCCTCTTTTTGCAGGAAAGAGAACAAGGTATTGCAGAGACTGTGTGATCCATGTGCATCTTTATGGATTCATTGGCCAAAAGCCTTGTGCAGGATAGCATAGTCAATGTCATGCACTGCTATTAGATTGGATCTGAGGATTCAGTTCTTAACCTTTGCTTATAATACTCTAATTGCCGGCGGCATCCCTTACCGCTCTAGCAGAGCTGGCCTCAGAGGTGGCGTTAGGCTCCTCTAGGACATTGGTCCTGGGGGACTTCAACATCCATGCTGATGCCGGCCTTGTCGGGGCAGAGCAAGAATTCATGGTCGCCATGGCAACCATGGATTTGCCTCAGGAGGTGATCTGCCCGACCCACGTGGGGGGGGCGGGGGCACACCCTCGACCTGATCTTCGGTTCTGGCCTTGAGGCGGGGGGTCTGATTGTGGGGGAGGTTACAGCAGTGCCCTTGTCATGGACGGACCATTATCTCCTGCAGGCCAATCTTCTAGAACATCTCCTCCAGAAGGGGAAAGGACCAGTTAGGATGGTCCGCCCTCGGAGGCTGATGGAACCCCAGTTAACCCAGGGAGTTAACGGTCACTCTGTGGATGAGCTAGTCCAGCATTGGAACAGCTGGCTAGAGGCGGCCACTGACAGGGTTGCTCCGAGATGCCTTCTGCCTTGGTCTCGTCACTGCAGGACCCCTTGGTTTACTGAGGGGCTGCGGTGTATGAAGTGTGTAGCAGGAGGTTAGAGCGATGCTGGCATCGGACTCGATCTGACTCCGACTGTCTTCTCCATAGGGCCCACTTGCAGTCCTATGTTGAGGCTATGAGGATGGCAGGAAGGAGTTCCTCGCTGCCCTCATAGCATCTGCAAAGTCACGCCCGGCAGAGCTGTTCCGGGTGGTGCGGGGGCTGGTTAGTCCTGCCTCCCTCCGCCTGGATGGGGACTTGTCCCAGGCCCGCTGTGAGGAGTTTGTCAACTACTTTGCAGACAAGATTGCTTGGATTCAGATTGACTTTGACGTTGGATTAGGGGCAGTAGGGGAAGAGTGCGAGGTGACGGCAGTCCCGTCTGGTTCAGCTTTGTGGGGGGAGTTTCAGGAAGTGATGCCGACCAATGCTGTGGATGTTTTGGGGTCTGTGAGGGCCATCTGTTGCAAACTTGATTCATGCCCGTCCTGGCTGGTGAAAGCCTCCAGGGAGACATTGGGGATGGTGCTGGCGAGGGTTGTTAATGTGTCCTTGAAGCAGGGGAGGCTGTCGCCTTGCCTCAAGGAGGCCGTGGTGTGCCCCCTTCCGAAGAAACCATCTCTGGATGTGGATGCGCTCGCCAGTTACTGGCCTGTCTCTAACCTTCCCTTTTTAGGGAAGGTTATTGAGCGGGCGGTGGCACTCCAGCTCCAGCTGGATAGCATCGGTTTCCTAGACCCTTTTCAATCGGGGTTCCGTCCCGGCTATGGCACTGAGACGGCATTGGTGGCCTTGGTCGATGACCTCCAACGGGAGGTGGACGCAGGATGTTCAACACTTCTCATCCTGCTAGACCTCTCAGCCGCTTTTGACACCGTGGACCATGGGCTGCTATTGAGATGGCTGCGTGACCTGGGGGGTCTGGACGGGACTGTTCTTGAATGGTTCCTTTCATTCCTCTTGGGGAGGAGCCAGAGGGTGGTGCTGGGGGATGAGACGTCGTGCCCTCGCGCCTTATCATGCAGCATTCCGCAGGGTTCTATTCTGTCTCCGTTATTATTTAATGTATATATGCAGCCCTTGGGGGAGGTCGTGAGAGGGTTCGGGGTGCGGTGTAACCAGTATGCTGATGATTCTCAGCTGTACCTCTCTTTTTCAACTGACCCAGACCCTGCTGTCTCATTGCTATCCCAATGTTTGGAGGCCGTGGTGGAATGGATGTGGCAGAGCAGACTGAAGCTCAACCCCAATAAGATGGAGGTGATGTTGATGGGGAGAGCGAGGGAGGTAGTGGCACCCCTGGTTGGGGGGGGTTCGCCCTCCTATAGCTCAGCAGGTCTGGAGTCTGGGGGTGATATTGGATGCAGACCTCCACCTTGAGCAGCAGGTGGAGGCAGTCACTAAGGCTGCCTTCCGCCAGCTGTATCTGATGCGGAGGCTGCGTCCGTTCGTCTCCTGCCCGGACCTGGCCTCCCTCATCCATGCTTTTGTCACCTCGAGGCTGGACTACTGTAACGCGCTCTATGTGGGGCTTCCCCTGTTCCTGGTCTGGAGGCTGCAACTAGTGCAGAATGCGGCGGCTCATCTCCTTATGGGGATGGGCTGTCGGGAGCATATTACACCTGTGCTCCGAGCTCTGCACTGGTTGCCGATAGCGTGCCGAGACAGGTTCAAGGTTTTAGTGTTGATCTATAAAGCCGTTCACAATCTGGGCCCCTCATACCTCAGGGGCCACCTCGCCCTCCGTGCCCCAGAGCGACTCCTTCGGTCCGCCGGGGGTGCCTTCTTGGAGGTCCCCCGTGTGAAGGGGCCACAGTGGAGAGGGCATTCTCGGTGGCCGTGCTGCGCCTTTGGAACTCCCTTCCGGAGGAGGCTCGCCTGGCCCCCAGCCTGTTGACATTCCGTCGAAGCTGTAAAACCTGGCTGTTCGCCCAGGCCTTTGGGGAGGGTTGGAGGGGAGGGTAAGGTTTTTTTTAGCTCCCCCACCTGATCTATTATTTATAATATTTTATTAGCCCTGTTTTAATAATTGAAGTTGTTATGGATAAATTTAAATTGTATTTTATTGTATTTTTTATTGTTGGAAGCCGCCCCGGGCTGCTTTTGCAGGAGGGGCAGGGTATAAATTTATAAAATAAAATAAAATAAAATAAATAAATAAATTACATAAGCTGACTGCTTGTGCCACTTGCTCCATCGAGCAGTGCACTGCTTAGTACTAAATCAGCAACATAGGGGGACCTATCTGATTTCCACAATGACCCCATTGAGGGGAATTGACTGGGAAGAGGAGGAGCAGATTCTGTGTGATTAACTTTATGGAGTTTGCCTTCAGTGTAGAAAGGGGCATGTTTCCACCGTAACAAGGACTGCAGGTCCCATGCCTTCACACCAGCTCCAGGATGCCAAGTTTTTTGTTGGGTGATTGTTTTTTTGTTTTTTCCTCCTGTGCAGTTGATTAGTGGTATGGTAAATCCTGTGGTGGTACAGGGGCTGGACTAGATAACCCTTGAAGAACTTTCCAGCTCTGGGACTCTGTCTCCATGCCTCTCTTCCACCTTTCTTGTAGTGGGTTTTCAGTAGAGGTAGGTGACTGATTAATCAACAATTCAGTGGCTTTTGTTTTGCTTTGTTAAGTACTAGGGAGGATGAGGAACCATATTAAGTTAATGCGAATACTTCCCCTGTTGTTTTCCTAGTGCGGGAAAACACCGCTAACTGAACGTGCTCATTTGAAAGACAGTGTGGGTGTGGAAACCAAAACCTAAATAGTCTCTAGAAAGGGAAACCCAAAATGTCCTGTGTAATCTACTATTAGAAATAATGCACAAGATATCATATATAAAAGGGAATCTGGCAAAGCTCATTAAAACATTCAGTTCCAAATAAATGCATCAGCATTGCTACAAATTCAGGTTTCATCTGAATTATTTCATTTGTTATAGACAAGGCTGCTGTGGACAGTTTCTTAGTAGAACTGCAATTGTCTAGATCTGAGGAACTTCTGTCTTAACCGACACTGCATGAAGTCTTTTACTAGTCTTAGTCTTTCAGCTCTGTAAGTGAGCAGCCAAAGTTTTAGTCTTTTAAGTCTTTGCGTTTACCTTTTATATGCAATGTTTTTGAGTCTCACCAAGGGTATACTGTCCCCTTTGGGGAAATGACAGTAGCCTTAGATTTTTTTTATTGCATCTTCAAAATTTTACCTTATTATGATCCTTGATAAAAATTCATGTAGTTATTTACATTAAATAAACTTGAGTTTGTTGAATCTGTTTTTGGTGGGCTTGAATGCATTCTTAAAGTTGTTGATAGATTATCCCTTGGGGTGAGAAAAATGCAGATCCGTCTCCTCATTTTATTGGAGAAAAATTGTTTTCTTATTGTTTAATTTGGGGAAATCTGCAGAGCTGATTGATCATTTTCTCATTAAAATAATAAAAAAAGAGTCCTATAGAAGAAATTGGCTGTTCCGAAGGACCTAGCTGGTGCAGCTACACCAGGGGCCCATACTCCCTAGTGCAGCTGTACACCCAACTTCTGGGAAGGGGGGTGAGGAGTTCTAGTCCATATTTTGCACCAGGACCCATTCCAGCCTAGCTTCGTCCCTTGCAGTGACCAGAAAATTACTTCAGCTTCTTCGTATAGTACAGAGTAAAATCTGTAGGTACTGAGTAATTTGCATGTTTAGGTGATTGGTTTGACAAAGAAGATACCCCCTAAAGCAAATGTAACTGCTTCTATTTAATGGTGGTTCTTTGATGGCACCCCATCACCTTCAAGATTGAGTGCATCCCAAAATTAGAAAACGAACCCATAAAATCAAAGTTATCTTGGGCAGCAGATGTTTGTGGCATAAATGTGGGGAAATCATCATCATCATCATCATCATCATCATCATCATCATCAATCAATCAACTAACTCTTATTTGTACCCCGCTCTCTCTCACCTCTGGCAACTCGAGGCGGCTGAGAACAAAAGCAAAAAACATCTAAAGAACAATAACAATAACAATTTCAGCACAAACCACACAGTCTAAATAACCCCTCAATTGGCATAACAACATAACATTTAATTACATAATTCCTCATTTTTAACCACCCCCTCTCCTCCCTCACAAAATGCAATATAATACAACAAATCAATAATATTACAGCATATCATACCAGTCCTTCCATATGCTCCATCCCTGCTGCCACCAGGGAAGGAGCCCATCAAACCCCTCCCTACCCTCCTGCTCTCACCAGGAGGGGGGACCTATCATCCAGGGCTGGCCCAAGGGTTTCAGGGGCCATGTGCCAAGCCTTGCTGTGGGGCCCCAAAGGCTGGCCGGCACTTGCTATAATTGCGGGGGGGGGATTTTCAGGGGATGAGGGGCGTCTGGTTACTTACCTGCAACTTGTCTGTGTCAGCTCAGCTCCACAGCGTATAACTGGCCAGGGATTCCCAGGAGATTTACCCACCCCCCCCCATGAGAACTGACTCGGAGACGCCCGGTGGGGAAAAAAACAAAAACCGGCGGCGTCTGTCAGTCTCTAGCCCGCGGCGGCGCAGGACCCTTCCCCCCGCGGGGCCATGTGCCTGGGCACTGGTGGCACATGCCTCGGGCCGGCCCTGCTATCATCCACAACAATACAATACAATAACAATCCAAATATAAAATTAAACATTTCTAAATCAACAAAACAAGACCCCTCCATTTCTTAAGCTAAGAATCAGAGCTTGCATTTTGTTCTAATGGCTATGAAGTTTGTGGTCATCTTGTTATCTTCTGAATTTACCTCATCTGCAGCTTACACTGATTTGTCTTCTAGATATTTAAAATACTCTATATCCAGTTACTGAGAAGAGAGATTTTACTGTGAGACTTGCGTCATTCCACAAATATAATCACTCCAAATTTTGTTTTATTCTTTCTTAGGTTATTTAATAAAAATATAGCTGAACATATTGGTTTGCCATTATACCTTAATATGATTGCTAAAATAATTTTTGTGTCGTGAATGCACTTCATCAATAGCCCCTTTGTGTTGAAAGCTTCAGAGGAGGTACTTATCTGCTGGTTATAACTGAAGTCATTTCAAAGCTTCAAGCTAGTTGGTTTCATCAATCATTCTTTCCTTGTATTTAGTGTGACCTCAGAAGTTATTTAATTAACTGCAAAAATTTACCATGGTAGGGAAAAACATATCTACTTCTGAAAACAGGATAATTAATTGTATAGATATTTCTTTTTCTCTAGACAGTTACCAAAATAAAAGCTTATACTTGAATGACAAAAATGTTGGCCAAGTTGATTTTGAAAATATTGCAATTTATAAGTCTGACAGTCCCAAATTAATGAGAATTATTTTGATAGATACAAAGGCTGATGATGTCTTCTCTGAAACAAATTAAACTGACAGGATTTTAGTGATATGAATGGTAGTAAATTATGGTTTGGAATTTTTTCTCTTTCTTTTTAGTTGATAAATTAATAGAACATAGTCTATGTAATACTGTTACATAAATGATAATTATTATCGAAACTAGTGTTCAAATGTGTTTGATGTTATTTGTATTATAACAGAAAGACCTAGAGAAATCCCAACTAAAATCAAACATGGCAGTGGGTGTTCAATATGTACACAGTAGAACAGTCCCTTCTTTCACAAGACACACATTAAAGACAACCATGTACTATTTAGTTACCAATTCTGGCTGGGATTTTTAATGGCCCACAAAAAAAAATTATTTCCATCATTATAAGTACGTAATTTATGTAGTGGCAACTTTATCCTGTGTAGGATAATAATTAGCTCATTGCAGCTTACTGTTTTAATGTCAATTATGTTTGAGTTTTATGTGTTTAATATCCATGCACTTCATCACATTTTTTCATGTCACAAGTGTTGTAAATGTTTCCTTTCTGTAATGTCAGCAGAGTAGCCATGACGCAGGTCAGCTTGTGGAGAAGGGTTGCGATGCCTTAACAGAACAAAACTAGGGTATGTTTAACAGTAGTTTGGAATTAGCACCTGCTTCTGTGCACATAAAAGTCGACTGTTTTCAAATCATGAAGATTTTCCTAGGGCTAGATGCTGCAGCATATTTTCAAATATGTAGATCCTTGGCAGGGTGTCTTGAAATCTGAAAATGTTGGTCGTAGTCAATAGAGTACATAAATTTACAGGAAAGATGTGATCAGTTAGCTGATAATAATTACGTACATCAGTGCTTTGATGAAAGGTGCTGACAGCAACCTGGGATGAAACATACAATCTGCCACTTTCAATTTGTATAGATTTCATCAATCTAAGCCCATTTGCTTGGATTCGTATTACATCTGGTTTGCTTGCAGTCTTGGATTAATATGCACGTGAAAGCTCCACATGAATCTGGCCAGAGCCTGATGAAACTTGCTGATTTCACTACAAAAATGATGATTTGTGTTACCAACACAATTAAGAAGCCCATACAATCCCCGGGCTTCTATCTTTCAAGAGAACTCCACTAGGGTTACCACTCCTCTGAGTTTGATTTATCATCTCCAGGCTCCAAGTAAAGCTCTAATTTTCAATGTCCTTTGATTATCCAAGGGTACCAGGATAATCTGGGATTTTTTTCCAACAATGGAGTGGGGAATCCCTTTGGCCCGTCCCTTTCTGCGTCAACTCTTCTTGGAACTCTTCTTGGAACTCTAGTCTTGTCTCTAATGCCTTTTTCAGAAGTTAGACTGTCTCCTGGATTTTTTTAAGGCACATACTGGCATCTTCAGTAACCCACTGGGCAACTGTACCCACTGCAGAAAATGGCAATATCTTCAGAATAGCAGGTTGCCTTTTGAACTTGCCTCACATAGCACTAGGTATCACAGTAATGTGTCCAAACCTTCTTTTGTTTCTGTTTTTGGTAGCTGCACCCTTCTTTGACCCTGATGAGCCCTGCATATGCGCCATTTATTTAATTTAATTTAATTTTATTTAATTTTACATGACGCCCTTCCTATCAAGACTCAGAGTCGTTTACAATGAATAAAAGATCTTAAAGTCCTCTTGCCCCTTAACTCCCCATCCAATCTTATCCCTGCCTGCCTTGGACAATAAGCTCCACCCCCAGTAATAAACCCCACCCCCTCACACATGTAAATTCACAGACATACTTCTCAACATTCTAAGTGTGTAAGGCAGTATGGGTGGAAGTGGTGGGCCAGGTAAAGAACTTGGGCATCATTTCCAACCACACTCTGTCAACAAAAACACAAGTATCAGATGTGGTTTGGAGCTGCTTTTTTCAGCTATGCAATTTGCATAAACTATGCCCTTATTTATCCAAGCCTGACCTTGCCACTGTAGGTGCTTTTACACACGCATTTCTCCTGCATGTTTGCTGTTACATCCTGAACTTTCTGTATGTCTAAATCACTCACCCAGATCTTAAACATCTGGCTCTTTGAACTTCTGCATAGAACTTCTCCAAGAACCTTTGTGTGTAAAATGTTCTGGCAAATTGCTTTGCTCCAGGCAGCTGTGGTCACTTGGTTTCCATGGCAGCCCCTTATGTCTACCGCTGTGGCTACTTTAGGCTGCCTCCGGGCAGTGTGTGTGTGTGAAGAATGCATCCGGAACTTACTTGTGGACTTGTAAACCCAGAATATTGAAAGACCAGCACTTGCCGACGCACCTCCCCCCCCCAGGAAATGAGACACAGAGACATATATGGATTTTAAATTGGCCGCACTCTTTATTCAACAAACCATGGAAGTTGGTGGAATTGCTTCTAAGCAATTATGGGTCCAGTATTTTAAACCTAAAACGTGGAACATATTAACAAACAGGTGTCTGGCCTGGATATGCCCTCCTGTGCCATCACCAAATTGAACATTTAAACATCCCCTTCGAACAGCTCCCTGGCCAAGGCCGAAGGGGAAAAATATGCCCGTT
>QEPC01010309.1:511144-540540 GCA_003113815.1 Sphenodon punctatus | reverse complement strand
AATTGCATCTGTCATATTAGTGCCAATTATATGCTTGACTTAAACTATTTTAAATTCTCATGCCAATTATGGAATTATGTTTCCAATCAGGTCAAAACGTATTGATTATTTATTTATTTCTAATCTATTCCCCATACTGCGAGGAAGGCAAAACAAAAGGTCATCTCGTAATTGCTGAGGTGCCCTCCAAAATTCCTTCCTGGCCCCCTTGTGGCAACCGGTTAAACCCGCAGTATTAAAGGGATGGGTGGGTGGGTGCTGCTTCTCTGTTGGGATTTTTGCTCGAATGAGCAGAGAGTTGCACGGGCGGCAGTTGCTCCTCCTCCCCCTCCTATGCAAAGGGGAGGAGCTGCCCCTGCACCGTCCAATCAGGAGTCCCTAATGGGAACACCTGATGCCCGAGCCACCAATCAGTGGTGCACGGGCCGAACCGACGGGGTTTCCAACCCCGTGCACATTTTCGCGTCCATTTCCCGTGCGGGGAAGAGCGGGGCGCGGCAACCCCCCCCCCATGCGGGGAGCGGAGGGCCCTTTAAGGTGTGTGTAAAAATGCCCAGTGACTGATGCTGGTGACTGCAGAATTTAATCTTTGTAATTCCCTCTTTTGTCGGCTTCCTGCGGTGCTTCTCCATCACTTGAAGCTTGTTCAGAATGCAGCAGCATGGTTGGTTACTGGTTTGGGCAGCCATGATCGCATTCTGCTTGACCTGCATTCTTTGCATTGGCTTGCCTGTAGAGTGGCAGATGGATTAAGATTATGCTGCTGTTTTTAGGGCCCTGAATGGTATAGCCCTGGCTACATTACGACCTGCTTCTGGAATCTTGTCCTGATGGTTATCTGCACTCAAATACAATCTGCTGTTTGGGGATCTTGCTATCACACCTTATGTTGGCGGGTGATTGCGCCTTTGCTGTAGTGGGTCTTTCAGTGTAGAACTTGCTCCCTTCTAGACGTCCATCTCTGTTCCGCCCTACTCACCTTTAAAAAGCACCTGACAACTTATCTAGTCTCCAGGAGTTTTTAGGATCCACTGCTGGTTCCCCTCAAATATATTCTGTCTTCTCTCTTTAACTTCCCCTTTTAACTTGTTTTTGAATGGATTTTACATTGTTTTATATCCTTGTATGCTATGCTTCTGAAGGGCTCCAAGTGCCAGTTGGGGGAGGGGTGCTATAAAAATAAAATGATTAATTAATAGTTGTTAAATGAAGAGGCTCAGAAGGTTTCTTACTCTCCTCATCATCTTAGTTTCTTGTCATCCCATCATCTCCTCATGGTCCTCTCAAGGGCTTTTCCTGCGAGGCAACCAAGAAAAAGATGCCTGGGGCTTGAATTACTGGACTTTTTCTCTCTCTCTTCAGAACTGTGGGAGGTGTGCAAGTAGGCAGAGGAACTTTGTGATGATGTGCCTCATTCTTTGCAGCTCTTGGATGGCTGTGTGCCTTGAGGAAATCTCATATAAGAACTGAGAATTTTGTTTTTAACTTGATACAATCTGAGATCTAAATCTTAGAATTCTGTAGAAGATAGTTGCATGTAAAGCATATAAACTCTTGTAGGTAGTGAAACTTGTCTTTGTGCCTGTCACAACTAAAGTATAAATAAATATATTAGCATTGGCATTCTCAACTCCATGTATTATCCATTGTTTCAGTGCTGCATTATTGTATGAGTGAAAACAACATTGTGTATTACCTTCATCTGAGTAGCGTAAGGTTTTTGTATGGCTTAGTTCTGTGTTTTACACATACATACTTAATATAGCAAAGCATAGGCTGGACATGATGATTACTATCATACACTGCATTCCTAGGACTACTGGAGTGAGTAGGTGGAGTTAGGATTTCAGCCACAGTGTGCTAACCCTGATTCAATAAGCCAGAGGTCTCAAACTTTATGGGCTGAGATCATTGGGGTCATGCCATGTATAGGTGGGGTCATTATTATTATTAGTAGTATTTGATCTGCTTTACATGTCTTGGCTGCTGTCAAAGGTCATGAGATTATATTTATATCATGGCATTACACAGACAAAAAGATATGCCCACACATGTTATTTCATCAAATTTACTGGGACTACCTAAGTGAAAAAATAAATAAATAGGTCTATGTATGAGTATTTGTACAATCAGGTCCTGGCTGTCTGATATTGAGAGTGAGTTGTGGGCTAGTAGTCTCAGTACCAGAGTTTAATCCAAGCTATCATTAAGTTTCTCTGTGACTTTGGGCATGCAGCTTCACCTGTGCCTCAGTTTCCTCATCTGTCAATCGCGGCCCCAGCTGCCAGTGTGCAGGAGGGTGCGGGATATAAATGCTTGTCCTAAATTGGATTTGCTTTCTTTAGAAAGGTGCTATGAGGGCTAACTAGTTCACATTTGTAAAAATACTTGAAAGATTTTAAACACTTTAAATCAGTTTAAAAGTTCCAAATGTCATAGTCTAATATGAAGCCATAAAATCAATGGAGGTGTGCTGTACCTTTTTCAATGCATAGTGTGACAAGGTTACTCTTGCTCTAAATTCTTAGCTACAAAAATAAATCATATTGAAATCTCCTTAAAAAAAGTGAATGTACAAAAAGCATAGCGGGTGGTGGAGGGAAGGGAGATTCACTCATGTAAATGTAACTGGCATTTTATTAGTGAGAGCCCATCATTTCAAACTTGTATTGACTGCAAGAAGCAGTTAATGTGTAACTACTTCTTGCAAGTTAAAAATTGCAAAAGCATTTGCAAGTGAAAAATTGTCATCTTACAATAATTTTACCATCTCAGTAAGGTTGGCAATTCTCTTCTGTGTGTCTCCAATGAACAGGGCTAGCGTCTTCAGTTTTTGGGATTTGGGAACATTTTTACTTCCCTTTCTAAATGTGAGGGTACTGACAAAAATGAAACTCAAGCATTTTTTGTGTGTGTGTCTTTTCCTCTGCAGAGTTAAGTTGTAGTGGGAGAACAGAATGATACAAGTGAATGATGGAAATTATACAGATTGGCCCTATGGACCATACATATTTAGTGAAATGTTACTTATCATATTATTTTATGACCAAAATGGAATCTAAAATGGTAGGGAAAGAAAAAGTGATAATAAGCCTTACCTCCTAACTTTGATATCTTTCATTTTAGGTTCAGTGTAAGCCAAGTTCCAGACAAATTTGGTATCTACTCACTTTTTATTAGTGAAAATTATTTACAACAGAAATATTAATCTTGCAATTGGAGTACTAGAATTATTTATGGCTGAGGAACAAATCTGATTTCATTTTATGTTTTCCGCTAAAATAATGTTTGGTATTTTGTACACATTTTAATTCTACATTTGAGTTTGCTTGGTTTTATGGTATTAACAGACAATTAGAAATTTAGGGCCAATTACAGACGGAAGGACTCCCCCTGGAGTAAGTAAACAAGCACTAGATGAGACTCCTTAGTTATAAACTTTTTGGAGTGGGAGAGAATGGTATTTACTATATGTGTACTGCTAAATGGTATTTTACTGTACTGTGATAGGACCCTGCCTACTACAAAATAAGTTAAACAGCACTATTAGGAACAGAAAAGCAAAGCTCTTAGCTCTGCATGGCATGATTTAAAAGACCCTCTTTAAATGACTACTGCTACAAGCACACATACTCACTGTAATAATTTTTTTAAATTCCCACTATATTGTGTTCCTGACAAGCTGCACAGATACACTTGACTGTATCTCCTAAGTAAATTCCACAGTAACTTTGAGTCATTAAGAAGTAGCCACTAGTTGTGGTTCCTAAAGGAACAGCTATTCAAGAAGCTTTCTTTTTTACTTCCTTGAGAACAGTTCTGAAGAAACCTGAGGCAACATAAAGAGCCATTTTCTAAAGTTTGAGAGATTCCACACATCACTTCACACACAAAGGATAAAAAAAACAGAAGCAATGGTGGCCCGCTTAGATGTTGAGGTGCTGCCAGATGTTGGCATGGGGTTGCCCTGGGCTGTGTCGGCGGTGAGCTTAGATTATGATCTTGAAAAACCTCCGAGATCACATCCCAGTCTCGGTCCCACCCAACCAGGTCACAGCAGTCTATCACAGCATTGCTGTCACATGTGTTTTTACCCAAAGTATAAATATGCAACAGAAGTCCCACTCCCCTGCCCAGCTGGCTATCACGTTGCTTGTGGTCTGCCATGACCTGGCCCAGGTCAGGGCTACCATGGCCAGCCATCATAGGCTGCCATGGTTGCCCATCATGGTAGGGGGTGGGAGGCTGGGAGCATAGTGTGGGCGGGGCTGCCCACTAGCTCGTTTGTTGTGCTTCCTGGCCGTACCCAGGCCATGAAGCTGGCGGGATAGCTCCTTGGCCTCAGTCACATGTGTTCAGTGCCCTGAACTGACCTGGATCGTGTCACCTGGGATTTTCGGCCCTCAGGTGGGTCATGATGGTGGCACGCTGCTGCCATGTGTGTTTTTACCCAAAGTATAAAAATACAACAGAAGTCCCACTCCCCTGCCCAGGAGACTTGAAAGAAGAAAATCTTCATTTCTGTTTGGAGCTTAGATGCCTTGGTGATACATGTTTTATCATGATCTTAGATAGATAAAGTCTCCCTCCATGGAAGAGCTGTCGTGGTATGACATTTTATTTCTCTTGGAGGAAACCTGATTAAAAGATTTAACCTTCTTCAAGCAGCCATAGCTGTACTGGATGATAAACTAGAAGGACTAGCCCACAGGGTAAATGTCATGCGAGGCTGAATCGATGTGATTGAATAGGGTGTTGCTGTTAGGTCTGGCTATTGGAAGCAGGCTTATCATGCTTCACAAGTATGCGCTGCTGCAAAAGACGACAAAATGCTTTCTTAGCCAGCTGAGATGCTAGCAGACTAGGTCAAATGCTGCACTATTTGCGGACATGAGAATGAATGTGAAAGGGAAAAACACAAAGAACCTAGCATTTTTCCGGAGTCACTCCTACCTCACATTCTTAAATTAGATACAGAGTCAATATTTAATTCAGATTGAGACATTTTGAAGGTATCAGAAAGTGCCACTCTCTTTACAGACAAATTCCAGGGCTTTGAGTATCACAAGGGATTTATCAGAAGCCTTTGAGGAGAACAGACTTCATCATATCTTCCCCCTAGGCCCTCCCCTCCCTCAATATGGTACTGGAAACCCATACTGTAATGGAGACTGCTGTACTTCCCATTTATCCATTTGAGCATTTACTCAGTGAGGTGCAAATCTACTGTCAGAATCATTTATCAAATCTTGCTGGCTGATTTAAATCTTGCCGGGAGACAATGGGGCTGTTGCTGGCTGGGGTGGTCAGTGCCTCCCTTTGGGAAGGCAGAGTGCCTGGGAGCCACCCACTCAATGGCCTCCACCAACACAGAATTCCACATGGCCGCGAGGTCATTGAGGGAGCAGCTATCGAGATCAAAGGATACATCCCCCAGTCTGGAACCTTTTAGGTTCCATAAGCCGTCGGGAGCGAACCATCCTAATTGGTTGTGCACCCTCCCAGAGGCTGGCATGCGCCACGATACCTGCCCGGAGGAGATAATGATCTGTCCATGACAAGGGTTCTGCTGACACCTCCCCCATTAATGGATCCCCAGCCTCAAGGCCTGTACAGAACATCATGTCTACTAGGGTGTGCCCTCCAATGTGTGTGGGGCCCACCATCCTCTGAGACTGGCCCATGATTGCAGTGGTGGCCATGAAGTCATGCTCTGCCCCTCCAAGACTGGCGTCGGCATGGAGGCCATGAAGTCACGTTCTGCCCCTCCAAGACTGGCGTCGTCATGGATATTGAAGTCCCCCAGGACTATCGCCCTGGGAGACCGCAAAACCACCCCCGACACCAGCTCAGTCAGTGCAGATAGGGAAGCTGATGTACAGGTGAGTGCCCAGTATATCAGCAGTATCCCTAATCTGTCTCCAGCCAAATCCAACACCAAATGCAGGCCCTCTATCCCCATGATGGTTTGCAGAGGAAATTTCCTCACAGACAATGTATCCTTAAAAACAATGGCTATATGGCTCCCCTTACCCCCCACCTGAGGCTGTTGCTGCATGGAGTACCCAGCCAGGACAAGGTCAGCCAATATAGGCCCTGATTCATTGTCCAGCCAGGGCTCTGTGATACATTTGAGGTTGGCTGCCTGGTCCAGGATAATCTCCCAGACCGTGGTTGAGTTATTGGCCACCGACCTCGCATTCAACAGCAGTAACCCAAGGCCGGGAGCCCTCTGATCCCGGATCACCTCACTGCCTGCTTGGGGGCTAGTGAGCAGGACAGGAATATAACATCTGTCCTGCCTCACAGCTCTAATTTGCCTCCCAGAAGGACCATAATTTCCCTGGCCCAAGATGACCCCTATAGCTGTGGACCCCCCCGGGGGGCCTTCCCTCCAGCCTCTTGCATTGGAGGGTAGTTTTCCCTCCCCCAGGGGCTGCACCCCTCCCTCAGACCTAGGGGAACAGTCCCTCCCCCCTAACCCAGTCCCTTTGTTCCTCACCCCCCCATCCACCCGTCACCCCATCACACCGGGTCACATCCCTCTCTCCATATGCCCCCACCTCACACCTGGGTGCATGTGTCGGGACCTCCCCCCCAACCCAATCCCTACTTCCAGCACCCTTCTACCCCACTAAAAACCTCCCACTTCTACGCAAATCTGCTGACTACAGTGCCCACCACTCCAATTGCATTGTAACTAACCCCCTCACATCCCAAAAGCTCTGCAAGGGCCACGCCTTTGGCTTACGGCACTCAGCCTATGGTGTGCGTTTGTGGCAGTGCCGGCATCCTGGGGCCTTTTAAAGCCCCCGGCTTCTCCTTCCAGCTCTCGCTGCCAGCTGCAGCTGTGTAACCCCGCTCTCCCACAGTTCCAAGCAAGGGGGGAGGCAGATGTCACTCACAGGGCTGGAGATGTTAGTCCCAGCGGGGGTGGGGAGACTCCAGCTCTTCCCAGTTTCACCCTCCTTCCAAACATCCCTGCAGCCGCTCTCCAGAAGCACATGTGGCAGCGCCGGAATCCTGGGGCCTTTTAAAGCCCTCGGCTTCTCCTCCCAGCTCTCGCTGCCAGCTGCAGGTGTGTAGCCCTGCCCTCCCACAGTTCCAAGCAAGGGGAGAGGCAGATGTCACTCACAGGGCTGGAGATGTTAGTCCCAGCAGCAATGGGGAGACTCCAGGTCTTCCAAGTCGCATCCTCCTTCCAAACAGCCCAGGAGTCGATCTCCAGAGGCACCGGTTATCTGGTCCCCTTTCAGTTGAGATTTCATCCGGGGTATGGCACCGAGACTGCACTTGTTGCTTTGGTGGAAAATGGACCAGGGTCATTTGACCCAGTTAGTTCTATTAGATCTTTCAGCTGCATTTGATACAGTTGATCACGAGATGTTGGTGACGTGACTGCAGGACTGTGCAGGGGTAGGTGGGACTGTTTTTGAATGGTTTCACTCTTTCCTGACTGGTGGAATGCAGCGAGTGGTTCTTGGGGAGTTTTTTTCATCATACCGAGACCTCTCGTGTGGAGTCGCGCAGGGTTCTGTCTGTCCCATCTCCTATTCAACGTATATATGCAGCCACTTGGTGATGTGATCAGGAGGTTTGGTGTGCGGTGTCATCAATATGCTGATGACACCCAGCTGTATCTCTCTTTTTCAGCAGACCCAGGCCCTGCAGTCTCGGTGCTTACTCGGTGTTTGACCGCTGTGGGGGACTGGATGAGGACTAACCGACTGAGGCTGAATGCAGACAAGACGGAGGTGATGTTGGTGGGTAAGGTGATGGAGATGGTGGTCCTCATTATTGGTGGGGTCTGTCCTCCATTGGTATCCCAGGTACGGAGTCTGGGGGTGCTCCTCAATGCGCAGCTCCGCCTGGACATCCAGGTGGAGGCTGTGGCGAGGAGTGCCTTTCACCAATTACATCTGGTGCGACGTCTTCAGCCGTTTGTTTCAGGCTTTGACCTGGCCACCATCATCCACGCCTTCATCACCTCTAGGTTGGATTAGTGTAATGTGCTCTACGTGAGGCTACCCATGGTCATGGCTCGGAAACTGCAACTTGTGCAGAATGCGGCGGTCCATCTTCTGGTAGGACTGGGCCACCGGGAGCATATTACATCAGTACTCTGTTCCCTCCACTGATTGCCGGTGGTTTTTCAGGCCCGATTCAAGGTGTTGGTTTTGGCCTATAAAGCTCTAAATGTCCTAGGCCCTTCCTATCTGCGGGACCGCCTCACTCCCTGGGTGTTGGACTGACCGCTGCAGTCATCTGGGGACGCCCTGCTCAAGGTCCCCTGAGTCTTCCGGGGGGGCCATGCAGGGGAGGGCGTTCTTGGTGGCTGCACCACGTCTGTGGAACACCCTTCCGGTGGAGGCCCGGTTGGCCCCGGATCTCCCCTCTTTTGGGAGAAGTTGTAAGACCTGGCTGTTCTACCAGGCATTTGGCGGGGGAGATGGGTGAGGGGGTGGGTTGCTGGGTAGGGGTTATTTTTCCTTTTTGCCTACTTTTAGTTGTTTTTAAATTGTTGTTTTAATGTTTTGCGAGTTTTAAGCGGCCCTAAGCTGCCTGTGGCAGGAGGGGCAGGATAGCAAAATTGTAAATAAAAAATAAAATAAATGGGGGCAATGAAGATGATAAATGCTTAGAATGCAATGAGAAAAGGCTGCATGAATTTGGAACGTATAGCCTGAAGAGAAGATGACTAAGGAGGGACAGGATGCCCATTTTCAAATATGCAACAGGATTCCACAAAAAGTTTGAAGAACAGTTATTCTGCACAACACAGAAAATAGGACAAGAAACTATGGGCTTAAATTACAGCAAAGTTGATTTTGGTTAAATAAAAGGAAAAACTTACTAGCTATGAAAACAGCTGGGAAATGGTATAAGCTGTCCTGGAAGAGCGCTGTGTCCAGTTCTGGTCATGACATTTTAAGAAAGACATTGACAAATTGGAACGGGTTCAGAGGAGATGAACAAAGATGGTCAAGGGTCTGGAAACCAAGTCCTATGAGGAAAGGTTGAAGGAGCTCTGGGTGTGTTTAACCTGGAGAAGAGAAAACTTAGGCCGTTTTCAGACGAGCGCGGCGGCGCCTGCGTTTGTTTCTCAAAAAAGCCGGCAGCCCGTTCCACACGTGACACTGCGGATGATGCGCATCCATTTACAGGCGCGAACTGACCGGGTCGGCGATCGAGGCTGGTCATACATGGCCGGAAATGGAAGCGCATCGCCCACACATGCGCGTATTTGGTGGCAGCGTCACATGTGGAACGGGCTGCCGGTTTTTTTGAAAACAAGCGTGGGCGCCACCGCGTTCGTCTAAAAACGGCCTAAGGGGAGACACGATAGCCATCTTCAGATATTTGAAGGGCGGTCACATAGAAGATGGAACAGATTTGTTCTCTGTTGCTCCTGAGGGCAAAACTAGAACCAATGGGATCAAATTACAAGAAAGCAGATTTCGACTTAACCTTAGGAAGAACTTCCTAATGGTAAGAGTTGTTCGACAGTGGAACAGACTGCCTAGGGTTGTGATGGGCTCTCCTTCACTGGAGGTTTTCAAACAGAGGCTGCATGGCCATCTGCATTGAGCAGAAGGTTGGACTAGATGACCTCTGAGGTTACTCCCAACTCTAAGATTCTATTATATTCTAAGTTTGTGCAGTTTTCTTCTTTGGACTAAGGCTGATGCGCCACCTTTTTACCAGATTCTGTTTCCTACAGAATCTGGTCGCTTCAACCGATCTGGCAAAACATGGAATGAAACAATGTTTCTCCAGATTGACTGAAAATTCTGCCACCATTTCCACTTCGATACTGTGCATGCACAAAATGGTGGCTGCATTACTGTGTGCAAATCCATTAGAATTTGCATGCGCCAATTAATTGGCATTTCAATTAAAAATTCCAGTCAAAACTTCAGCAACCCTTCCATTTGCGTGGAACCTTCCTGAAAAAACAGAAGGGCTCTTTCATTTCAGCCCCAAATTTGGACATTTTCAAAGGAAGCATCTGTCTGTGATGCCTTAGGGATAGGGCATCCTGCCTTAGAGTAGTGCGATTCAACTAGATGGCCTCCAATCAGATGATTTAATGAATACATGTAAGGATCTGATTCTAGCAGCCGAAGCATTTTAGTTAGCGTGAAAGCATGGTCTCTCAATTATATTCCAGTGAAAATGACTTCCCTCTTTCATTTGCACTGGCTACTAACCAAGAAGCTTAAAAATGGAAGCTCTGACTTTTCAAAAGTTTAGTCTTATAATGATCTCAGTAAAAGCCAAATGCCATTGGTTATGCTTACAAATTTTTTTACTGACTTCAATGGCAGTTGGATAACTAAGGCTTAGTCCTGCTGAAACTTGTACACCGGCTTAATTTCATGCATGTGAATGGCATGTGAATTGATTTCCTCTATAATAGGTTTAATCACTTCTATAAATTTAGCATTTGTGTAAATCTTGGAAGTATCAGGTCCTGAGCTTGTAAACCCACTGGATAATGACTGCTTTTTAAGTGACTGAAATTTATGGAGCTGTCACTGTGGCAATAAGAAGCATGAATTTATTTAAAGGAATTTGAACCTTTGTGTGATACTTCTACTTATTCTTTCTAAAGTTCTACTAGTTGATAACGTTATGCAGGCAGAGCAATGATATTCCTGAACTTGGTACCTTTTAAAATGGGTGGGGAACTTTTTACCTCCTGGGCAAGGCCAGACTTAGGATTTTAGCGCCCCTAGGCAACTCAGGCTGCCACCCCCACTCCCCTGGAACTCTGGTGTGCGTGCGGGCTGCCATCTGAGGCAGGGAGGGAGACAGTGGTGGAGCCCAGCACAGAAGCAGTCTCTTCTTCCATGCTCAGCAACACCACAGAGCATTTGTAGGGGGCTTGGGGCGAAATGGGGATGGACCGGAGGCCCCCCTGTCCATTCCCAGTGCGGCTGTGGATGGATAGTGTGGCTGAGGTGGTGGCAGTGGCCCTGTGACTGGACAGGTGTGGGTTGAGAACAGAAGCCCCCAAAATCTGCTGCCCTAGGCAAGTGCCTATGCTGCATGCCCCTAAATCTGGTCCTGCTTCTCTGGAGCCATCTAGAAAATTTGTATAAGCTCCAAGGGCCTTGTAGACTGTTCTCGTAGACTGGGGGGTGGGTTCATACATGTCCGGTGAGTGTGTGTGTGTGTGGGGGGGGTGGGATCAGACTGGCTGGGATGAGTGTGTGATGCGTGTGTTCCCTTACCTACATACCATCCACTCATGTCCCCGCATGGAGCATCCCGGAATTTTTCAGTGATGCTCCCATGTGTGGGGATAAGTGAGCGGTGTGTGGATCATGGGAGTGCACACCCACCCATGTTGCCGATTTGAGAACCACATATGCCTTTTCATATGTGTGTGACCTGTCCCCACTTCAGTCACTGTGAGCTGCTTGCAAATATTGGTGGCAAGAATTTATTCTTCCCTGAATCTGAACTTTGCTCCATTTAAATCAAGGTTGGGGAACTCTTTCCCTCCCAGGGGCCGCTTTGAAAATTAGTAGAAGCCCTGAAAATTAGTAGAAGCTGGGTTGGGGATGCTGAAGGGGTATGTTCAGGAGGAGAAGCGTCCAGAGCATGCATCTGTCCCCTGTCGTTGTGTGCCTTCATCTCTGCTCCCTCTGTTTTTCAGTGCTTAGGGGAAGAAACTGGATCCAGGGCCAGATCCAGAAAGGAAAGGGACCATTTAAAAATTAGCTGCAGGCCACATTTGGCCTCCAGGCTTGATTTTCCATACTTGATTTAAATTTAAAAAAATATTTTTCCTGTTTTTATTTGTCATTCTCTTCTCCCCTTGCTGCAGAACAAACTTTCAGTAACAGCAGGTGTCTTCTAAAAAATTCCTTTGTACATAATTACCGAGCATGCTTCTGCTTCACTGTTTGACATCTGAGTCCAAGACTCCACATATATGTTTTTACATTTACTTATTGTTGGGGACACCTGATTTAATATGCATTATATCTTCTCTTTAAATAATTCTATTTCGTCTTAGAGCTGAAACATGAAATCCATGTTTGGAGATTGACAGCACAGCGTATTAACCCAGCCAGCAGAGAAGAAACGGCTGTGAAATGCCTCTTAATGCAGAAAGTTCTGACTCTGGAGATCTTGCTGAAGAAAATGCTCAAAACATTCCACAGGTAGAAACTGCACAGATTTAATTCATTTTAACCGTGTAGTGACAGAGCTGCTGAATCTTGTGATTTTTTATTTTATTTTATTTTATTTATTTATAATAAATAGTCTCCTGATTTTAAGCAGTTTTCTTAAACCTCTGGCTTCTGAAATGAGATCTCAATATTTGTTTAAAAAGGAGGGAGGGGGGCTTCTATGGCTGATGATAAAGCTATGATAACAAGACTTCTGTGTCTCATAAATGTGTCAGAAAGCAGAAGGCATATAAAAAGAACCCCCAATTTATTGTTTTTAAAAAGCATGATTTTAAAGAAATCATGATTTTTTGGGGGTGGGGTGGGGATGTGTGTGGTATACCCATGATTTTTCTGTGTTTGAAGCCGGCCATCTCATAGAATATACAGATTTATGAGACCCATGAAACCTACACATCAGGAGAAGGGAGTACAATTGTATTTGGTATTGTATTTTTTTATGACTGCTCTGGTTTTAGCATGGCTCTGCGAGTTTCGTTTCTGTCTTAGTGCATTAATCAGTATTTGTTCCATTTATGAGGAAAGCACCCATTCCATACAAGAGAGAGGCCACAGCACAAACCTCAGACCTTGGACGAGCATGGGGAACTTGGAAGTAGGAGTTAGTGCTAGAACCTGAAGCTTGGAATTCTCTCTCTTGCTTGCTTCAGTTATGAGTACCATGCTAGAACCCTGCTAACAGTATCCATATTTAGACTTTGCCATTGCAAAAGGATTCATAAATCTAGCCTGAAGACAGCCTAACATCTCTATAGTTGTTCATGGTAACCCTTGGATCTCACTTCAAATCTTATAGTGTGGCAAGTTGAAAAATTAATGTTTTAATTGAAATTATAGAGTGCTCTTAAGTTACGGTTCCAAAAGCTGTCCCTCTACTATGACCCTTTTACACGAGACGGACCCACGCATACCCACACAGGTCCACTATGTGGGCATGGGTGGGTGCCTTCCATGTAACCACCATGGCAGGTGGGCGTGCATGCTCCCACGATCCACCCATCTCCACCCATCACCCATGCATGGAGCAATTGGCCAAAATAATGATTGCTTCGTGCGTGGAGGTGGATGTGCACCTGGGTACACCGTCCCCCTGTGCCGTGTGCACATGCCACACACCCATCCCCCCTGCAACTGTGGCCCATTTAAAGAGAGCCCATGTAAATTACAACACTTTAAAATTATGTAAAATTATTATCTTAAAGTGTTTGTCAACTTCAATATGATCACATCTTAAATTTATTGCTGAAGGTGAGGTAAAACTTCTGTAAAGCCCAAATCCAGCAAAAATTGGCTTACTTTTCAAAAATAAAAATCCAATGAAAACCACTCCTGTGATAAACATTTCTCTGAAGAGTTTGAAATTCAGGGTTACAGCTTAACAATGAAACTGAGGCTTTAAACTAAAACAAAACTGGTTATTGTTTTCCATTTTCCAAGCTGATGCAATGGAACTGAAGTGAAGGGGAAAAATAAATAAATTGAACTTCATAAAAATATTCATTTCAACAATCTATGATACTTTTACTTCATGACTATTGGGTTGGTAGTGTAAATATTGAATACCCTGGCAGTTTCCTTTTAAAATAACAACATTTTGCTATGAATTCTTTTAGAAGGAAAACAGTATTATTGGATATTATAGTCAAGGATTTATGTTCACGGCATTTCCCCCATTGCTCACTCTCCCTGATTATAATGCACCAAAGAGAACTTCTCAAGCAAACACATCTCTCTGGGACTTAACAAACAGCGTGACAACTATTCGGTCATAATTGTGTGTGGTAAATAGGGCTGGATGAGTAGCCATTTTTTTCCCTCACAGGAATTCTTGCAAGTTCAGGGATTGGGATCTATTTCCCGGCAATTGTCTGAGCCTGGAAAGAAGTTTTGGTGAGAAGTTTTTAAATAATAAACATAAATCACTGCACATGCACAAATGGCTGCTGGGCTGTTTTGCCCTTAACCAAAATGGGGTAATAGCACTCTACCATTTGGGTTAAGGGTGGTGGCCCTTTTGCAAATGCGTAAAATGACCCAGAGGCCTTTTTGCACATGCATAGTGATTTCTTTTAATTAAAAAAAAAATAAAAAATTCTTGTCAAGCATTCAAGCGAGAAATTGTGGGCATCCAAAGGTTCTCACCTTGTCCCAAGACCGAGATTGAGTCAAATTTCCTTGATTGGGCAGAATCTCATTTCAGCCCTAGCTGGTAAAATCCCCTGTATATATTGGGTGGTGAATCTAATAAATTGCTCACCAATTGCATGGGTCTGTTTGTTTTTGTGTCTACCCACCGGACTTCCTCTTGTCTCGCTTGAACCCAGACTGGTAGCCCATATTTGTTTGATTTCATGTTCTTGTACTATGCATTGTGGGTTTGTTTTGCTGTGTTCTCTGAAAAGAAAAAAGAACCCAGCTGATCCCTGAATTTCTGGGTTACTGCTCATCATACCATACCATACCATACCATACCATACCATACCATACCAATACCTGGTAGGCCACTTTCCTGGCTCATTTCCATGATGAACAGCCAGTGATGCTCCTAGTTCCAAAGTGTAGTTTTGTTTTGTTACATAGCTATAGGGATGAATGAACACAGTTCGGAAGTTCGGACCTAACTCGGTCTGTTCGGTTGACCGAACCAAACTTCCGAACCAAACTCGAATTTCAAACCGAACAGAATTTCCGAACTCCGTTCTGTTCGCCCATCCCTAGTGGCAACACACACCAAAAAACCTGGTTTTGAATGGCCGAACTTAGTTCAGAAGTTTGGAATTCGACCGAACGTGGTCTGTTTGTTCGACCGAACCGAACTTGAATTTCAAACCAAACTGAACTGAACCGAACCGAATTTCTGAACTCGAATTTCAAACTGAACCAAATTTCCAAACTCCATTCTGTTCGCCCATCCCTACATAGCTGTGACCAAAATAATAAATAAAAAAATCTCACCTGCTAATTGGGGATACTGCCCCTTCCTTAAATTCAAGTGGTCTGTAACAGAAAAGTGTCCTTAATGTCGCTTTTCCCCGGCGTCTTTCCCACTCTGTCTCTTCAAGATCACTGCTGGTTGTCAATGCAAGTGCTTGAGCTGGCATTTCAGGAATTTATTAGCACAGGTCCTTGGCAAAGCATAAGCACTATGTAGTTGTCCATGTACCAGTTGTACTCACTCATATTCGTCAGGTGCAATATGAGTCTGTAGCCAAAGACAGGTCTGGATCCCCAAACTCAAGCTGTGCTTTGCTGAGGGCCCAAATTTTTTTGAGTGTGCTTCTCTCTTTTTTGGCTAGGTCTTGAACTCCCACCACCAGGCTATTGTCTTGTTGGGCTCCATGGGTTGAAAACAACATGTACCCTGTTCTCCCTGTAGTCCCTCATGCATTCCTTTGCTGTCATGAGACTGGCGACGAAGAAGTATGGTTTAGATAGGCAAAGGTCTCACAGTGACACCTGTACTTCTGGCAACTCCCATGCATCAAGGAGGTTATGGCTTTCTTCAGTACCTAGGCATTGCTGGTGACACTGGTGCCCATGCCTCTCATAGTGAGCTATATAAGCTCCAGCATGCAAGTGCCCATCCTCAATTCAGAGTGAGACTTCACAGCCTGACATCTACAATAGTCATGAAATGTGCCAGTAGGGTTCTATAGAGGCTTGGTCAGCTAGTTTGCTCTGTATGTCCTCCCTCAGCCAAACATCAGCAAGGGCTAGAGTCTCCATTGGCAGTCACCTCTGCAATCCAGGGTTGCTGTTCTGCCTGTAGCACACACTTGCACTATCCATTTAATTGAGTGGGTTGGTTTTTTCTGTTTTTGGCAGTATCTTGCAAGTAATGGGACAGGCTGGGCCCAGCTGTGGAATGTTAAGTTTCTAATCCCATGTCAGCATTAGGTCATAACGCAAGACAGCCTCAAGGCAAATGGCAGCTTGCAGTGCCCTGTGATGCCATCAGCAATCAAAAGACAGTGGCAAGCTGGCCAGATTTCATATTCCTCTGGGGCACTTCTGCAAGAACATCTGGGAAGTCATTGCAGTGACCCTCCACAACTCCTGGTGATTCTCCAGGCCCCTGGGGCCAAAGTCTAGCAATGCCCCTGCTGGAAGTTGGCAGTCCTGCTGCATTACTGCAGGAATGCAAAATCCATTGGCTTTTAGAGCAAGGCTCTTGAGCTGCAGAACCAAAGACTGATCGTGGTGATAACATAATATTGTAATCCAGTTTTTAAAAACCCAACTATAAAATGCATGTGTATCTGTCTGTCTATATATTAATATTGCTCTGATTGCTTGATGATTAAAAACATTAATCTCAGAATGACTCATGCCAACTCTCAGAACTGGTTGCTACAGTTTTGCAATCAGATTTACTAGTCCAAACCTCCACCCCAGTGAAGAAGCCATTAGGAATTTCACATGGACAGTGGGTTTGTTCATAGATTGCATTTAGGATTGAGTCTTTGAGTACAATACAATAGAGAAAGGGAATGAATTCATTCAACAGGAGGCAATTATAGTGCCAGGATCTAGTCCATCACTATAGTCTAAGGAGGATGGTGACAGATCTCGGATTCCATTACTGAATGCCAATGCACATGCAATTTTTTTTATAGGCAAATTTCACAGGAAGATAAAAACTGGGAAACAAATATCCAGGAGCTTCAAAAGAAGGTAAATGAATGAGAGTTACACTATCTATTTCCAGAAGAACTGACCTTCCTACTTTGATGCAAAAATGATGCTTTAACATATAGCCTGACAGGAAAAGCTGGAACGTATTTGGTACATTGGTTTAATTTTCTGTATGAAAAAAACAAGAAATGGTGGACTGATGTCTGTATGATAGCCTTAATGTAGCTTGAAGGCCTTAAGTGTGATGACTTCTTTTTCAGTTTAATCTTAAGGATGGATTAGTAATTTTGTTTTAACTCTAATTTTCTTCAAAAGTAATGCACGATGTGGGCATGCTGAACTTCACATATTTTCTCTCTGTGTTTCTGTTGTAATTTTAAAAACAGTGTTAATGTGGGGAAGACCCACTGCCAGGCTTAGGCAGAAGGAGGCCAATGGGCCTTGATGTATGGCAGATATTATGTGTGTATTAAATACAAGAAACCAATAATGCTGCAGTCAGTTGGTTATGATCACACATGTCTATAGGCTTCTCCTGTCAAACCCCTTTAGTTTAGACAGCTTAAAAATTGGTTCTTAGCAAAGATGGAGAGAAGAAGAACATAAGTAGTTCCATACTCAGTCAGACCAATGGTCCATCAAGCCCAGCATCCTGTCCTCTGACAGTGGCCAATCTCGATCGCATGGGAGAAGAATCAGCAGTCACAATGGGCAATCCATTCCCCGTTATTCACTCCCAGCTCCTGACAGTAAGAAGTTCATCCTGTAGGCTACTTGGTTAATAGCCATTAATGATCCTACTCTCCAAGAATTTATCCAGTCCTTTTGTAAACCCAGCTATAAGACTGGTCTTGACAACGTCCTCTGGCAACAAATTCTGTAAGTTAATTATGTGTTGTGTGAAAAAGTACTTCCTTGTATTTGTTTTAAATCTGCTGGCAGCTAGTTTCATGGAGTGTCCCTCAGTTCTAGTACTACTGAAGAGGGTAAATAACCATTCCCTATCTACTCGTTCCACACCACTCAAGATTTTATAAACCTTTATCATTTCCCCTCTCAGTCTTCCCTTCTCTAAGCTGAAGAGACCCAGTTTGTCAAGCCTCTCTTTGTACGGAATCCGTATCATTCTCGTTGCCCTTTTCTGTACCTTTTCTAGTTCAGCTATGTCTTTTTTGAGACNTGGCAACAAATTCTGTAAGTTAATTATGTGTTGTGTGAAAAAGTACTTCCTTGTATTTGTTTTAAATCTGCTGGCAGCTAGTTTCATGGAGTGTCCCTCAGTTCTAGTACTACTGAAGAGGGTAAATAACCATTCCCTATCTACTCGTTCCACACCACTCAAGATTTTATAAACCTTTATCATTTCCCCTCTCAGTCTTCCCTTCTCTAAGCTGAAGAGACCCAGTTTGTCAAGCCTCTCTTTGTACGGAATCCGTATCATTCTGTACTCATAGTTTGGATTATTTTTCCCTACGTGCATCACTTTGCACTTGTCCACATTAAATCTCATCTGCCATTTAGATGCCCAGGAACTCAGTCTCGTAAGATCCTGTTGAAGTTCTTCACAGTCTGCTCATGTTTTAACTACTTTAAATAACTTTAACTTGAAGAGGTAAAAAATTGGGCGGGAATGGGCTTTCCCATCTATTTCCTTTTTTGGGGGCTATGAGTCAGACATGGTTTGAGAAGTTAGCAAGAGTAACTGTGGGTGAAGATGAAACATGAGTAGATAGATGGGAAAGGATGAGGAATACACAGACAATTCATAAGGCAGTGGTGGTGAATATAGGCTTTGGATCAGAGAACTCGGGTCCTGTTGTGGAGAAAAAAGCAGGCGGAGTCCAGGAGTAGGGTGTACAGTAAAGCACTAAAGGGCAGGAGGGAAGATGGGAACTGAAGAGTAGAACCATGGGGAAGAAATAGGTCCTCAGATTTTGCAGCATGGTTCTCCAGTAAGCATGAAAGAAATCTGAGGTCTTTGAACTCCGGTTATAATCAAAATTTCATTTCAGCTTTAATGTTCTTGCTGTAATGATCAAACTGAACAGATGATAAAATGCAATCATTTCTAGCCCCCTATCAATGGATAACCTCCTATCATGATTATCTGTGCAAATGAGTTCAAATCTACAGTTGCTTCTGCCTGGTGGAATCAATTATTGTATGCTACTAAAATGTTTTTCAACAATGTATTATTTATTGGCTGTTATATAAAACAAATGTAGAGATATTTAATTTCTAAATACCATTCCCTCCCCACCCCGGTTTAAAATAACAGTGTTTCTATGTAATCTTTTCCGAAGGTTTTCTTCTTCCAGTTTAAGGTCCCCTTCTGCACTCCTTTTTTCATGGGAACACATGATACACAGCATTAGTTTAGATGTTACAAATGCATACACAATTGAGAATGTCTGCGGTGTGCATAGTAAATGTTTTCTTCTTTGAAGTGGTTTCTGTACATGTTTCCTTTCTACAGCACAGGATAACAGACAAGATTCTTCTCATCAAGTGCCTGACTGTGCTGGGAGTTGTTATCCTTATGTTCTTTCTCAATTCGTTTGTTCCAGGAATTCACCTAGACCTTGGTAAGTCTCATTCTTCTACTTTGTTTAGAAACAGAAGTATTATATTTGTGTTTGGCTGTGTTCACAAAGACCATTCATTGCTTTTCTACTATATGCATCCTTGACACACAGCCTTTGGAAGCTAGTAATCAGGACACCAGTTTGGCAAGGTGAGGTTTTTTTTTCAAGACCAGGCACGTCCTGCTGAAGCCAAGAGTAGTGGTAGCTATGGTGGTGACCTCCTTTCTTTGACTGTCTCAAAACACAGTGGGGGGAATCTGTCCAGGAGGCCAGAGTATGTAGGATGCCTCTGTACCTACTTCTCAGTTTGCTAAGGCCCAAGCATGGGATGTCAAGTCAAAAAGCAACAACAACAACAAAACCAAACACAGTGAAGGACCCCCAAAATCACTCATGTATGAGAATTAAAATCCCTCAGTTTTCATTCCTTAGTGTGTCAGGCTGCTTTCCCCCGAGCTACTTTTGCGCCGCGGAAGCATGCACTATTCAAATCTAGTGCAGCTCCCATCTCATGGAAAAGGAGGAAGTGTAGCTCTCCCGCCGGCAAGCTCACACAATGGACAGTTTCCATGATACGGGAGCTGTGCTAGATTTGAATAGCACATGCTCCCACAGCGTGAAAGCAGCTTAAGACTTTCTCTATACTCAGTTTGATGGGTGTTTTTTTTTTTCTTGTTCATATAAATACTTCTGGCTGTAAATGAATGATGTCTATTGAGTAGAAAGTCAAGTGAGAAATATTTTTTTTATTGAAATCTATACAAATGTTAAAATGGCATATAGTTAAATGCACACAGTACCTTTGGCATTATTTTAAATTATAGTCAAGTTAATGCTCAAGCATAACAGAAGTGTAATTTAGCATTATCCACCATCAGCAAATTCCGACTTTGGCAATTCAAAAGCTCAAACCTAGGTGACATGATGATCTAACAATTTGATGTAATTTGTACCATACCCAGGGACATGTGTTCACTGTGTTTTTCCCATGGCCACCAATGAGGAAAACACAGTGAACATGGGTCCCTGACCATGCCCTGAAGCCATCAGATTTGGGCTGTATTGCTGCCCAACAGAGAAGGTGCCTTTAGCAAATAAAGCAAACAAAACGTTAGATCAAAACCTCAACCAATTAGCTACACCCTTTATTAGAAATAATCTGCTAAAAATATTTACTCATCTATGCTGCCTATAAAATGGGGCTACTCATGTATACAAATACATAACCCACTCTTTCTGTTACCAATCCTGGTTCACTGATACGCAATAGTTAATCCATTAACATCTGTGGCTGCAGTCTTTGTAAGTAGTTTTACAAAAACAGAGAAAATTGTCTGCAAAAAATTACATTAAAAAAGGTACTAAAAATAGAAAATCCATTATAACAGAGTCTTTAATTACATGATTACATTATTTTGTTGGGGGTGGGGCTTAAAACTGATATTTCCTAATCTCAGGATGATTGACTTTTTGTAGAACTTGGTGATAAAGGAAAAAAGAAAAGTTCAGTATTCCACTTGGGCTTTTTGCAGACATGAATATTCAAATCAAAGCCACATTACTTTGTGTGTTTGAAGTATTTTGGAAAGGTTTTTTGGCATTGCTCCTTACCTTCTTGTTTTGTCTGGAACTTGTTTAGTTTTATGTTTTAAATGACAACAAGAGAGTCTATTCAGTTTGACTAAATACAGAAGTGTGAGAAATGTCACATGAGTCTATTTGCAATTTGGTTTCTAAGCCAAAGTTATTGTGTTTAGCATTAAAAATCTGTCGGATGTTTTTCCTCCCTTCTGGTTATTATCTGTACAATAGTAGAGAAAGCTGTGGTGATTTGTAATGTGGCTTTCGTTTTTTTCAATAGGTAAGGATATTTTTTCAATAGATAAGGATAGGTAAAGATTGAAAAGGAATATCAAGCCATAAACACAATCAAGTATACAAATACAATACTCAGTATTAGATTACAGCTTTGAGTAACTGTGGTGCTTGTAGCTTGTGTGGTTCCTCCTCTTTATTCATTACAACCATTCAAGTTAAGGGCTCTTCTCTCTTCCCCCTAGGATTACCAAATGAACATTTAAAAAATAAGGTCCACAAAAGAAGCTGTCATGTTCTAGTTTCTTAAGTTCCATGAAACTTGGAGTTCTGACTGAAAGGATGCCCCTTAAAATAGAGGAAATCTGGTAACCCTACCTGAGTGATATGTATCATTTCTGTTAGTGTTAATAGAGTTGTAAGCTCACATCATGATGATCTATTAATGACTCCTGAAGTACACTATTAGTTACATACTGGGTAAAAACAGAAGTGACAGCAGATCAACGGTGACCCTAGCTGGGTCTGGTCACTGCCACACCACTGACATGGCTGGGGTCAGATCGGGGAACTGACTACACATGACCCTAGCCAGGGAGCTGTTCCAGCCCTGCCCCCATGGTACACCCAGTGCCCTGCCTCCCACCATGATGGGCAACCATAGAAGCTAATCACAGACTACCATGGTGGCCCCAATCCAGGACAGGTCATAGCAGGTCAAAACATATGTTCTAACCGGCTGTGGCCAGCTTTGGCCTGGACTGACCCCAGTGGGGGGAGGGGGATGGTAGCCCAGGCTGTGACTTGGGCACTCTGCAGAGTGACAACCCAGGCTAGCTGCCAGCATGCCTATGGTCAGTCTGGGCAAACATCTGAGGTGCTGAAGACAAACGTGACAGTGACCTGCAGGCCATAGCGGGAAAAAGCTGGCCAGAGCAGGTTACTGTCACATTTGTTGTTAATCAAAATGAAAAAGGGGGAAGTGTACAAACGTAGTAACAAAAACAAGAACATAAACAAAAAATCAAATACGAATAATTTATTACGGTGTTGACTTTGGTCGTAGCCAAAAAACAGACAAAAAAATGTACATACATAAAAATAGAGAAAGAAATACAAAAGTTATAATAAAATCCTGATCCATTTACAAAGAAGATTGAAAAGGAATATCCAGCCATAAATGCAATCAAGTATACAAATACAATACTCAATATCAGTCCAGTAGCCCATAAACTAGAAGTCTAAAGTCATGGGCTAATGATATCTCTAACAATGAAACAGTCCATATGGCTGTTCAGGCTGACAGCTAACTCATACGTAATACCGCCTGAGATCGCAAAATCTTCTGTCTCCTTTCATTGGCCAGTTTAATAAAAATTGCCACAGCGAGTAGTGAATCCAATGAGGATAGGGTCAACAAATATTTAAAAATATCTTCTGCACCCTCCCTCATTGCTGAATCGATTAGGGAAGATAGCCAAATGTCACAAATTTTATAGGAATAGGGACATCGCAGAACAATATGCTCCGGTGTCTCCACTTCGCCCAGTGAACAGGGACATAGTCTCTGTTCTATTGGGCAACCCCCATAGCAGCCTTCCAGAACAGCTATTTCAGTCTGGGCAAATCTGAGGGTCGTGATATTCCTCCTCAAAGATTTACTGATGAGGAGGTCCAGATAAGGTTCCAGGGTGATATTAGTTTTGATTGATCCAAAATCTGGAACCACTCTCCAATTCCCTATTGCGGCCAAGTCCTGTTGAATAGTTAGGTCCTTAGACCTCACTAGGAGCTCCTTAATGGTAAGGACTTTAGATTTCCTCTGGAAATATAATATTGAGAAGCCTAGACCCGCCAACTGGTTCTCCAGACTCCTAATCCAGGGATAACTTCTAGGACCATGGTACTTCCGCTCTTCCTCCACACAATAAACCAACAAGGAAGACCGTGCTGGATTAATATTAACCACTTTTTGCCAGAAATGGAGGAAAGCCATTCTGCCATAATGGGCCAAGGGGAGAACTCCAGTTTCTGCCTGTAATATAGCACCTGGAATACTGCCATTAACCCTCAAGAGCTGTCGCAAAAAATAATTCTGAATTCTTTCCAGGGGCAGAGTATCTGGGAAAGGTATAACTTCCAGCCCATAGGTCAACATACCATATATTTTAAGGGAGTAGGTCTTCAATAATATAGATACAGAAATACCCCTGGAAAGATTGGCGGCCCTTAATAAGTTACTTGCAGCTCTGCTTGCCAATAAAGCCCTCTTTTTAATATGGGCTGCCCATGACCCACTGGAGGAAAAGGTTACGCCCAGATATGTAAATGATTGAACAGTTTTAAGCTAAGGTTCTCCACTTTCCAGTCTGTGCTAGCTAATTTACCACCCACAAGCATAATATTAGATTTTGCACTATTGATTGCAAGGCCGTTAAGTTGGCAATATTTAATCAAAGCTCTTATAACTCCTTTTAAGCCCTTCCTTGTCTGAGACAGGAGCACTAAACCATCAACATATTGCAATGCGTGGAGAGAATAGGACTGGACCAGGGGAGGATGGAACTGAGTCTTTAATAACCATTAGAGTGGATAAAAACAAATGAAAAACTCGAATAACCATATGAATATAACTTAAAAACTGTATACAATACAAAAAATTAAAAGCTTTTCCTGTTGAACGTACAACCCATTATTACTCAGTGCAACCCTACACGTAATTAAGAAACTTTTGCATATGATATAATGATGTTCATTAGAAATCTTTGTGTTACAAAGATGACCACTTCAAATTGTGACATCTTCAAATTGCAGTGATTGAAAAGAAATCCAACCAGTGCAGACAATAGAGACAAGCCAAGTCTTCTTTGAGAAACAGAGGCAATCAAGACAAAGATCAATTCTTATTGTAGAGTGGACAAAAGAGCTGGCTGGATTTCTTTTTCATCATTGCAACTTGAAGATGTCACAAATGAAGTGGTCATCTTTGTAACACAAAGATTTCTAATAAACATCATTATATCACACACAAGGTCTTCTTAATTATATACCCCTGATGAAGGGTGTTCTACACCCAAAACATGTAGGGCTGCACTGAGTAATATTGGCTTGTATGTTCAACAGTATAAGCTTTTAATTTATTGTATTGTATACGTTTTTTAAGTTATATTCATATGGTTATTACAGTTTTTACATTTGTTTTCGCCCACTGTTTCAGTGGTAGTGTTGCTATGTTTCTCCATGGATTTTTGGTTTCCTACCGTTTGGAAATTTCTTTTTAAAACACCAGATTATGTATTCTAATGCTTGAGCTATAGCTGTGCAGTATTTATTGTCATAAAAATTAAAGCAGACCTCAGATCAATGTTTAATTTTCTTGCAGAATAATGTGTGATGCAAAGACTGGAGTGTTAGCAATCTAATGACTTTTAATTGCATTTGGTAGCCTGACTCATAGAGATTACAGAATACTTTATCAAAACCTTGTCTTGATATAATTTTTACATTATAAACTTGGAATCACTTCGATAAGTTGAGAGGGCTGCCTTTTTTAATTTGAGAAATAAAGCCTGAATATTTAATAGCCTACTTAGATGCTGAATGCCTTCTTCAGTTTTCCGTGTCCCTTCATGGATACGCTTATTGCTGATTATTGCAAAAGATGTGTGTTAATGCAATGTTAAAAGTCAGGTACCCTGTCGAATCTGAGGTGCCTGACTCGCCCTGGGTGTATTTGGGCACCAACTGGTACCTGAACGTGACCCGACAGGCTACCTGACTCCCCTGGCTGATTAAACTCACCGCTGGGCTGCCGCTCCTCTGGTCCTGGTCACTGCTTGCTGCTCCCTGCTCCTTCCCGGCCCGTACGCTGCTCAGCTGAGCTTGGGACATCCCCGCTTGGCTTTTTCTGAGCCCTTTAGGGCCCTTGGAGCTCTGGAGTGAGTCTTTTAGGGACCCAGTGGGGAGGGAGTAGTAGGGATGGCGAACAGAATGGTGTTCGGACATTCGGTTTGAAACCCGAGTTCGGGTTCGGCTGTTTGGTTCAGCAGAATTCGGTTCATCCAAACTCGGCTGAACATTCAAAAAAGTGCTATCGGTACCGAAACTGAATTTTTTTTGATATCGGTATTTTTGGCCCTGAAACCATCCCTGGTGTCCACGCCTGGTGCCAGGAAGTCTGCTCCTCAGCTGCCTCCCCCTTCCAGTCACGTTTTTCCTGCCCAAAGTCACGTTTTTCCCGCCCCCGAACTCATCCAAACTTTTCCAAACTGTTCGGAAGTTCAAGCGTTCGGTTCGGAAGTTTGGTTCGGTCATCTGAACAGGCCAAGTTCGGGCTGAACTCCGAACTTCCAAACCATGTTCGCCCATCCCTAGGGAGTGGGGTCCTGCACCGCTCTCCTGGTAAAAATGGGGAGGGAGGTAAGCAAGGAGGCCTCTTCCCATTTGTGTGTGCCAGGGGACCCAAAATGGGGGTGGGTGCAGGGCCCATTGGAGGGTGCACTCAGGTGGGAAGTTTGTTGCTGCTGACTGCTGATAGCTTCCATGGTACTGCTGCTGCCGGAAGAGTGCTGCCTCCATGCTGCTGCCATTCCTTCCTGGAAGACAGCATACAACTTCTGGGGTGAAAGTGGGGGCTCAAGCAGGAGGGGAGGGCTCCAGAGCCCCGAGGGCCCTAGAGGTAGCCATGTTTAGGGACCCAGTGGGAAGGAGCAGGACCCTGCACCGCTCTCCTGGTAAAAAGGTGGGGGGAGGGGCTTCTGCAGGGCCTCTGGAAGTAAGAAAAATCGTGGGGCCCTGTAGTAAGGCCGGCTATGCCAGTAAGGCTGGCTCACACATGAGTTTGGGGGACAGGGACAAGGGGGGCACCCCTTAGGGAACTTGGAATTGGGGATGGGGGGAGGAAACCTTCTGGATTTTGGGTTCCCTGAAAGGGTCATTTTGGACAAAATTTGGGTTTGCTAGAACCTGAATTGCACACCCCTAAAGGATACCAGAAAAGGCATTGTAGCACAGCAGGTCTATCCACTTCTCCACAGTTGTTTTGAGTACTGGAAACAGGAAGCGTGGTAAAATTCCACTACATATATGTGTCATGGGTGGATATCACAAGTTAAAAGGGCATGTGACAGAGAACAACTGTCCAAAACTCTGCTGCCAGGGTCATCTACCTCACCAGTCACTTCGACCATGTGCAGCCCCTCCTC
Organism: Sphenodon punctatus; assembly: GCA_003113815.1. NCBI lineage: Eukaryota > Metazoa > Chordata > Lepidosauria > Sphenodontia > Sphenodontidae > Sphenodon > Sphenodon punctatus. The sequence goes on along the minus strand of QEPC01010309.1, from coordinate 514,095 downwards.
TCTTCGCTTCACTGGCTTCCCCTTCCTGAACAAATCCTGCACAAGCTCCTAGTCTTCACCTATAAAGCTCTTCACAACCTTGCTCCCCCCTACCTCTCTGCACTTATCGCCCTCCATACTCCAGCCCGTGCACTTCGCTCCTCCTCTGTCCCTTCTCTCACCCTTCCACGCCTTCCCTGCTCCCCTAAGCGCCTTCGTCCCTTCTCACTTGCTGCCCCCCATGCCTGGAACTCCCTCCCTGTCCACATCCGCCTTGCCCCCTCCCTTCATACCTTCAAATCTCTCCTTAAAACTCACCTCTTTCGCTCTGCTCTGTCTGACTCTTTATCCTGCTGAGCCACTATTCCTATACCTACGATCGGTTTACCCTTATCCTTGCAACATGGACCTGCCTGCTGTCATTCTCATCGTAACCAAGCCAAGTACGTGCACTTGAGACCTCGCATCTTCATGAATGTTAGACCCCTTGTCTCTCCCTCTGTTCCCTTTCCTAAGTCTCTCCCCAAGCTCCTGTCTCTCAGATTGTAAGCCCTAGGGGCAGGGACCATGTCTGTTTTATTACTTTGTAAAGTGCCAGGTACACTGCTGGTGCTATATAAATGTTTGTAGTAATAATAATAATAATAATAATAACAATTCTTATTTTCATGGGAGACTTCCACAATGTAATTTGGTGGTAAAACCATGGTACCATTGTACACAGGTTGGTACTTGCAGCTGCTGAATAGTAAATGTGATATTTGAAGGTGTCCTTAGTTGCTCTTCTCTCAACCAAACATATGTTGAAGGGTTTGAGAACGTGAGGGCAGAATCCCAAGATAAAGCATTGCCTACTTAATTTCCTCTCTAGTTTCCTGTTGTCTCCAATTTGTGGAAGCGAAGCTGAGGGGACTCTTTGGCTCTTATACGGAATCCCAAAGTGGCTACGCTATCTGTCTCTTATATACAACTGTTCAGCTCCAGGCACATTGCTGGCACTATGTTAAATAAATAAAAAATAATTTCCTCGGTTGGTTTCTGAACCCATGGGCATGATTGGGAAATTGTAGATAATAGAATTGTTTGCATATGCACAGCATGATTCTTTTGAAATGGCTACAACTATACTTTACCCTATTTTCTCATGTTCTGATATTCAATTAGGACTAATTTTATGGCACACTTGAGGCTACAAAAGGGTAATTTTAAGCCAGCCAAATGTCATTTAATTCTTCATATTTCAGGGTATCCAGAAACTGGATAGTTAGTCAGATTTTGAATAAATATACTTGCAGTCGCGTTGGGAACAAGCGTGAGAAATTTCATCCCAACTGGTAATTTACTTTCCCTTCTAGATTTATAAACCACTGAAAAATAGTGAGTATTAATGGGATATGTGTTTTGATGGCAAGATGCTGTAATGAACAGGAATGCACAGTTTAATTTAAAAACAAATCTGTGAGTAGATGTATTTGGGAGAAAAAAGTACCACTAGGGAAGACACTAGGAAGGATCAATATGTTGAAGTCTTTCTTTGGGTCCAAATCCTGGAATGGAATGTATGGTTGGCACTGGGGAGGTGTAACAAGAGTTTATTTTGGGGATGAGCTGATATGGTCAGGTCGACTATGTATCTCTTGTGTATATTTTGGCTGGTTGGTCTGGGCAGTTTGTGGATGCATTGTCCATAATCCTGTCATCTGCCCATACCATTCGGTTTCCCCTTCTAGAGGAAGCTTCCCACAGCTTGGCTCTGCTGCTGTTCCTGAGGCTGCAGAATTTCTTTGCAGCGATTCCAACAGAATGGCAGTTTCAGTGTGTTGGGAATGTTCTATGGCAGAGCTGTTATCCAACATTACCCTGTCTTAACACGCATCATCTCCTTTCTGGGGCTGTCTTTCTACTATTGCTCCTGAGTTAAAGCATATCATAATGTGCTTCCTCCATTCTTTATTGCTTGTTTTATATACATTTTTAATGCAGAAGAAATTAAACAACATCCAGGATTTAGGGTTCACTTAAATTGAAAATGTGCAGCACCAAGTGCATAATATGTGCTGCTTTCATTTCATCTCTTTCAGGCAGGGGAATCTGATTTTGCCAGCATGGCACAAAATGGATTACAGCAATCTTCCATTTAAGTTTCCAACAGAGATTTCTCTTTTTGTTCTGCAGACCACTTCTAGCTCACAGTTATGGCCAAATCCTAAGCAACGGAGCAAAGCTTATGCCACTCTCTCTGTTACTTGAACTGGTGGCAGTGCTGAATGCTAGAATCATTATCAGTCAGCTCAGCCCCATTCTCTTTGTGCTGCAGGCCATGGACATAGGGAGAAATAGCAATTGTGACTTTCTGTGCCCCTATAGAACACCATGATAGCATGTTCTGGGATCCTGCAAAGGGAGGCATGACTCTTTCCTTTGCTGATTTACTCTGAAGCTAGGTCAGGTTGGTTGAATTTGTGATCGAATTACAGGATAATTTATTAGAGATGGTTCCCTGCCCTGGGGGGCTTAGTCTATTTAAATTGGGTTGAAGATACCTGAAATGTCCAAACCATTGGAGTAGTTGGGATCTGTTTGGTGTCTCAGGAACAAATACAGCAGCACTTGAACTTCAACTGCAACCTGACCTAGCTTGAACGTGGTTGAATTTAGTGACCAAATTACAGGATCACCTGGGGGAACTAAGGGAACAGCTCCTGTAGCTCTTATGGGGGAACCCCTACATTTCATTTTTAAAGGTGCCTGACTTGCCCTTTCCTTCATGTCTCTGACAACTTGGCCAACCAATTCTGCCCCAATATTGCTTTGTACACAGTGGATTCACTTACAATTTGGATGAGGTGGCTCTGCATTTGTTCTTGAGACATGTAAATGGTAGGGATGGGCGAACGCGGTTCGGTAGTTCGGTGTTCGGCCCGAACTCGGCCTGTTCGGACAACCGAACACGAACACGAACACGAACACGA
>QEPC01010309.1:459317-470172 GCA_003113815.1 Sphenodon punctatus | reverse complement strand
TGAGAAAAATCAGCGAAAGGGAAAGGAGTATCATCTAACAGTTGTATATTATTTATTATTATTATTATTATTATTAGCTTTTATATAGTGCCAGCGATGTACCTGGAGCTTTACAGAGAATATGATAGACACAGTCCCTGACCGAGAACTTACAATGTAAAGACCACGTCACTTCTGAAATCACCCAATGGCATCACTCAGCATAGAAGCAGAGTCTCTTCCTCTGTGCTTGGCACCACCAGAGGAAGCAGTCTCCCCTTTTTGATGTTATAATTGTACGGATGTACTGCTCTTTATACCTTTTTCTGTCAATAATTTGGCACCACCAGAGAGCACATTTGCAGGGAGCTCAGAGGTGAAACAGGGTTTCTCTAGGTGGGGACGGACAGGGGGTCCCCCACTCCAGACTGAGAGTGGCATGGGTGAGACAGTGTGGTTGTGGCAAGGGGAGGGGGCATCATTACTGGAGGGGGCTCAGGTGTGGACTGAGAACAGAAGACACCAAACCCTCCCAAAATCTGCTGCCTCCCAAAAAAATTGCTGCCCATGGTAGGTACCTATGTTGCCGGCTGCTAACTAGATAATGATGGCTTTATTTATATAGCACCATCAATGTACCTGATGCTGTACAATCAATAGTTATGAACAGGTCCCTACCCCAAAGGGGCTTACAATCTAAGAGACAGGGAGGGGGAAGACAAGGGAGAGGTGAATATCAGGAAATAAAAGAGTACATTCATGAGGTTGAGAAGTTGCAGGCACATGTGCTTCTCTTAGGGTGTTTTCAGATGTGATGGGGCGGCTTCGCCCCGTCACGGAAACAACCCTGAGATTCCCCGCCGGGATCACTCCGGCACGGCCAACAGACGTGCTGGCTGATCCCGGCGGGGAATCAGGGAAGGGGCAGGGCCGCGTGGTACAACATGTGACCGCACGGCCCCGCCCTCCCACGCTCCCCCACCGCCCACCCTCTGGGGAGATGGGCGGGCGCTGCGGCCAATGCGGCCACGGCACCCACCCAATTTGACCACGGCCTGGAATCCCGCCAGGGATTCCGGGCTGTGGTCACCGGCCAGACATAACTTTTTGTTGGTTCCCGCTGGGGATCTCTTTGATCACGCTTTCGGGGATTGTCCGGTGGGGAGCCCCAGAAGTGTGGTTGAAATTGACCCCATGTGGGAATTGACCGTGGCGAACATCTGGCAGCCGCCTAACAGATGTTCAGGGCGCTTTGACCCCATGTGGGTATTGACGGGGGTTCACTGTGATCTCGTAACGTCTGAAAATACCCTTAGTTACAGAGAGCTAGACTCTGAGTGAGGGGGAAGAGGAGGCAGTTTCACTCATGATGATAAGCTAGGGAAGACCTGATGGAAGAAGTGGGTTTTCAGGAGGGATTTAAAAGTTGGGAGAGAAGGAGCAGAGCAAATGTATCCAGGGAAGGAGTTCCAGGCATGAGGGGCAGCAAGGGAGAAGGGGCAAAGATGTTTAGAGAAGTAAGGGGATCGTGAGCAGGCAAGGGTGGGGGCAGAGGAGGAATGAAGCTTCCGGGTAGGAGGTTTTTTATTTTTTATAGAGAAGCAGTAAAGTTATTTATAGAGTTAGTTATTTATGGAAGTTATTTATAGAGCAGGCAGTAAACTTGTAGAAGAAACATATGTGATTTAACAGACTGTAGATTGACACCGAGACAGCAATAGTAAAACTAGTGTGACCTAAAGGACTAGCTCGACCTACATAAGGGCAAAATAAAAAACTGCTTCAGAATAACAGTGGAATCTTTCTATTACTTAGACATCTTGACTGATCCCATATACACAAAGGACAAAAGCTAAGGTCAAAACATGAAAGAAGTCTTAAATGTGACTAATGGATGCTCAGTTTCCTTTGTTTTCTTCTACTATTTAAATCCAGATTTTTACCCCAAGTCTATATTCGTGAAGAAGATTGTGTGGCAAAACTTTGTATCTAAATGATGGCCAGTTGTAAAAACACAATCACAAAATCCATGGTAGTTGAATTAAGCATTTGGTCACTTTGGGGAAAACATTGAACTGCTCAACAGGCTTATTGTCATTTAAGTGTGGCTGATAGTAATTTGATCTAAATTCTGTAATATGTGGGTTTGGGTAGCCAAGTGAGGTTACAATTCTAATATTGCACACTAAGGGTAAAACAGATGTGATTTGGGCCTGCTTTGGTCCAGGACCCAGTGGCATGTGTAAAAACGCACCACCAGATGTTGGTCCAGGATTGTCCCGGGCTGTGTTAATGGCTAGCCTGTGCTGTAACCTCAGAAAATCTCTGAGGTCACAGCCCAAGCTAAGGCCCACCCAACCAGGCCACAGCAGGCCAAAGTGGGCCAGAACAGGCTAATACGCCTGTTCCCGTGCGGCCACCTGACCCGGGCTGGGAGCCACTATGGATAGCAGTTATGGCTGCACCTCATTGGTCACCATAGCTGCCCATCATGGTGGGGGTGTGGGGAGCACTGCGTGGGTGGGGTGGCCCAGCGAGCAGTCCCACTGGCTGCACGTCTATTTTTACTCAACATAGGTAAAATACATCTATATTTAAGATCATATGAAAAGATTGGTAGGGATTAATTAGATATTAGGTTTAAGACCCATTTAGAAGGTTTCTTGTCATTTTTAATTACAGAATTACAACTTGTAAGCTCGAATAAATATAATGCATCACATGTGTTTTATATTTCTCCTCATAAACGCTTTCTTTTGGATACTTTCACTGAGGTTTTTTTTAGTTGAGGAAACGCTCACCAACCCTACTTAAAGTCTGATATATTCATTTTGTACAGCTGCTTTCTTTGCATTGTAAACTCAGCAGTCATGTAGGTCTGCCCTCAAAATGTTAGGTGACATGATTTTATTAACATTATGCTCTTTAGTATAATAGACTTCTTTTATAGATTGCATATGTTGAACCATCTGCTTATCATTTTTCTTTTATTACTAGTGCCTAAAAATATAGCCATAATAAATACTTGTTTTAGTTGAGTTATATTATTATTTTCTCAGTGTACTGTAATAAACAATTTTGGTGAACTATATTGTTGTCAAGGTGACTGAACCCTGATAATTCATTGCTGGAAACCAGACTCATTCTGACCATCCATTTCTATCTCTGAAACTGTCAAAAGCTTCTTATTTACAAAACTGTATTTTTCACAGGTATGTTGTCCTCAATACCAGCTTTTTTTTTTTTTTAAGCACCCCTTGTTCAGTTTTCCAAAACTCTTGTAGCCTTTTGTATTCAGTGCGCTGGTGTAATGTCTAGGAGTGAGTTCTTGTAACCTGCAGGGATCGATGGTATAAGGTTATGAAACTGACTTTGCATAAATTAATATTAATACAATATATAAAAAAGAACACTAGAGAAATGTTCTATTTTTACATTTCAGTTTGTCTTTAATTGTGGCAAAGGACAGAAACAGACATGACAGTAGCCCACATTAGCCTGGGACTCACCTGTAGTAGTAGAAGTAGAAATTTTTTGTTTGGCCACTGGCCATAACAACCAAATTGTTAGAACATGGAGTACGTGACTGGACATAATACAAATTAAAATAAACAGTAGCCCAACCAAGTGGGTTTACATAACATAATATAACAACACTGTACAGCATAATTTAATTAAACACAGCCCCTGCTATACCATTGCCTAGCCCTTCACAGGGCATGTGGCGGCATCACTTAACCTCTGCGCCAGCCAAGCCGTTCTCCCCATCGTGTGACATTTCCCCAAAGTATGCTCCTTGACCTTCTCAACCATTTTCAGCTACTCTTCTTTTCCTGTCAGCTTCTGCTAGGCATGCAAATTTCACCATTACCCTTGTGATTTTCTCATTTGAATTGGTCAACAAGAATGATAACTTCCAATTTTCACTCCAATGTTTCTTCCCTTCCAGTAATGGCATCATTCTGTTTTATCTCAAATTATCATTATATGGACATTCAAACATATAATGCGCAAGATTATATGCACTTGTATGTTTGTTCCTTTGCCATCAGATGTTTGCCCAAGTGGCCCAGGGCAGGCTTTCAGCCTCTACGGGGAATGCATTGGGTGGTGGAGATCAGAGACGCAGCCCTGGCTAAGTCCTGGCAACCTGGGCTAAAGCAGGCTAACTGTCTCACTCCTGACTATTTTGTGCTCACCGAGCCCTGCTGAACAGCTGATTAGGGGGCCTGGAGTAGGCCTGAATTGACAAATCCTTTTTCCGTGCTGATATTCCATTCCGCCATTTCGGAATTGCCTGCGACTTTCCGCAGCTTTTCCGCCGGCATTTTGCTTTGTGATATCGGAATTATCTGAAAGTGTCAAGTGTCAGAATAATCTCGGAAAGTATCTGAATAATTTTGGGAAGCATCAGAAGAAACTTTATTCAGCTACTTTCACACCGTGACCGCATGTCGGAAAGTGCTGGAGGAAATTGCGGAAGATGGCAGACAAAAGTAGCGGAATGAATGTCTCTATCGCACTGTGCCACTCATTTCAGAAGAGCTCTTTCTGTCTGAAACAGCTACCGCGACAGCTTGCCATTTCAGCCATAGCCTGGAGGAGTGTGTGCACCCTGGCCCCACTGAATAGCCGATCCGGGGGCCTGGAGGAGGCACGTACCCTGGCCCCGCTGAAGGAGGGCCCCTGATCAGCTGTTTGGTGGGCCAGGTGAACGCACCAAACAGTTGATGAGGGGGCCCCCAGGTCCCCATCAGCTATTTGGTGGCAGCTCTTCCCAGGGCCCAATCCTGCTGAGCAGCATTGACCTGGGAGTCCTGTCCCATGTGAACAGCTCCTCAGGCTGACCCAGGACATGTAGGGATGTGTGATGTTAGCCCCCACACCTGGGGTTTGGGGAGGAGGGCTGCTTATCTGAACAGCCCTGCCCATCAACCTGGGTCATGGCAGCTGCAGTGGTTTGCCCTGAGGAGGCATCTCACTACAGTCTCATCTGTTTTCACCCATACTCTATGACCTGTACATAGAATAGAGTGTAGTATAGCTACAGTAAATATACATCTTTCTGGTATTATTTTGATTAAAGTTGTCATTTAGATAAAGATGACAATATCTGCAGATTCCTTGCATGTTTTGTGCGCATCAGTTATCATACCTGGAGTGGAATCAAGATTAAGGAAAGGATTGCCTTAGTCTAGCATGTGTTTGAGGGTGCTTGCATTCTTTTTGGCGAAATAATTGTCCCGTTAGGACTTGTGCTTCGATACCTACAGGCAGATACTTAGCCCTGTAGCGAGTGGGCACAGATGAGCTGGTTTTGCTCTGCTGATCCACATCCTTCATTTCCCCTAAATCCTACCAGTCAAGTTGGCAAGTGAAGTAATTCAGTAGCACATTAAGCTTTCCACAAAGCTAGCAAGCTCTTTAGAAATTAGTGAGGTCGAGATTTCCCCAAAGTAAAGGCATGAAAAGAAAGTAAGGAGTATAAAAGCATTGCTTGTGTATAACATCTGCTATCTTTACTGTTAATATTCCCTTTGGGCAGGGCCAGATCCAGGCAATCGCAAACTTTGCTACTGCACAGGACCCCATGTGTTGATCTCCCCCTATAAATGGAATTCATAAATAAACTTGAAATGACAACTTGAGTGTAAGCAACTCACACTAGAGTAAAATATAAGCCTGCAGAGCCTCAGGGTTTACAGGGAACACGGGCCTACAGAGAGTCTGCAACAATTCAGGAGCTGGCCCTCAACACAATGGGTAACCTAGAAATAACAGCGTAATAAAAGGGCTAAAAGGATCCCTGGCCCCTGAAGAGGATTTAAACAAAAAAAATTTTAACATCCAAAATTAGAATTTGCTAATAATTTCCTTTTTTGAATGGGGAGTCTGCGTGTATCCATCAAATGTTTCTGTGTTAGGAGGAGGCTTATTCTGTTTTATAAACGGCCCCAGCTTCCCTGACTCCAGCACCACAAGGAGGGAAGACATGAGCAGGAAGGGTTGTGCACAAATATTACTTTGGTGTTCTCTGAAAAACACCATGTTTAAGCTGCAAAAGTCAATGACAGGTTGAATTCCAAGTAGAGTAAAACAATGATATGAAAGGCACTGGTACGCTCGATTATTAGCCAATTCTGTAATATAATGTAACCGTTTTGCAGCAGATTTTGTTGTAAATATATACAGTTTGGTTGAATGGTGAACTTTTAGCAATTGTCTTGGGGGGGGTGGAGTTATACTATTATTATTATTATTATTATTATTATTATTATAATATGTAGCACCTACAATGTACCTAGCACTGTACAATAATTTATTTATTCAAACTTTTACCCCCATCTTTCCCAAAGGCTCAGGGCGGTTTACAATATTTAAACATAAAAAACCCTACCAACATCCCTAAACCCAACCACGCCAGACCCTATCCCTGTCTGCCAAACGTTTTGCCAAAAAAAAAAGACACTGCTTCCGAAATATGCTTAGACTCTGATAGACCTCTAGGGGAAGGGAGTTCCATAGGGGCAGCAACTGAAAATGCTTCTCTACGGGCCCTTGTAATATGAACAAGATTGGTAGATGAAACCTGCTGAATGCAAGGGAGCATGGTAGGAAAAGGTGATCCTTCAGATATGTGGTGCCCAAACCATTTAGAGCTTTAAAGGTCAAAACCAGTACCTTGAATTGTTCCAGGAAAGCTATAGGTAGCCAGTGCAAACTGTAAAGCAGAGATGTAATGTACTCACAGTGACCCGTCCCTGAAAGGAGCCGATCTGCCGCATTCTGCACCAGCTGCAGCTTCTGAACATTCACCAAAGCAGTTCCACGTAGAGTGCATTGCAGTAGTCTAACCCTGAGGTTATGAAGGCATGGATGATGGTGGTCAGATCTGAATCGGAATGAAAAGGCTGCAGCCTTCTCACCAGATGAAGTTGGTGAAAAGCACTTTTGGTCACCGCTACAGCCTGATTTCCAGGCAAAGAAAGGGGTTCAGAAGCACTCCAAGGCTGTTAAACCTTAACCTGAGTAACCGGGGGGGGGGCGGAGGCATCAATGGTGGGAGTCCCAATCTTCTCCAAGTAGGGATGTGACTATCGGTATCAGATTAATCCAATAAAACCGGTAATGGCTGGTATCGGATTAATCAGATAAAAGCGATACTTTACCGGTATCGGAATACCGGAATGTTGGCTTTACCGGATTTTTTTAACATTGAGTCCATTTAACAACAGCTGCATTGTAAAAAAACGGTAAAATCGGCAGTGTTAAAAATCTGATATTCCAATACCGGTAAATCCAGTATCTGGTATTTCCTCTGGAGTCCCACCCCTACCTCCAAGTCACAAAGTCTGCCAACCATCATCACTTCAGTCTTGTCAGCTTCAATCAGCTCACCCTCATTCAGTTCCTAACAGCAGCCAGGCATTGGGTAAGCACCAAGACTGCAGGACCTGGGTTGGATGAAAAAGAGAGGTAGAGCTGGGTGTCATCAGCAAATTGATGGCACTTCACTCCAAATCTCTGAATGATTTCACCCAGCAGCCTCACGTACACATTGAACAAGAGGGGGAGGGATGAGATGGAATCCTGCAGGACGCCACAGGGAAGGTCCCAGGGGGAAGGTAAGCAATCTTCCATCACTACCTGATGGGTCCTCCCCGATAGGAATGAGCAGAACCACTCAAGAACAGTCCCACACATTCCTGCCAGAATGTCTACCATTTAAGAGAAAAATTGGAAATCATTGTTCTTAAATACAGATTTATATACTAACTGCTCCTTTGTTAAAGGGGAAACATTTAAGTAGAGCACAGTAAAGTTCTCATCCAAAGTACATTGAAGTCAGTGGGAAAATGTTCCTGTTGTCTTCTGTGGATGACTCATATTCAGTGTATGATCCATCTCCTCCTCAGCAGTGCTACTGCCTACCCTGTTATCCCCATTTGTATTTAATGCATTTGTCTGTTCTTTTGTAGGTGTAGTACTTTACATTTGTGTTTTGTTGAATCTCATTTTATTGCTTTCGTCCAAGTTCTCCAATTTATCAAGATCATTTTGAATTCTAATTCTAGCCTCCAAGGAATGTGCACTATTTTCACTTTCCAAATGTAGGGGCAATATGCTTCAAATCTGTGATAGCAGGGAAACAATTTGACTTATCACTGGTATCATTTGATGGGGATTTTGTATTGAATTCCAAATCCTATGAAATGGTGGTGCAGGGGGAGAAGGGGAAAAAATGTAACCCTGTACAGCAGCAAAGGACAAAAATGTCTTGATAATGCACAACTCTGCAAGACTTTTGTTCTGCAACTGTTGCTGCAGAAGCAGCCAAGATTAAAGGTTAATGATCAAATTCTACTGCCTGTATTGTGTTTACAATGATGACACCGCTGATGGCGTTTTTGACAAATGGAGTAAATAATGGTCATGTAGGCCTGTAATAACAGTCATAAGAATTGTCAGCACTTTATCTTAGGGGAAAAATCTATTTAAGTCAAATAAATACATAATAATAAAGTTGCATTGGGGAAAAATACATATTCAAGCTTTCTGAGAAGGTCCTACAAAGAACAGGACATTTGAAGCCTATTTTTAAAAATTAGACTGCTCCTTTTAAATCCAATAAATTACAGGCTGCTTGTTTTTACTGAAATCTTTGTGACACATACTTGCTTCTAAAAAAACAGAAATGTGTCAAATTCATTTGTGATGTAGCTTATTTCTAGTAGATTTCAGTGGCCCCAATCAACAGGGGCAACAGGCCATTATGAGCTGATGTGTCTGAGCCCTAGAAGTAATCACATGATTAACATAGGGCTTGTTTCTCTAGTGAAAGTCATGAAGAAACTCTAATCCGGCCACAAATAACTAGCTGAGAGTGCCTGCATCTTTCCTCTATTGGGTACATTATGGTATGCAGGGCAGGCCTTAAGATAAGGTGGGCAAGGTGGCCTCCTGTGTTTTATGGGGCTGTGGTGAAGTGGCCTGGCCTCAGCCCAGAATCTTTTCAAGACTGGGTCCTGGCATTTTTGGTAATTCCGACTCCTAGTTTCCCAAACCTGTCTGTTCCTTGTCTTTGGGGCTCCACTGATCTGTGTGACTGTGTAGCAATCCCTACACAGGCCTCTGCCCATAGTCCCTCACTCAGGCCTCTGCCTGACAAGTATAGTCCAGGTCTATTGTTCCCCTTCTGGAGGGAATATTCAATCAAGGTTCTTTGGCCCTGGGTTTGTTGTCTTCTCTCCTGTACGGTCATTGGTCCTACTCTGGCATCTTCCTATTACTGCCACTGGGGTTTTGGGCCTTCTGGGTGTCTCCCTTCCTGGCTCGCTAGGTCTGGCATCTTCTTCCTAGTGCCCCCTGATGTCTTCCTGTTCCTGGGGGAACACTCTAGGCTCCCCCAAGCTCTCTCTCACCTGGCTTGACTACTTCTGCTCACTCATGGTTTTTTGGGTTCCTCAGCTGCATTCCCCTGGATCCCCCAGCCACCTCACATCGATCTGACCTAGGCCCGCCTGAGTTGTTGGCTTAGTCACCCATCTGGAACTCTTGAATATATTTCCCTATGCTCTAAGTAATACTTCAGCTGGTAATGGTAAAGACTGTATCTGAAAAGACAGGCCCTGCTCCAATTGAGCCCTCAGCTGGAAAATGGTTCCTTTCCCCACTTCATCCTTAGTCAGTCCTCAGCTGGGCAGTACCAGATCTCCTCACAGGGTGACCTGAAATTTTTCCTGGGGTTTCCAAGGCCCTGCCCACTAGGGCTTTCTGAATCTCCCTAGACAGGGGTCAGAGCTTTCACCAACCTCCCCAGTGGGGTAGCTCAAGAAGCTCCCACCCTTGCTATCTCCAAACTGAAACTGATTGACTGGGTTTGTGCTCTCATTTATAAGCATCAGCCTGGGTCATGTGACCAACCCACATCCAGTCACCTTTCCACTGGGCCCCAGCTTAACCCTTTAACTGCTGGCTCAACTCTCAAGCATAAGCATAATTAATGACCTAGCTATCAAGCCAACAACAGATTTTAGCTTGGGGCAGACCTTTGGATGTGTGGGTGCCCAGATCCCTGGTGCCCATTATTCTCTTGCAGAACGAGAGCTCTAGCACAAGAGAAACTCTTGCCCATAATACAGCTGATGTATGGCAGAGTTCAGTGCAATCTGCTACTCCTGGGGACTCTAGGTACCTGTAACTCTATCACAATGATAGGTGAAGAAAGCAGTTCGGACACTTGGGTCCCAGCATTTTTTGCTGCTTCCGACTCCTAGTTTCCCCACTCTGGCTGTTCCTTGTCTTTGGCGCTCTGTTGATCTGTGTGTAGCAGTCATAGTTATCTCAGCCACTGCTGACTTGGGGACAGGACAGATGGAACTCTCCCTAATACAGTATAAGGATCTAGGCATTTCTCAAACTTTGGTTGTTTTTGTACTGTAGCAGAGCATATCTTTCTGTCATTCAGGTTGCTAGAAAAGCAGGAGAGAGAGATGCAGGTCCTCAGGACTAAAAAAACTCCTTGCCACATGAATATTAACAGTTCTGCTTTTCATTTTGAATAGTTTTACTCATGCTCAGTTTAAGGCTAATGTCACTGATTCACCTTTTATTATTATTTGCTTAACAGATTCCTGTACTCCTCAACTTGAGTCAAGATCCTGATGTGAACCTGCCTGTGAAACCACTAATCTTTTCATTGGCCATGGGTGCATGTCTTGGAGGTAAGGGACAGCAGGGGCAATCTAATGCCCTGTAATAATTTTGAACCAACTCTGTTGAGGATTTATTTATTTATTTATTTGAATATATATGCCACTGTTCCAAGAGGCTCAGGGTGGTTTATAATATATAAAAACATTTACAGCTAATACAA
>QEPC01010309.1:434215-459217 GCA_003113815.1 Sphenodon punctatus | reverse complement strand
GCAACAGTGCCCACTGCTCAGAGCCCCGCCATGCGGTGGGGCAGAAGGGTCCCTGGTACATACACAGCCACTCTACATGTGGGATAAGACTGCTACGCGACATGTCCTCAGACTTTTCCTGCAGTTGCATCATGTAGCAGCCAGCTGCTTGCCCTGCTCCATGGCGGGGGGAACATCTGGTGGCAGCCGATCACATGACGCACTGCATCCAGTGGTCCGGCTGCCCAGACTGGGTTTAGGCTGCCCGAGGAGTGGTAACCTCCACAGGGTGTCTTGTGTGGCTGCAACCAGCGTGTGACAATCCTGAGACTTTAGGGCAAACTCCAAGGCGTGGTAACCCTCCCTGAAGACTACTCATAAACCCATTCAGTGCCCCGTTCAGCACTTCACACTGTCAAATCTCTTGTTGAAATAAAATTGATAGAGAATCAATAGGAGTTGTACCTGTGGAAGCACAACTGAATGGGCCCTGAGGTATTTATTTAAAAATAAAATATAAGCTTGGATTTCTTGGTTTGCCTCTTGAGCTCACTGCATCAGCATGAAATGGATGCCTTGTTAAATTGGATGGGTTTATTCTTTGCCAAATTGTAGCATGAAGTCCCACAAGGGATTGTTCTGGACCCAGTCGTATTTCTAATTCATGACAATAATATAGAACAGCCATCTGGTTGCTCTTTAATTCATTTTTATGCTGATTATTCTGTTTTATATTCTACAAATACTTCCCTGTCATTGGTTATGAATGATTTGCAATGGAAAATTACTAAATTATTGACAAGGTTATATTTAAATCATTTGTGATATTGTATAAGAAGGAATAATAAAATGTTGATTTGGGTTTCTGACATACTTTAAAATGTAAGTATTAATCCAATGATATTAGGCCACATTTCAGTTTACCAAATACCTAGGTGTTTGTTTAGATGGTGCTAAAGCTTGCATTGATTTTCTACAACCAAAATTAAACTCAAATTGAATTTTCCTGTAATACACAGGTCCTGTTTCCTTATTCAGCTAAGTGATTTCTAGTTCAAATGACCTTAATACCTAGCAAGGATTATATTAATGTAATTTACAGATTGACTTGATGGTACGTTGGAAAGGCTGAACACTTTATACCAATCAACAATTATTTGTTTCAGGAACATCTTTTCATAACCATCACTGTGACTTTCCCAGGCTATTAAGCTATCGTCCTTTAATACAAAGGGCCTGAAGCATTGATATTGGTGTAGGTAGAAGATGTTGCTTGTCAAAGTATCATCTTATCTTTAGAATTTGCTCATGCCCAGTTTATCAAAGTGTCACTTAAGATGTGTACTTTTGTTAAATTGCTCACTCCTAAAGCTTCACTTCCCTTAGATTGTAATCTCAAAGAGACTCCGTTATCACAAGTGCATTTATCAACAGCAGTCTACTTGTGTAAAAGTGTTTATAACAATGGTTCTCAAAGTTTTTTGAACTGTGCCCTGCTTCCATTTGTCTATCGTTGTTGAGCCCCCTCCCTGCCCACACACATACATACACATTGATCCCTCTTTTCCGCTCCCCCTTCTCATCTTCCTATTGCTCCTCCTCTCCCTCCCCTTTGTTCTTTGACTCTTTCTCCCACCTGGCTACCTCATTATTTTGGAGATCCCCCCCCTAGCTCAGTGAAAGTATGAAGCTAGGTGTTTGCCAGTTGGACTTCTTCTTTAGCCACCCCAGACCCAGAACACTTTCTGTGCCCCCACCCCTGGTGGGCTGCCCCCCAGTTTGAGAACTTACATTTTAGGGTGTTAACAAATGAGACAATAGCCCAAACCAGGTTGGTGTCCACTTGCTTGTTTGTTAGGTTCCACCCCCACCAACCATGTGGCCACCACCTGACACACAGCCCCCACTCATGGCGACGTCTCAGAGCATGCAGAGCCAGCCACGTGGGCTAATGTGCACCCATGTGTCTGTGTCCCATCAATTAGGTTGTGTGCAGTGCCTGTGTGTGTACAGGTCTGCCAGCACCATAGAGTCATCGGCAAAGAGCCTAGAGCGTTTTGAGGAGTGACTGCCTCCTACCCGTCTCTCCACTCTCACTGGCACCACAAGTGAGGGCTGCCCCCAAGCACATGTAATACATTCAGGGGCTGCCTGTTTGTTAGGCTGAACATGCTAGTAAACATGTGAGAGGGGGCTGCATGGACCAAGCAGAGCCTGGACTGCTGTGGACTATCATCTCATTTGTTTTACACCCTTGGATAATATCCAATAGGTTTCAAGGGATATTTAATATGCTTCATGTATTTTAAAGGAGCATATGTAACTGCAACAGGGCAGGCTACTAGGGAGCCTAGCCCGTTAAGAATGCTGTTGCCAGCCACAGTAACAGCAGTGGCTGGGCTAGCAATGGGTAATGAGGGCTGGGTGTGGAGGGGCAAGCCAGGAGCTCAGAAGGCTGAGCCCTGAGCCACACAGAGAAGGGCTAGGAGGGAGACAGGAGGGAGAGCTCCAGAGGCAAAAACCAGGGGGCTCTGCCCTGAGCTGGCTCTAGGAGAAATGGTGCCTGGCCAGTAGAATGTGGAGCAGCAGGGGCTTGTAGGACAAGCCCTGCTAGGAAAGTGTTGTATTGGAGAGGCAGGATCAGGAGGCTTTGCCTCTCAGGCAGTAGTGTAGCTATCATTGGAACAGGAGGGGCATTTTTTGTTTTATTTATTTATATAAAGTTTATATCCCACCCTCTCCTGCATGATGGTGGCTCAGGGCAGCTTGCAATTTTCATAAAACATATAATATACAATAAAACATAATATAAAACCAACACTCATAGAACAATAAATAGGTATCCCATTAAAAAAAAATTCCCACTCTCCCCATTACCCTACCCATATCCACCCACTCCCTCTTGCCAAATGCCCTGAAAAACAGCCAGGTCTTACACTGTCTTTGGAAGGAGGAAAGATCCGGGGACAGACAAACCTCTATGGGGAGGGAGTTCCACAGCCTTGGAGGGGGTCACCGAGAATGCCCTCTCCATCGTCCCTATCCGATGGACACAGCAGACCTCAAGAGGAGCGCCCTCTGATAACCGCAGGGGCCAATGCAGGACCTGGGAGGGTGAGGTGGTCCTGCAGATAAGTAGGCCCCAAGCCATTTAGGTCTTTAAAGGTCAATACCAACAATTGAGCCTGGAAGACTATGGGCAGCCAGTACAACAAAGGGAGCACTGGTGTAATATGCTCACGGTGACCTGTCCCCACAAAGAGATGGGCCTCTGCATTCTGCACCAGCTGCAGTCTTCAGACAGCCTCCAAGGGTAGCCCCACGTAGGGTGCATTGCAGTAATCCAGTCTCAAGGTGATGAAGGTCCAAGAGGCCCAAGTCTGGGAAGGGGCCTCACAAATCCTGTCCTGTTGTGGCATGGCTGGGCAGGGACTGAGCTGAGTGGAAGTGCCTGCAGCAAGTGATGTGTGTGGGACCCACCCGGCAGGTGACACAGGGTGGACCAAACACCGGAGAAGGCGGCATGAGGCAGGCAGTGTAGCCACAACCTCCAGTGCTCAGCAAGTGGAGGGGGGAGGAGGAGCTGTGGGAAGGAAGGAGGAGAAGGGGTGGGACAGGAGAGAGGATGGTGATGAGGGTTGGGGGAATGAACTGAGGAACTTCCAGGGGACTGTGGGGAGAGATTTCTGAGTCCCAGAGAATTAAGGCAGTCCACAGCAGTGGCTGCCTGGGAGGGACCTGGAAAGAGGGTTCACTAGTCAGAGGGTGGTGGCTGGAGTAGAGCCCTGGGAGACCAAAAGGGTCTGATGGGCTATGTGAGTAGCCAGAGGGTGATGCCTGGCAAGTTGGACTATGTCTGTAGGGTGGAGAACTGGGAATAAAGGACAGTCTGATTCCCTGTGTGGGCTTGAATCTGTAGGGGTTGAAACAAGGAAGACGCCCCGAGATGAGTCCACACTGCTACAGTCAATGGGGACAAACCAGAATGTTAAACATCAGAAACAAAAATCAGTGCAAAAGATCCGAAACAAACAATATTGAAAAAGAACTGAATTTTTGGATTAATCCAAAATGGCCATTATCGAGTACTTTTGGTTGTATCCAAAACTGAAATTCCCATCCCTAATGGATAGTAAGCAAATGAAAACAATGAACTCTACACTACAGCTCCTTGACACCATTTAAAAATGTAGCTGAGGATATTTTTACTGAAGTGTTTGGGGAAGTTGAATGGAGTGGCCAGGAGGAGACTGAAGTGTAGGCTCTTTCTTTTCACATTTCAGAGCAATCTGGGGAGGCAATGAAGGGGAACTTGGTGACTAATAGCAGCTGGAATTTAAGAATGAAAAATGCTCAAAAAACATATATTTTAAGTCTCCTGGTAACAAAATAAATAGTCATTTTTTTGAGTTACTACTGCTTATCATTTCTAAAGCACTACTAGGCGTATGCAGTGCTTTACAGTCACAAATTTTCAGAGACAAATTCTTGTCCCAGGGGGCTTACAATCTAAGATGGACAAGGATGAAGGGATCACACAGGGAAAGACAGACAGACACACACAAACATACCCATTTTACAGATGGGGAACTGAGGTTGAGAAGTTATGACTTGCCCAAGGCCACCTAGTGAGTTTTGGCTAGGGTGAGATTTGAACCTTGATCTCCCATGTCTAAATCCAGCACCTTATCCATTACACCATACTGGCTCCCAGTATGGTTCCTTACCAGTAGTTCCTTATTAATTCCTTACTACTAGCAGTAAAGAAATCAGCTATTTCAAAAGAGAAAAATCACATTTGGGCGCACAAATTCCATTACAAATTAATAGCAATTGGTTGCCGAGTGCTATTTTTCCTTTAAAAATCTAAGCTCAAGTCCAGAAGTGTGAACTTAATAGGCAAGTACAAATCTAATTTAGTTAAATTAAGTACAAAATTGGTAAGGTGTCTACTGAATATCAGTGCTCAGTTTCTGGTAGTTCAAGTGACACTGACATCCATCTGCACTAGAAGTGACTGCAATAACCCTGGAAAGATTCGTACCAGAGGAAGGCTAGTTCTGAGAATCCATTTTAAGTAAAACTCCATTGGAATTTTGCTGTCAGATGCTGCCCTGAGGTTGAACCAAATTGATATATGCCTTAGGCACCCAATGTCTACTGCCTCTCACTTTACAGACTATACTGTGAACTGGTGGGCACTTTGCTACCACCACAAGGGGCCAAACAGCTGATCGGGGGGGGAGGGGAACCCAGAGGAGTACACACACGCGTGCTCCTCTGTGTCCACTTCTCCAATTAGCTGTTTGTCAGGGTGGGGAGAGGAGTGTGTGAGTATGTGCTCCTCTGGGCTCCCCTTCTCCCCAATCAACCCAGCCGGACTGAGAGCCTGCTCCCGGCCATGACGTGACTCAGCACAAAGGGGCCCAGAGCATGTTGCTCACAGTCCCACCACAGAAGGCAGAAGGTGCCCGGCCATGCGGGTTGCCCTGCCCTGTGCAGCCTTACCCCATGTGGGGTAAGGTTGATCCACGCCGTGTCCTCTGAATATTTCCAAGGACGTGTCGCATAGCACTTAGCTGTTCACTCCACCCCTGGGTGAGGGGAACATCTGGCTGCTACCAGGTAAACAATGCACTACATTGTCTGGCCTGGCTGCCTTTGGAGGGGTAAGGCTCCCCAAGACATGGTAGCCTCCCCTCCCTATCTCATGTGGCATGGCCTCACACAATGTATAACTAGGCAGTCAGGTATGTCTCAGCAGTACAGTATATTTGGGCTGTGTCCTTGTTTTACTATTTCTATGTGGATGAATGTGATGTGCGTCGTGCCCAGACTAATAGCTGCTTATACCTGCCAGTGTTATCTGATAAAATGTTAAAAGAAGCTACAAGCCTGCAGGATTTAATAGAAGTAGCGATCTTGTTGATACTTGGGAAAAGTGGGTCTTTCGAAAGGTAATATGCAGAGAAAGTTATGATCTTTATAGATAGATTTCAAGACTGGTAGTGAAATTTGTGTTGCGAGAACAATGTGAAAATGCATATTGGACTAATAGGGAACGAGATGTTTTTATGAGCACATTGTGATTTTGACAGAATATTAATACTGGTGTAAATGCAAATATTTTAAAACCAATAATTTAGTTAAAACGTGTAAATGCATATGCTCAGGTCAAAACTGTACTTCTATCAGATGATAAATCTTAAAGCAGTGGGAGGGAGGATGGGGAGCAACCCAACAGAGTGACAGACACATTCACTGGCCAATTATTGCATGCTTCCAGCTTTACAGGACCAATCAGTGGTTGCTTCGAGGCAGGCATAGGGCGTGGCCCTGAGACGAGCATATAAGGGACATAACTGGGACTTTGGGAATAGCATCCCAGCAATCAGGAGACATGGTTTACACATCCAGACTGACCAATTATCACAATCACATCCTGCAGCACTGTGACAGAGGACATGAGAAAATCTCTATTGGCTCTTTCCTAAACAGATGCATCCAACTTCCCAGTAACAAGTGGGAGAGAGATGTTGAGGTGGTCACAGCACAGAATATTGATATTTGGTTGATGTTTTTTCTGGCCAGTTGACATCACAAACAGATCTTATACCACAGTGACACGTAAGAGAATCCCTGGCATAGGCTCATTCTCTGCATATGCTGTGCAGGTTTATAAAACTATGACTCTTTATTACATCTTTCCAATATTTGTCAGAGATTATCCTGAAGATGTGAAATAGAATCCTGCCAAAATTCATGAACACTGGTTGGACTAAAAAGATGTTACAGTCAGACATACATTTATAAGTTAATTGCTTTATACCACCAGAGACCTTTGTCTAATACTTCTGAAAGTTGTCATAAAATGTAATCTTGTTGAGGAGTATAAACTTTCCTAATTTCATCCACATTAGATGGGATACAAAGACGTTACAGCCAGGAATATATCTGCAGATTTTTGCAAAATAACATAACTAACTGCTTATAAAATTGGATTCCTTTATCCAATCTTTCTGATATTAGGTACACATATTGCCTTCCATTGAAGGTATTATCCAAATATAATGAAAAATAAAAAAGGTACAGCCAAAAATGTGTTTTCCATTGATACCAATGGAAATTGAAAACGAAAGTAAAAACAAATTATTTAAAAAAAAATATTTTTGAAAACAAAAGATTTAAATAACAATAACAAAAAAGAATAATGGCATTGATTCCTGGTACACACCTCTAAAAGAGAGGTAGAGCTGGGTGTCATCAGCATGATACTTCACCCTGAACCTCGGAATGACTTCACCCAGTAGCCTCAGATACTCATTCAGAGGGCATTTATAAACAAGACGAAAATGGCGACTGATCCCTTTTACAGTCGCCATTATTTTCATCCGTTTAAATGTCTGACGCACTCAGCAGCAGCGTCTTTGCCGTGTTCTGCCAGTCCGGCGACCCTTCCCCCTTAGACGTGGATCACTGGTGTGCCGGCTTTAACCCGCATTTTCGGGTCATGTGGGCAGGGAGCGCACTTGCAGAGATGCTCCTCAAGGATGAGCATGCGCAGTTACTCTCTGAGATGCGTCTGATGCTCTTTTAAACATCAGACACGTCGCGGAGAGTAACGCGGGGCTTAGACGTGGGGTTGAGCCCTCTCCTGCTTGGGAGAGGGCTCATTTATAAGTGCCCAGAGAGAATAGAATCCTGTGGAACACCGCAAGAGAGGCCCCAAGGGGACAACGAGGAATTGCTCATCACCATTAGCTGGTACCTCAATAACAGGAAAGAGTGGAACTACTCAAGAACAGCCTCCCACCAGGTCCCTCAGTCATGTCAAAAACACCTCATATCAACTGTATCAAAGGCTGCTGAAAGATCTAACAAAGATCAACAAGGTAAAACTCCCCTTGTCCAAGGCACAGATCATTGATCAAAGATACAAGCGCAGTCTCTGTGCCATACCCAGGATGAAAACCTGACTGAAACGTGTCAGGAATCTCATTGAATTGAGATGACCCTGGAGCTGTTGGACAACCACCTGTTCAATAACCTTACCTAAAAAGGGAAGGTCAGAGACAGGCCGATAGCTGGCTGGGGAGTCAGTGTCCAAAGATGGTTTCTTAAGCAGGAGCCGTATTACAGCAGATTTAAGGTCATCTGACACCCTTCCCTCCTTTTCTAAGGGTTTTCTCCCTGCAGGAGAAAACTATTTGTCTTCCACAACAAAAAATGATGATTTCTTAATTAGAGTAGTCTTATTTGATCATCAAGCTGAGATTCTTCACTCTAGATTTATTGCCTCACTAACACTTAGTATTGATGGCTCTCGTTTTGTACAATATTGACTCCATTTTGAATTTCATGTATGTCCTTATACTTTTTAGGGACTAAGATTCTTCTTCTTCAATTGTTTTATTAAGTAATAAGGTCTTGATTCCAATATTTGGCTTATCTAAATATTGGCATAAGTTTAGAATATTATGTTTTTAGCCAATGATATAATGTACATTTGTATTTTGACTTCTATTTTTGTAATTCAGTTAAGGATTATGGCGCAAGCGGACTCCTAATAAATAGATTGATTGATTGATTGATTGATTGAGACACCCTTCCCTCCCTTAGGGGAGGCACTGACAACCCCAGTCAGCAATGGCCCCAGTGTCTCCCGGCTGGCTTTCACCAGCCAGGATGGGAAAGGATCTAATTCACAACTGGTTGCCCTCATCACCCCAAGCACCTCCCTTGCATCGGTGGGCGATACCAATTGAAACTGATCCAAATAAACAGGACAGGACTGAGCTTCCATAACCTCACACTCTGACTCGGTAGACAAAATGACAGTGCCCAAGTCATGGTGAATACGAGCGATTTTGTCTGCAAAGTAATTAATAATAATGTCACAGTGGGCAGGGTGACTTCATTTTCTGGTGGAGACAGGCTGGATTAGCGGAGAAGAAAACTCCCTCCCACCCTCTTCCTCTGTGCCTGAACTCTCCTCTCACTGGGGAGCAATGGCACTCCATCCCCCATGCCTAACCCCCCTCTCACTGTGAGATGCCATGGCATTCTCTCTCCTGAGACTCAACATTTCCCCCTCGCACCCCACCCTACCAAACCAGCTAAAACCAAATAAATAAAAACAATTTAGAATAAAACCACCACTACTCTTCACTCCACACCTATCTAAAAACCAAATTAACAAGACCATACAATACAAGGACAGGCCCAGTCCAGCCTCCTGCTGCCAAATGACAACTAGCTTTTGGCTGCTGCCTTTGGCAACCACCACAGGCCCCACTGCAGTGGGGTCTGGAAGCTTTTAAAGCCTGCTGGAAGCCCAAACCTCCCCTAGTGGTTCTGAGGGCAATGTAAGAACTATTCATTTGGGCAGGTTTTTAGCAGGCGGGGATAGATCTTGGGGTGTGAGTGTTTTTAATTGGAATTTTATACAGTTCAATATTTTTCTGGGTTTTATATTTTTTGTATGTTTATGTAGTTTGTGTATGTATTTTATGTTGTAAGCTGCCCTGAGCCTTCAGAGCATATATAAATCATATATATGCTTTATTTATCAATCCTAATAAATAAATAAATAAATAAATAAAATAAATCTTTATTCCATTGTTTTTGGTATCCTATTAGAGTTATAAATTTTAGTTTGCAGCCTGCTTTTTCTCACACCCTTTTCCCCTAACAGCCCCCTCTCAAGTGATTCCTATAGAATCATAGAAGAGTTGGAAGGGACCCCAGAGGCCATATAGTCCAACCCCCTGCTCAATGCAGGAAATCCACAGCTACAGCATCCCTGACAGATGGCCATCCAGCCTCTCTTTGTTAAACCTCCAGTGAAGGAGAGCCCACCACTTCCCTAGGTAGTGTCTGTTCCACTGTTGAACAGCTCTTAATGTTAGAAAGTTCTTCCTAATGTTTAGTCGAAATCTGCTTTCTTGTAATTTGAGCCTGTCTTTTATTGCACTAATGGCTGAATGAAAAAGGGAATTTAGTGACTCAATTTTTTAGGAGTATGATGAATGCAATTTTAATTTCTTTACTCTTCAGAAATGGGCCATCGTGACAGAACAAGTATTACCATAATTTTTGTTACCTCCTGACCGAATACACAGCAGCTAAAATTAGTAGCATGGACCCTTAAACTATAGCTGCCTTCCATCACCTACCAGCATTTATAACCTATTCTATTTTATGAAGTACTTGCTACAGTTTTAATTTCACTATTTCAACTTCTCTTAATCTTACCATCAGTAGCCGTGTCCTATCATTAGTGGGGACCTATAAAGTATCTGTTTTCTGAGACAAATTTTTGTTTTCCAAAAGATGCAGTAGCAGATTTTTCCTATGGGATTCCTAGGAAAAGTTCTCATAGCAAGAGTGTGTATTTGCTGTTCTTTTTTTTTACTTTAGACCAAAGTTGTAGACCTGTTTAGCCCTAAAGTGTTGTTTTGCTTTACTATTTCATGACATCTAAACTTTGGTTCATAGTCAGGGACCCGTGTTCTCTGCATTTTCCCCATGGGAAAAATTGATGGTGCGTGTTGTTGGTATACACCCATCAGGCGCTCTAGGGAGTGCTGGCGGACTGTGTCTTTCTGTGACTCAAGTTCAGGGTATAGTGTATGTGACCTTGATCCTGAGGTAAGTACCCACATGTAAATCCCCATGTCTTGAAGTATGGCCTGGCCACCTACCACCCCTTACAGTTGTAAGATAATGAATTAGCTCTCTCTCTATGGATCGAGGGATCCGCACACCCCACACTGTACCTTTAATCAATACCTCTGACACAGCTGTCTCAAATCAATCTAGTTCTTTATTATAATAACATAAAGCATACAGTCAAGCTATTGATCCAGCAGCAATAAATCCCTCTAGTTATTGCAATTCACACCCCGAAATCAGAGTCTTATATGTCTTGCAAGTTCAAACAGGGGATGCCTTTGGTCAGGAACAGGAGATAGGCGGCGGCCTGGTCTGGTCAAGATGTAGGAGTCCTGGAAAGGGTCAACAGCCCAGGAGAACCAAAGTAGGTTTCAAGCACTGAGCCCCCGTTCTGGTCTCTGTTAGTCTTTTATAGGGTCCTGGGTGGGAAAATGTTCTTTGGTATACAGTTCTCAGGGTATTCTTGTGCAATGATTTTTATTTTTTTTCTTGTTCCTGGGTGCTGACTTGACTTTATGACCTCGATCCTGATGCTTGTTTTCCTGATATCAATCACCTTTGTCATGCTGATGCCGAAGGATGATAGCCGTCGTTATCAGCTGGCACCTCCTCTGGGTTCAAACATCTCCTCCTTCCCCTTTGGGCATGAAGCAGATGTCTTTGCAGGGAGGCTTTGTTATTGCAGCAGACCATTTGGTGTTTTGGGTTGAGTAACTTCTATGCAAGCATAAGTCTTATCAAGTGTCTCTGTTCTCAGCACTGTTAGTTCTCTGCTGAACAAGATGATCTAGTCACTGGATGATGTATATCAAGTCCTTTTGTGATACAGTTCACAGGATGATGTGAACCAGGTCTTATGTAATACAGTTCACAGGGTCAAAGTGTGGGAGAGTCCTGACCATTGCTTAGATGACCTTGTAGGTTTGAACATTTGACTTGCTGGATCAATCACATATTTACCACAATATATTTGATACAATTTCTACTTTATTCCATCTAAGCTTAACATGTGCATAATATATTACTTTCACAGCCAGCCTACTTCACCAGGGTGTTTTTGAGCTTTGCCCAGCTTTTGACTCCCAAGCCCTTATTTATAAAGTTGAATATGAGTCTCTCCAAGGCTTATAAGAGGAAAGTCTCCACCTTGGAGTTCCCATGGCACCGGACTCTCCTTGATAACTGTCCTTGTCCTTGCTGACTCCAGGCTGTTGACTTCAGGCTACCCAGGCGAGTACCCTTTGGGTCTCGATCCTTAGAGTTGAGGAGATCTGTGATTTGAGTTCCTTCCTCCTTGACTGCCCCATCAAATTCAGCTTTCAGCCCTTAAATACCCATGGAACTTTGGGTTTCCTATTTTTATTGGTCAGGTGGTATGCTTAAACCTTTCTGGCACCTGCCTTCTTTCGCACCATCACCAAGTGTGATCCTATAGTTTTTATGAGCACTTGTTCCTGCTATGTTCGTGCTAATGGTTCCCTTTTACAGTGCAATAAAGCCCCGATTGTGGGACTGGATTTATTACAGCTGACCTAGAAGCCAATGATGTAGCTGTAATCTTTAAGATTTATCAGAGAGGTTTCTCTATGGAAAGTCTAAAGAAGAAAGTTTACATTTCAGAGTATTCTAGACAAAATATAACACTTGAATGTTCCACACATTGTCTGACATTTGTTTAAATGTAGCATTTGAGGTCTGGTTAATCCTAGATGTTTGAGCTAGTCAAGAGACAAAATCATGATGCTTCAAATGCATTTCTCCTAGCCAGGCATATACATGTTTGACGAGGAGTGCTTTGACGTACAAATCTGACAGCAGCTGCATCTAGTAGACTTTCCTGTGGGCTGTCAAAGAGGGAAAAATCACTGATCTGGAATGATGATCTCTCTCCTTTGTAAATCCAAGCAAAGGATCTACTTAATAGTTTAGACCATACCTGATTCTCGGAGACTTTGCAAAAAAACACTTAAGCATGTTCTTTAAAAATCCCAATATAGTTGATGTGAAATATATCAGAGGTAAGCCTCTGCTTTTATTATGATTGTGACATACTTATATTTATATTAGCCGTAGCAGTATTTGGCACCAAACAATCATCCATTGGAAATAGATCCCTTCCAGGTGGGGCTTACAATCTAGGATAGCCAAGGGAGAGAGGAACATAGAGACAAGGATACATTTACAAAGCTGAGAAGCCGCAGGTGCATGTGCTTAGCTTAGTCACAGGGGAGAAATGGACCCTGATTGTTAGGGGGGTGGGGCTTTTCCCAAAGACACTGTAGCACTGATAAAATGGGCATTACATTTTATTATACATGTTGCAGGGCACCCATAGGGCACACCTGCAGCCCTACAACATGTATAATAAAATGTAACACCCATTTTATCAGTGCTACAGTGGGTGAAAACAGACATGACGCTAACCACCCTTTAACCACCCTTGGTGGTTATTTATGCATGTTGCAGGGCTGTATTGGTGCCCTATGCAATCCTGAAACATAGGGTGTTTTCAGACGTTACGAGATCACAGTCAACCATGCTCAATTCCGCGTGGTGGCTGTGATCTTGTAATGTCTGTTGGGGGAAACTGATGTTTCCCTCCGGATGTTACCGCGGCGTGGAATTACATTCACCACGCGAGCGGCCGAAGCGGCGGGGCCGGAGGCCGTCGCGTGTTGAATGCAATTCCACTCCGGGGTGAACCCCGGCATCTTGTCTGGTCGGGCGCCATGGCCCGGGATCACCGGCGGGATCCCGGGCTGTGGCGAATCCGGCCCGACGCAGCGGCCTCATTGGCCCCGCCGCCCGCCCGTCTCCCCAGAGGGCGGGCGGCGGGGCACGTGGAGGGGGCAGGGCCATGCGGTCGCACGTTGCACCACGCGGCCCTGCCCCCTCCCAGATTCCCCACCGGGATCCCCCCGGCATGTCTGATATGGCGTGATGGGGTTATCCCGGCGGGGAATGGATAGGGTGTTTTCGGTACGGGGCCAAGCGGCCCCGTAACATCTGAAAACACCCATGCATAAATGACTACCAAGGGTGGTTAAAGGGTGGTAAGCGTCATGTCTGTTTTCACCCAGTGTCTGTGGGAAAAGCCCCCTAACATTCAGGGTCATATGACACTGCTCCTGATGGTAAAATAAAGAGAAACTGAAATAGTGAAATTAAAACTGTAGCAAGTACTTCATAAAATGGGACAGGTTATAAATGCCGGTAGGCAATGGAAGGCACATGTATAATAATTTTATCAGTGTTGGAGTGTCTGTGTGAATAGGGCCTGTGTGTGTGTGTAATTGGTGAGCAACCTGTGGGGATGAAGACTAGGCTGCACCTTTTATTGCACTAATGGCTGAATGAAAAAGGGAATTTAGTGACTCAATTGTTTTAGTATGATGAATGCAATTTTAATCTCTTTATTCTTCAGACAGAAGCATGACAGAAGAGTTAGGGTTTCTAGGAAGGATTTGAAGGGAAGGAGAAAGGGAGTAGAATAAATGTGTTCTGTGGTGCAGTTCCGGGTATAGGGGGCTCTTTTAGGTGTCTCTTAAGCATTATAATGTAAGTTATTTTTCCTTCAATTAAGCTGGGTATGTATCTAATAGATTTTCATGGCTTAGTCAAGTGGCATGCTTTATCTTGCATTTCTAGACCAATCCGTTTGGTATCTTCTGATTTCAGTCTTCAGATTTGATTTGATTTATTATTTATTCAAATTTAAACCCAAACTTTTCCCAAAGAATCAGGGTGGCTTATAGCATATAAAAACACCTAAAACCTATAAAAATCCCCTTAGAAACCATAATCCCTCCAAACCTATTCCTGCCTACCAAATGCCTTTATTGATCTTGTATATTTAGTATTATCATGGTCATCATCTATTCATGTTAGGATAAAAATAGAACAAAGATTAAGAGTAATATCTTCCCCAGGTCTTTTGATCTTGTGTTATTTCTGTTTTCTCAGATATTGGTGGGCTGGTCAGGTAATTTGGTGATGTGTTATGGGTATGGATCTTTAGGATCTACCTTGTTTCCACGTGTTCCTCAGATCATGAAATGTCAGCATTTTTAAATGACTCGAATATAGGGGTGTGAACTTTTCAATTTTCCGGGGAGGGCTGTTCCACATTCAGGGTGCGGAGACAAACCCAACATCTATGTGACAGGGAAGGGGAATGACTGAGCGCGTTATGCAGAAAGCCAGTGGGGGCTGATCCCAGAGAGGAGGGGGTTGAAAAGCCAGGGGTGCTGTGCCACTGGCCCCAGGGTGGCAGGAGCTCTTGGACACCCCCCAAAAGTTTACACCTAACTCACCTATGATCAAATGGTGCCTTTTTAGCTCATGGCTCAGGCTCAGACATTTGAACTGCTGCTTCTGTAGCTCATCAGCCCCAGGAGTAAGGTTTTTCATTGGGTAAATGGTGGAATTTGATACTTGGCTGCAAAAAGTTAATCTCTATAATTTTGTGTATAATTTGAGTTTGGAGAGATTTGATAATTGTTTGAACATTTTAAATACTATCCAAACATTACAATATGTAGTTTTTGCTGCATAGCATTAAACCCTGGTTATATTCTTTGCTCTGAGTGAATCTGTGGCCCTTTTCACATGAGATACCCCCACCCACCTCCATGCAGTTTTGTTGTGTGGAGAAGGGTGGAGGTGCCTGTGGGAATGCTGCAGGGGATGTGTGTGTGTGTGTGTGTGTGCGCTCCCGCGCTACACCCATCTCCACCCATTGCCCACCCATGGAGCAATGGGCTCCAATGCTTGATGCTCCGTGAGTGGAGGTGGGTGTGCGTCCATGGGAACGGAAGCCTCCGCCCACCGCAGCCACACACCCATCCCGCCACCCACTGCGGCCCTCGGGGTTTCTCTAAAAAAAGGGGCTGCACTTAGCTAATTCACTGTGTCAGGGGAGTGCTAGAAGCCACTTAGGATTGTGGCAACCTTTGTAGCTATTTGAAACTGTTGGATTCAGGGAGCAGGGTGCTCTCTTTTTAATCCTCCCTCACTACAGTGTCCCTGAAAAGATGATCATGGCAATTAACGCTCTGCATGGTTTTACTGAACCTGACATTATAGTGGGAGGAGCTGTATTCAACTATTTTAGGATAAAGACAGGTGTCTTGATGGGGGGGAATCATCAGTTCCATTCTTATTAAGATGATGGACTTGGGAGCAAGGAAGGTCCCAATTCAGTAATGGATATCCAGAGCCAGTATTCCCACCCTGCCCTCCACTCACCCATTCCATCTACTTCTTTTCCCTCTGTCACAAACAAAAGCATGCATCCCATCTCAGAAACCTATAGCCTAGGGGTGTGCATGCCATTTTCATTATTACAATAACAATAATGATAATTGTCATTTTTGTTATTGTTATTGCAATAACAAAACCAGCAAATAATAATAATGAAAATAGAAACAAAAATGCCATTTTGTTCTTGAAATAAAGGGAAAACACCAAAAAATGTATGTCTGGCTATAACTTTTTTGTTTCTTATTAAATTCTGATGGAACTTGGGAAGATTGTACCCCCAATGGAGGGCACTATTTGTACCAATGTTTGAAATGATTAGATAAAGGGAACCAATTTTAGAAGCAATTGAATTTTGTGATTTTAATAAAAGTGCCATACACATTCATGGCTCCAACTTCTTTATCTTCCATCCAGTTTGCATGAATCCTGAGAATATTATGTCCCTCCACAAGCTTACCACTTCTGCAAATTTTCAGAATGATTGGATAAAGGGTCCTGTTGGTATAAGACATTAACTTGAAAATACATTTCCAGCTTTAACATTTTTGTATTTCATCTTGTTTACAATACATTTGGAATGAATGCATCACATACCTTCCCTGCCATGTCTGTCAAGCTACAGGACAATTTAAAGGGATCTAATTTTATAAGCAATTGACATTATCCCCTTTAAGACCATTATTCAGATAAATAGCAGCACATGCAGTGCCAGTCAGAGGCAGGCACCTGGCATGGCAGGGGGAGGGAGGCTGTAGGAAAGAGAATGAGGAGCAATGCAAGAGACTGACAGACACATTCACTGACCAATTACTGCATGCTTCCAACTTTACAGGACCAATCGGTAGTGGCTTCGTGGCAGGCATAGAAGGGACATAACTGGGAATTTGGGGATAGCATCCCAGCAATTAGGAAACATAGTTTACACATTCAGGCTGGCCAGTTATCATCATAATCACATCCTGCAGCACTGTGACAGAGGACATCAGAGAATCTCTATTGGCTCTTTCCTAAACAGATGCTTCTGACTTCCCAGTAACAAGTGGGGGAGAGCTGTTGGGATGGTTACAGCACAGAATAAGGATATTTGGCTGACATTTCTGCTGGCCAAGTGGCATCACAAACCAATCTTATACCACAGCGACACATAAGAGAATCCCTGGCATAGGCTCCTTCTCTGCATATGCTGTGCAAGCATATAAAAACAGCTTCATATGAATGTATTTTGTAATGCCCTTTTAAAATGTATATTATTGATTTTATGAGTTTTAACAAGTGTTACTTTTAAAATTGTTTATTTTATTACTGTTGTAAGCTGCCCCAAGCTGCCATTCGAGCAGGAGGGTGTGGGATATAAGTGTATAGAAATAAATAAATAAATATATAAAATTGGGACCCTTTATCACATCTTTCTGATATTTGGCAGAGGTGATTGTGAAAGTGTGATATACAGCCCTGCCAAATTTCATGTATACTGGTTGGACTACAAAGATGTTACAGTTGGACATACCTATATATAAGTTAATTGCTTATACCACCAGGACCCTTTATCCAATCTTTCTGAAATTTGGCAGAGATAGTAAATATGGGAAGGGGTATAACCATGCCAAGTTTCATCTACATTAAATATGAGGAAAAAAAGTTACAGCTAAGTATGTATATGAAGACTTTTGAAAAATAATATAATTCAACTGCTTATAAAATACTTAATTCAATCTTTGTGAAATTGGGAACACATAATGCTTTCCATTGGAAGTACAATCTCTGCAAGTGACAGTCAAATATAATTAAAAATAAAAAGTTTACAGCTGAAAATGTGTTTTACAATGAAACGAATGGAAAACGAAAACAAAAGCAAAAACAAAAACGAAAATTTGATATTTATGAAAATGAAAATGACAGATTTAAACAACTAAAATGAAAAATAAAAACAAAAATGACATGGGCCCCTGGTGCGCACCTCTGCTATAGCCTGAAATCCCTCCACAAGGGCATTTCCCTGCTGTGCTGCCAGCAGACATTACTTCCCTGTCAGCAAGTGGCCATTTGTCAGCGCACCCCCAAATAAAGATGAGGACACGCTTAGTGGGATCAAAACGGCCGCACTCTTTATTTAATATTAACAAACGGAAGGGGGGGATGGGGGCACACCTCCCGCCTGCCCCCCTTCCGGAACTGGGGTCCTTATCTCTAATAACCTTGCTAACTGCTAATTAACCACCCCCTTCTAGGAGGTTCCCTCTCCTCTCAGTCCCCGCACTCTGTGGGTACCTATTTTCCATTAATTGAGAGGGTAACCTCCTGTTCCTTCTTTCCTATAAATTTACGCCCTGCCTCGTCCCCCGGGTTTCCCCAGGCCGGGCGGGTTGTTCGTGCCTGCCCCATCTCTGGGGTTAGTTTCAGCAAAGGTTGAGAACACCGTTACCCGCTGCTTGGCAGATGCTCCTCCCAGCAGGTGCGGCCGTCCGTCTCTCCCTTCGGGTTGGCCATACAGTGGGCCGCACTGTGGCGACTATGCCATGGACCTTCCCATCTCTGAAGGAGATGCTGCTACCCATGCTCTTCTAACTTAGAAATTCAAACCTTGTAACTTCAAAACTTTTGGGCTTCCCTCTGCCCCTCGCCACCAAAACCGCCAGCTTCGCTTGGCTGGTTTTCCGCCACACCAAAAACCCCGATTAACATCCTCAACTGTTGTTTCAGGACCCCAAGGTACAACTCGCATCCCGCATCTGATAGGTGCACCCCATCACCTCTGAAAAGTTCGTCCCTATCGTACCGGATATCAACGTGCTTAATCACCTGCCCCCCTCTTTGCCGTAGCCAATTCCCGATTTCGGTATTAACTCTCCGTCTGGCCCGGTCGACCCGACCTGGGCGCTCCGCTGTGGCCCAAACCCTCCTAGGAAGCATATCCGACCATATAATGGTGCATGCCGGGAACCTGTCCTGAACTACCTTCAGGTCCTTCTTTACCTGTTTTGTCAGGCCCAGCCCTGTTACTCTGGGGAGGTTGTTTTCCCCAAGGTGAATAACCAGCACCTCGGGTGCCGGGCAGGTGTCTCGTGCCCCTGTTAACATCGGAAGGAGTTGCTCCCATAGCATCCCCCTCCTGCCTAACCAGAAAATACTAGCACGATCACTGAGGCCCAGCTGGGTACCCCACCCGCTGCGTGCGGCCTTCTTCCCTGCCCAGTGGACGATGCTGTGTCCGATGATCCACACAACGCATCGTTCTCGTCTCACTGGTGCTTCTGCAAAAGATATAATATAGGTCAATAACTCATCGTGGATGCTAGGCCGGGTCGACTGACACGTGGTTTGGTTTCCCTTATATATGCTCGGTAGGCTGACGATCTCCATCTCCCTATTGCCCGTATCCTTTCGCCCGATAAGCCCATGTCTGCTGCCACTGATGCCGCCCCTATCCTGAACGAGTGGGCACTATAGCTCCCTTGGTCAAGCCCTGTCAACCTCACACATCTGCTCAGGACCGCCCCAAACTGATACCGTGTCAGGGGGGAACCGTCAACGTGTAGGAAAAGTAATCCCGGAACCCTGGGGCGAGACCCCAGATATGTCCTCATTGCCCCGACGGGGCATATACGGGGGTCCCCGGCTGGGCGCAACCTAACCCACCGTCCCTTTCCCCTCTGATCGGTCTTGGACCGTCTGAGATGCAAGATGAGGGTATCGCCGTGCCACGACACGTCCCGGAACTGTAATGCTCTATCTGACCTGTCTCTTTTGGAGTCGGCTACCATCTCGCCAATACGAAAGGCTCCGAACAAGGCAGTACGGAAAACTGCGGTAAAAAGATCGCATTCCCTACTGGAAAAACAGACCTTTTCCAGTGCCTCAGTCAGGGCCAACAATATTGGCGGCGTGATTGGGGCCCTGGTATCCTGACTAGGTGGAACTTGGCGTGCCCAACTCTCCTTCAAACGGTTCATGAAGAAACCGTTATCAGGGGAGGGGTGTCCGGCCAAATGGCTCGTAAAAGTGATGGCCGATATTCTCCCTGCGATTGTGCCCGGAGCCAGTCCCCTTGCCCGCAACTGCATGGCGTACTGTAAGATGCACCCCTCGGCTATGGGGAAGCCTATGTCCCACCCCTTTTGACACCTGAATTCCTGGAATTCGCTGAACGCCTTCTCGTACGCCAGCCTGGTTCTGGGCGCGAGGGATCCCTGCACTGCCTGGTAAAGCTCTACAATCCAAGGCGCCACAAGTCCCTCGGAAACGGGTCGGGTTCCTCGTTGGCCTCGGGGGCCAGCTGGCGGAAGCGGTCTGCCTGAAATCGAGAAAGGGCATCGGCGATGCCATTGGCAATCCCCGGCACGTGCTTGGCGATGAATAAGATATTTGCTCTCAAACATTTGAGGACAAATGCCCGCACCAGCCGCATGACCCTCTGCGATCTGGAAGACAACTTGTTGACAACATGGACGACCGCCATGTTATCACACCAAAATAAAACCTTCTTGTTGGCGAATTCAGCTACCCACAAATACACTGCCACTACGATGGGAAAAAATTCCAGGAATGTGAGGTCCCGTGTTATCCCGCGTTCCACCCATGGGGCCGGCCAGGGGGCCGTGCACCACTTTCCCCGGAAATAAACCCCGAAACCGTGCCCCCCTGCTGCATCCGAGTGTATCTGGAGCTCCGCCTCCACCAGGAGTCGATGCCGCCAGAAACTGACCCCGTTGTAGCTCGCCAGAAAGGATTCCCAGGTAGCCAAATCCTCCCTCATCTCCGCTGTCACCCGGATGTGGTGATGCGGGGGACGGTCGCTCCCTACCAGGGCGTACAACCGGGACATGAATGCTCGCCCAGGGGCAACGACCCGGCAGGCGAAATTAAGGCTGCCTAGGAGTGACTGCAATTCACGGACTGTCACCTTCTTCGCTCCCCCCACTCTGCATACCGCCTCCCTCAGCATCCTCAATTTGTCCTCTGGGAGTCTCGAAAGGGACATTTCCGTGTCGAGCTCTATGCCCAAATAGGTTAGTTTGGATGTTGGGCCTTCCGTCTTTTCGTGTGCCAAAGGTACCCCAATGTCCCTTGCCACCCTTTGAAATGCCAGCATTGCCTGCTCGCACTCAGAGGTGCCCGCCCTTCCCGCGAAGAGGAAATCATCGAGGTAGTGTGTGATACGGCCGCCACGCGCTCGTTGGCGCGTGACCCACTCCAATACCGTACTAAACTTCTCGAAGGCCGCGCATGAGATTGAACATCCCATGGGCATCGCCTTGTCGAAGTAGTACTGGCCCCCGAACTCCATGCCCAACAGCTCGAAGTCGTCGGGGTGTACAGGCAGGAGGCGGAATGCCGATTTGATGTCACATTTCGCGAGGAGGGCAGATGCTCCACAGGCACGCACCATTTCGACTGCCGAGTCGAATGAAGCGTACCGCACCGAACAAAGTTCTATAGGTATTGCATCATTCACCGACTCGCCCTTGGGATAGGACAAGTGGTGAATCATGCGGAATTCCCCCGGGGTCTTTTTTGGTACAATTCCCAAGGGGGATATCCGCAGGGTTGGCATCGGCAAGGACTCGAAGGGGCCCTGGATTCTACCCTCCTTCACTTCCTTGGCGATTTTTTGTTGCACGATATCCTCGTTTCCAAGAACGGATTTCAAATTCCTTGCCCCCAGGTGATACCGCGGGCCTACTGTTGGGATCCTGAAACCCCGTTCGAATCCCTCCACAACATACTCTGCAGTTACCCTATCGGGATAATCTTGGATAGCGGCCTCTAATGCCTTATGACAGACTGGGGTTGGGGACCTTGCCCACCGCTGCTGAGGGCCCGCCCTGTCCTGTGGCCCCTTGTCTGTTGTTTACCCGCCCCCGCGTTCTGTTTCCGTATTGGCGTAAACGGGAGCATGCTGAGGCAGAATGATCACCGCCGCACTGGGTGCATGCGTGTTTAAATCTGCACTGGGCACAAAAACACCGCCCTCCATCATTAAAATCCCAGCATGTTGGTCCTGCTGGGGACTGTCGTGCACGGCCAGCCACTGTCCCCCCTTGCGCGTTCACCAGTCTGCTGAGGACATGCCCGCTATCAGACCGTGGTGTATACCTAGTGCAGCTAATGCACTCTAACCAAATATCTGGGGCGTGAACGTCCCACCTTATTCTGGGGTTGTTGGCTGCCCTACGACGAAATGACTCGTCATAGTGCAGCCAGGCACCGGGGCCCCCAGTGTTGAATGCCCTTCACACTATATCAGAGTACTTAAGCATCTCCAGGCCCCGGTCTGGGAATTTAATTAATGTTACTCCCATATATATTGTGTAGGCCGCCGTCCAGTTGGACCACGACCTCTCTGCTTTCGGCCTCTTAAACCTCTCCTTATCTTTCGTCTCCTCCTTGTTGTTAGGGTCCGGGATTGGGTCACTGAAAAGGAGGGCGAATATGTCGATGTATTCGCCGCTCCAGATCTTTTCCTTAGTTGCCTGAAGGAGATGCTCTCCTAGGGGGGCAGACACGTCCGCGTGCCCTCCCGAAAGGGGGCGCGGCTCGCCCTTACCCGAACAACAGTGGTTCACTGCGCATCCACAGCACTGCGGGGGCCCCCAAACTTGGGCTGCTGCCGTGTAACCCTGGTCTGTGCCGCCTGAGCACCCCCCCAGTGGACGGGGTGTGATTGCCCACATGCAGGTGGGGGACCACCCACCCCCTGCCATGTCTGGCCCCGGCAACCCCATTCCAGATTGCCCCTGCCAACAGTGGAGTCTAATGGGTGGGGGCGGTAACACTCCGTGTTCCCTTGCCCGTTCCCTTCTTCACCCCACAGGTCACCCCATTCCTCACCTGGACGCGGTTCTGGGTCCCCCCTGGACCACCGTTCGCCCGTGTAGCTCCCTGAACCACCGTGTCTGTGGTGCACCCCTTCCGGCCTGTCCTCCGCCGCTTGCCTTCCTTCCCGCGGGGGGTCGCTCCAAGCTATGGGTATGGGCGACGAGTCCTCTCTCCTCCTGCTGGGTCCTGGTTCATCGTCCCTGTAACGATATGGAACCACGCAGTGCCTCCCCAGGCGGGTAGTTCCCCTGGTTACCGTAGAACCATTACCCCTCCCCCCTGATGAGTCTCCTAAACCCACCTCGGCCTCGGTGTAATGCTCATTTGTTCCCCTTCTTTCCTGTGCATTCTCCAGCTCCTCTATGCGTGACTGGTACCCTGCTAACTGTTCCTGCATTGTTCGCAGGACTTCAGCTTGATGCGCCCCATCATCTCCTTTCCCCCTCTGTCCTGTCCCCTTTTGCACAGCTCCCTTTTTCTTTGCTGGGGGGGTTTTCTTTGCCCCACGCTTCTTGGGAGGCATCACTGTCAACTATCCCTATCAGGGAAACACCTTCACCCTTCTAATAACCCTGCTCCTGTTGGCCCTTATTACCCGTGTTCCTGGGCCTTTGCACCCAAAAACCCTTGGTGTCCTTGGGACTGGGCCAGCACTGTACTACACCCTGTAGTGCCTTGTCCCCAGTGCCTAGGCCAGCTGGGCCACACCCCTTACCAGTAGGCCGTTAGGCCTTTCCTAGCCCCTCCACCCTATTACACCCTGCGCGGGCTGGGAGATGCCCGGCCCAAAGGGCCCTGTTGGGCCTAACCCCACAGGGGGTAGGGCTTGCCCGGCAACCCCATCGGGGGCTCACACCAGGGCCCTGTGGATCTTCTCCACAACAGGCCTGTTGGGGGTGGGGGTGGGGGTCAACACTAACTTCACACCCACCCACGAGCCCGGGGGGGGGGTCACCAGACCCTGTTGGGCCTGTTCACTGGCCCCTGTCCCGTTGGGCCACTTCCTCACCCCTCAGGGCCCACGTGGGAGGGGGCTTTGTCGATTGGTGGGGGCTGTTATACTTGCCCCTTGGCCCTACTTATGCCCCCTTTTCAAGTCGGGGGAGGGGGGCTGTGTCTGCCCTGCTCCCTCCGACAGCTCACACCGCTCTGTTACTGTTGGGCACGAGCCGGCCTGTCGTTCCAGCCGGCCGCTCGTGCTTGAACGCCTTACCCCCCCGCTCTAGCCGCGCGAATGTGGCGCCAAAGCAGGGGATCTAAAATGGCGCCCGGGATCTCGCTGGTCTCGCGAGACTCCCGGGCGTGCTTGATTCTGCCCCCGTTGCTTCACAACGGGGGCCCCGCCTCCCTGCCGGCCTGTGCGGCCGAAATCCCCACTCCGCGTCCCCGTCTTTTCCCCGCTCAGGGGAGTGGGGGGGGCGGCAACACCAAACCCCCACCGTGGCTAACGCGGAGGGGGGATTATCAACACACTCAGAGTCTGTGACTCAGAAAAGTCTTGCCTTCCTTGTGAATGGGATCTGGAATCAGGGAATCTCTCATTGCTGCTGGAGGCAAGGGACAGTCTGAGAAGGGAAGTGGGGAGTACAGATCCTTGCCTGCAGCTGATCTGCTCCCAGCCACCTGCAGATCTGCCCCAGCTGGGAGAAAATAGTGCCATTCACAAGCGTCTTCCTGTCTCCAACTTGGAGACAGGAAGACAAGACAAAACCAGCCTAACACAGGGACAGATGAGACACACCCTGGCCCCATGTTTTCAGAAGCCCTGCACCTCTGTACAGGAAACCAACCTGGACGAAGGACAGGAATTCATAATCTGGGAACCTTTCCCGCCTGCTGGGAGTTGTGCTTGGCCAGACCTGCCTCACCCAAGCCCCTCCAGCAACCAGGATCCATGATATCAAGAAGCTGCATGCTGAGTTTTTGCCCTGGGCTCTGAAGAGTCTATGGCCAGGCCTGCTGTGGCAGGATCAAAACACAAAAAAGGTATATGGAAGCAGAATACACAAACCAAAGTCAACAACAATCTGCTTCAAAAATATATATAATGTTCTAACACAGATACAAAAAGATATATTAGGAGAATGAGACAATGTGCAGTCAGCTAGTCAAAGTAATGTTGCTGCAAGAAAACAAAAGTCCAACGTTTCGCCAATACAATTGGCTTCTTCAGGGATATTCAAAAGCTTCTTTTTCTCTGTTAATAAACAGTAGCAAATAGAATCAATTCAATGCAATACAAGTACAATATAAACTACAACCAATAGTACT
>QEPC01010309.1:413799-433840 GCA_003113815.1 Sphenodon punctatus | reverse complement strand
AGTACTATTGGTTGTAGTTTATATTGTACTTGTATTGCATTGAATTGATTCTATTTGCTACTGTTTATTAACAGAGAAAAAGAAGCTTTTGAATATCCCTGAAGAAGCCAATTGTATTGGCGAAACGTTGGACTTTTGTTTTCTTGCAGCAACATTACTATGACTAGCTGACTGCACATTGTCTCATTCTCCTAATATATCTTTTTGTATCTGTGTTAGAACATTATATATATTTTTGAAGCAGATTGTTGTTGACTTCTGCTGTGGCAGGAGCAATTTGGGGAATCCTACTTTCCCCCAGCTCTCAGAAGAGAAAGCAAGGGATTTCTGAAACATAAACTTGAAGACCTGAATTTTGTCAACAATGTTATTCTT
Organism: Sphenodon punctatus; assembly: GCA_003113815.1. Classification (NCBI taxonomy): domain Eukaryota; kingdom Metazoa; phylum Chordata; class Lepidosauria; order Sphenodontia; family Sphenodontidae; genus Sphenodon; species Sphenodon punctatus. Next base: position 433,465 of record QEPC01010309.1, on the reverse strand, counting down.
TTAAACATCATTGTTCAGTTACTATATGAAAACCTTAATGAATGTAGGAAAATAGTTGCAAAAGTGGGTCTTAAAATGGTCCAGCAAAGACCCCACATGCACAGCAAACCCAGTATATGGGACACATCACTGAGTTTCTGCTGTTTGGTTGACAGTCTATATGGGATATCCAGTAAAATAATGCAGGATGAAGGTATTAGCATATTGGGCCATGCCATGGATATTTAAGGTGGCCATGGATATATTTGTTCCTCTAAACCAAAGGCTTTCCAGTGTTTGGTAATATAGTGCAAACAATTTCAGATTTCCACTTGGCTTCTCTAAAAAAGAAAATTATGCCAGTTGGCATCATTACATTTGGCAAGTGGCTTTGTCCTAAATTGTGTAGTTGGCAGGGTGACTGACTGCACTAATGACAACAAATGGAGCATATACCATAATATTTTGGTGTGCATTTTAGACAGAATTAACATATGAACTCTTTCTCTCCCAGAACCAAGGAACTTGGACAAGGTTTAATAATATTGAATTAATTGTTTAAAAACTTGAAAAACACAATAGAAAGACAACAAAGAACACAGATGGGAAGAAGAAAGGTCAAAGTAAGCAAGTAGCAGTGGCTATGATAAAAAGATTGTGAAAGGGTTTGTAGATGGGAGGGATGAATTGAGATGGATGTTAAGGGAAAGTCGGTTCCGGTAGTTCAGCACATTTAGCAATGGTGGATTCATTGGCTTACCCTAGAAAATGGAATGGAATGACAATGGGAGTTACTGCCTAACTGGCTTTTGTGCCTTTGTAAATCTTCCCCCAAAGTGCTTCCAAAATTCCTAAAAACAGAAGTAGCTATAGCAGGTAACTCTCTTTCCTTCCCAGCCTGAAGGAGAAATAAGTAGATTAGTTTATCACGTTTGGGTACATGGGTGTGTTCTATTATTATCTATTCACCAAGAATCATTCTGAAAAGGATCACCTGTGTGGTAACACTTCTTTGAGTGACCACTTCATTTCTGATGTCTCAGTCCTTGTCCTGAAAGGGAACCTGTAACATACCTAGAAAAGACAGGTCTGGGAACTAAATGGCCAAACAAAGGAACTGAATAGCAGACAGTTTGCCTTTTTACCCCAAAATCTGCTCTTTCTCCTTTTTTGGACATCAGCTATTTAAATGTCTACTGATAGTTTTTAAAGGAGTTATTCACCACCACACCCTATTCATAGTGACTAATGATCCCATGCTAATCAAACTTAACCTGAAATTTAGCCTAGTTTCAGTTCTGACTTCCTTCACTCTTGCTTGAGGAAGAGCTCTGTGTAGCTCAAAAGCTTGCATACTCCCACCAGCAGAAGTTGATCCAATAAAAGGTATCATCTTAACTATGTTATATGTTGTTTCCCTTTTATTTGGGACTAAGACAGTAGTCACAAACTAGATGAACTAGAAGTCTGGCTGACTTAACTAGGTCCATATTTAAATCTCTGTGAAAGTCCAGTTTGATTAAGTCCAGGTTTCTGAGTGGAGCTGAAATGGGTACCTGCAAAAATGGGTAGAGACCCATCATAATTGCAGTACCAGAACATCCCTGTTTAGTGCCTGACAAGGTTACTGAATTGCTAAATTACTGTTACTGATGACCAGTTTTCCATGGCCAAACTAGTGTTATGTTTTTTGCCATTTTACTGATTACCAGTTTACCATTTTGCTGTCTATTTCTATTCAACTATTGATTGTTCCATGTCAGAAAGATACTAAAACAGTAAGAAGGTTAAGTCAGAATGAGTTGGTCAAATGGTAAGTTGGTAACTCAGTGATGGCAATACCTGATATTTTGTGTAGTCAGGTTACCTACTTTGGTATTCAGTCGCTGATTGGGTACCCAGTAGGGTACCTGGAATTTGGGGTATTATCTACAGGTACAACATTTGTTAACCATTTCTGCTCTATTACTGAGTGAACAAATTATGGACACAGATACAATCTGTTTTATAAAGTATAGTGGCAGTCAGCCTGAAAAACTTTCTGTAAAACATGTCTGCATAAGTGGATAATACTAAGAGTAGACACACTCCCATTGATGTGATGTCATTTGTCTCAGTACTGTGTAAGCCTTCCTTTCTGAAACATGTCTTTTGTTATTGTGTCGGATTTTATATCTTGACATTTTAGACATTTGGATTTGAGAGAGAAGCTTACTGTTTTGTTCGCAGTGTTGATTAAAGGAATGTACCAAGGACATGCAGGAGCTTGCCGTGTGTGCCTCGTATTTTATCGTTATTTATATTCAAGCTTGCAGAACAATTGAGGCAGAATTTCACAGTATTTTTCTTCTTTAACACACAATGGGTAAAAACAGACATGACGCTAACCACCCTTTAACCACGTTTGGTGGTTATTTATGCATGTTGCAGGGCTGTATTGGTGCCCTATGCAGTCCTGAAACATGGGGTATTTTCAGACGTTACGAGATCACAGTGAACCACGGTGAATACCCACCTGTGGTCACTGTGTCTCGAACGTCTGTTTGGCGGCCGCCAGATGTTCGCCATGGTCAATACCCGCATGGGGTCAATTTGAACCATGCTTCCTGGGCTAGCCGGGGGAATGTCCCGGAAAGCATGGTCAAAGAGATCCCCAGCGGGGACAAAAAAAAAAGAACATCCGGCTGGGTGCCACGGCCCGGGATCACCGGCGGGATTCCGGGCCGTGGCGAATTCGGCCGGACGCTGCAGCTGCATTGGCCCCGCCGCCTGTCCATCTCCCCAGAGGGCGGGTGGCGGTGAACGTGGAGGGGGCGGGGCCGTGCGGCCACACGTTGCACCACGCGGCCCCGCCCCCACCCAGATTCCCCCCCGGGATCCCCCGGCACGTCTGATATGGCGTGACGGGGTCACCCCGGTGGGGGATGAATGGGTTGTTTTCGGTACGGGGCCAAGCGGCCCCGTAACGTCTGAAAACACCCATGCATAAATGACCACCAAGGGTGGTTAAAGAGTGGTTAGCATCATGTCTGTTTTCACCCATTGTCACACTGAATTTTTCCCCACCAGCACTCTCAACCCCATCCTGCAAACCCTAGTCACATAAGTTGTCTTTTATAAAACCAGTTGCACCACTTGGGTGAATAAATGCTCCAGGTGATCAGTCTATACAGAGTACGGTCTTTATAGGCATGGTAGGTTAAAAGAAAAAATGATCTCTGTCCTATAGACTACAAAGTATGTGATTAAAATGATTTTGTAATCACATCAGTCCATTCATGTGGAAACATGTTATCAAATATATGTTTATAATGTACATACCTTACTTATAGTTCATATGTAATATTTATCTATTTTCCCATGAGAGTTCAGGGCAGCTCACAAAAATATAAAATCATAAAACATACATAAACATATATGAACAAAAGAACATTTTAAACGCCACCCACCAAACCTCTCCCTGACCCCTGCACCCAACCCTGTCCCAGCCTGCCAAACCCCATGCCAAACAAAAAGGTCTTACGACTCTTCCAAAAGGTGAGCAGACTCAGGGTTAGGCAGATCTTTGAGGGGAAAGAGTTCCATAATTGTGGAGCAGCCACCAAAAGAACACCTCTTTGTGTGCTCATGTTGTACAAACTTCACGAGCAGTTGGTACTTGCAAGAGGGAACCCTCAGCCAACCTTCAAAGGTTGCGATGGAACATAAGGGAAGAGGTGGTCTTTCACGTACAATGGTTATGTGTATATGTTTATATATGGTACAACCATATATGACAGAACTCTCTTTTTTTGGTAATTCTGCTTCATGTAGTACTTTTTAACTGACTAGAAGTGGCAATTTTAGCTAAGAGCACAACTGGAAGCCTACCTTAATTTAAGTCTAGTTTTTCTAACGAGTGAAGCGTAGTCATGTAGAAAATGTTTTTTTTTCCCTCACCAACTTATTGCATTGGGAAATGTGACTACCAGTTGTTTTAAGAGCAATTAGTAGGGATAAAAATTATATTGGTTGAAGTATTAGTTTGTTGTGCTTCCATGGGCATTTGCTGATTTTTACACACTATAAAAATAAATGCATGCACTATAATAGATAGAATCAATTGACTGCTTAAAGATGCAAGCTTTCAGTTAATTTAGCATCAAATATAGAGAATTAGAGGATACAAATGTGTTAATAAGATCTTTAGTTTAATATTAATTTCTGTAGTCATATTTATAAGGCCTTTCAAACTCAATTTGTTCTTATAGGAGGCCAAATGTATCATGTCAGTTTAACCTTTGACTTATTACTTTACCTGTTTTTCATGTACATAAGAATGTGGTTTGCTTTGAAAGTGATTGGGAAGCCTGAACCAGAATTTATTAAATGAGAATTATTTTCAAAGAATACAAAGTTTTTCCAACATTGAAATGGGAAGTTGTGAATGACAATACCCTTAGCTTAGAATTTATTAATGACTGATAAGTAGGTGAAAAATGTATCTTGATTTTTACATGAGAGCAGTGTTTTGAACCAAGTGCAACTTACGGTAAAATATACCACTATGCAGAAGCCCAGGTTATGACTTTGATTATATCTAGTTTGTTTAACTAAATGGGCTGAATAAAGAGACAGATCTTACAAACAACTTCTGCACAGTGTTGAATTTCACTCAAGAGTAAATTTCGCCTTGGGAGATGGCAGACATCCATCGAATGGAGGTCCAACCTGACCCAGAAAAGCAGACTTTTGGTCACCATCCCAGTTAGAGGAGTTCTTAAACTAGAATCTGGGGGAAAGATGACAGGCACTGATGAGTGCATTGTTTGGACTGAGGCATCTCCAAAGGGTGCTGTAAATTCAGGGGAATTTGAGTATCCTAATATAGTGGATAGGAAAGAAGCTGAAAGAGCTCAGGTAGGAATAAGTGCAGAACAGAAACATTTAAATGATTCCAAATCAGCTGAAACACTCACTTATAATAGGCAGGGTAAGAATAAAAATAATCTGTGTAAGTGTCTATATACAAATACAAGAAGTCTAAAAGGTAAATTGGGAGAATTAGAGTATTTGTCACTAAATGAAGTTATAAGCATAATAGGCATCTCAGAAACCTGGTGAGATGAGTATAACCAATGGGACACAGTAATACCAGGGTACAAAATATATCAAAATGAGAGAGCAGATCGAGCAGGTGGAGGGGTGGTGCTATATGTTAGAGACAGCACTGAGTCAAGCAGGATTAAAATTTACCAGTAAGCGAACTGTAATCTCTGTGAATAGAAATTCCATCTGTTATGGAGTAGTGCATAGCAGTGGGGCTATACTATTGACCCCCTGATCAGGATGGTGAGACTGGCCGCAATCCCAAGCGGGATCCGCGCAGTTTTCATGGAGCTCAGTAAATCCTTATGAGGATGTGTTCACGTGCTTGGGATGTGCGCGGGGCACAGGATCAGCCCCACTGACTATGAAATGCTTATGAAATGCTAATGGAGATTAGATGGGCTACAGAAGTCAGAAACACAATAATAATGGGTGATTTCAATTACGCTAATATCAACTGGGTGAATGTCTCCTCAGGGCATGATGCAGAAGTAAAATTTCTTGGTGCCATAAATGACTTTCTTGGAGTAGCTGGTTCTGGAACCTTTGAAAGGAGGAGCTACCTTGGACCTAGTCCTAAGTAGAGCACAGGACCTTGTGCATGGGGTAATGGTGGCGGAGCTGCTTGGCAATAGTGATCATAATATAATCAAATTCAACATACTTATAAGAGAGAGAATGACAATTGCCTCTGCCCACCCACCCCCCCCATGCGGGGGGGGAGGGAGGTGGGCGGGAGGTCCCTTGCCACGTCCGCCTAGCAAAGAGACGGGCCGGTGGGGTAGCTTTTCCTGCCGCAGGGCTGCACCGGCCCCAGAGGCGGGAAAATGGCACAGGGCGTGCTTGCAGGGATCCCAGCCAGGTTGCTAGGCAACCCTGGCTGATGGGGATAGACTCTTTCAGGCAGGTGGGCCCTGCTTGGAAGGTGGGGCTCACGGGCAGAGAACTTCTCAGCTCCAGCCCCACTTGCGACTGGAGCTGCATCTAAAGGGCACCCACCCAGCCCTCCCCCTGCACTGTGGGTCTTTACTGGTTGCCATTCAGGGACCAGGAAGGAATTTTTGCAGGAACCCTAATCTGGCCTGAACACGGGTCTTGTTTTTCACCGTCCTCGCAGTGCGGGCATTTGGCTAATTGATTATCCCTTAGAAAGAGGGTGGTGGTGTGCTCGTTCATCTTTGTCACACTCTGGCAGGGGTCCAGAACAGTAAGTTAGAGTAGGTTAGATTGATCATAAGTATGAGTCATCTCCTTAAGAGATGGGGAGGCCCACCTGCCGGAAAAGCAGGTTTATTTTATTTATTTATTTTATAAATTTGTACCCCGCCCCTCCTGAGAACAGCCCGGGACGGCTTCCAGCAATAAAATACCATACATAAAAACAATTTAAAATCATCAATAACAATATAATACTATTAAAACAGGGCTCAGAACCTTCATTTAAACAATAATAAATAAGGTGCTGGAGCTAAAAAAAAACCTTACCCCACCCTCCCCAAAGGCCTGGGCGAACAGCCAGGTTTTACAACTTTGCTGGAATATCAACAGGCTGGGGGCCAGGTGAGCTTCCTCCAGAAGGGAGTTCCAAAAGCGCGGCCTGGCCACCGAGAATGCCCTCTCCATTGTGGCCCCCCGCTTAACACGGGGGACCTCCAAGAAGGCACCCCCAGCGGACCGAAGGAGCTGTTCTGGGATGTGGAGGGCGAGGCGGTCCCTCAGGTATGAGGGGCCCAGACCATGAAGGGCTTTATAGATCAACACCAAAACCTTGAACCTAGCTCGGCACGCTATCGGCAACCAGTGCAGAGCTCGGAGCACAGGTGTAATATGCTCCCGACGGCCTGTCCCCGTAAGGAGACGAGCTGCCGCATTCTGCACTAGCTAAAGCCTCCGAATCAGGAACAAGGGAAGCCCCACATAGAGCGCGTTACAGTAGTCCAGCCTCGAGGTGACGAAAGCATGGATGAGGGAGGCCAGGTCCGGGCTAGAGACGAACGGACGCAGCCTATGCACCAGATACAACTGCTGGAAGGCAGCCTTAGAGACTGCCTCCACCTGCCGCTCCAGGCGGAGGTCTGCGTCCAGTATCACCCCCATACTGCTGAGCTATAGGAGGGCGAACCCCCCCAACCAGGGGGCCCACTACCTCCCTCGCTCTCCCCACCAACATCATCTCCGTCTTAGCAGGGTTGAGCTTCAGTCTGCTCTGCCGCATCCATTCCGCCACGGCCTCCAAACATTGGGATAGCAATGAGACAGCAGGGTCTGGGTCAGCTGAAAAAGAGAGGTACAGCTGAGTATCATCAGCATACTGGTGACACCGCACCCCGAACCTTCTCACAACCTCCCCCAAGGGCTGCATATATACATTAAATAATAACGGAGACAGAATAGAACCCTGCGGAATGCCGCATGATAAGGCGCGGGGCAAGAAGTTATGGCAAGAGGCGGGGCAGCATCCCTGGGAGGGGTGTCAAGTGAGGGCGGTAGGGACAAGTATGGTCCCCCGTCTGTAGGCACCTTTATCCTTACTCGTATTCAAGGATTGGGTCCCTCTCACCTGTGGCTGGGGCCACTGAGAGGGGGAAACGTGATGTTCACAGTTGGGGTGGTAATCGAGGGTACATCGAAAACACCCCTGGTTTGTTGGGTTACTGTTACAAGGTCAAGTTCGTGTACTGGACCTGCATCGCACTAGGCGATTTGCCCCCACCCATTGGTTAATTGTAATTCTGATTTGAATAAAGAGTGCAGCCTTTAAAACCCAGCACTTGTGTCCTGTCTCTTTCGGTGTGTCGGCAAATAAAACTACTGCAGAAACTATGCAAAAATGAGGTAACTAGTTAGAGCGAAACTACAAGGAGCAGTTGTGAGGATTACATTGTTTGCGAGAGGCATGGAGAATATTTAAAAACACCATTTTGGAAGCCCAGATTAAATGTATTCCACAAATTAAAAAGGTAGCAAGAGGACCTTGTATGATACATAACACACCATCCATTATTAAAGAGATAGTACCTGCTACCAAGTGCATACAAGTTATTTTTTTAAAAAAATTGTTTGTATAAATCTCATGTTAACTGATCAAATTTCTTTAGATTATCCCCTGGTGCTAACTATAAAGATTACAGTGGACATTATTAAGTCACTGGAGCAATAAGGAGAAGGATTGTTGTTCTGTGATGTGTAATACTTTTCCAGGAAAGGCCTGAAATATGGTTTTTAGGCCTTGTTATTCTTAAAAGCAGACATGCTGAAATTTGTGAGTTCTTGGGAAATACTTAATCCTTGCTTACTAAAGCATAAACCTGAATGAACTGTGCACATATAGGATTTTATTTGCATTAGCCTAAGGATAGAACTTTCTGTGATTCTTTGATTGCTAAATGGCACCTTATTCATGAACTAATTTGTAGCCTGGTACACAAGGCAAGATTTNGCCCCCCACCCACAATACGGGGAGGGAGGTGGGCGGGAGGTCCCTTGCCACGTCCGCCTAGCAAAGAGACGGGCCGGTGGGGTAGCTTTTCCTGCCGCAGGGCTGCACCGGCCCCAGAGGCGGGAAAATGGCACAGGGCGTGCTTGCAGGGATCCCAGCCAGGTTGCTAGGCAACCCTGGCTGATGGGGATAGACTCTTTCAGGCAGGTGGGCCCTGCTTGGAAGGTGGGGCTCACGGGCAGAGTACTTCTCAGCTCCAGCCCCACTTGCGACTGGAGCTGCATCTAAAGGGCACCCACCCAGCCCTCCCCCTGCACTGTGGGTCTTTACTGGTTGCCATTCAGGGACCAGGAAGGAATTTTTGCAGGAACCCTAATCTGGCCTGAACACGGGTCTTGTTTTTCACCGTCCTCGCAGTGCGGGCATTTGGCTAATTGATTATCCCTTAGAAAGAGGGTGGTGGTGTGCTCGTTCATCTTTGTCACACTCTGGCAGGGGTCCAGAACAGTAAGTTAGAGTAGGTTAGATTGATCATAAGTATGAGTCATCTCCTTAAGAGATGGGGAGGCCCACCTGCCGGAAAAGCAGGTTTATTTTATTTATTTATTTTATAAATTTGTACCCCGCCCCTCCTGAGAACAGCCCGGGACGGCTTCCAGCAATAAAATACCATACATAAAAACAATTTAAAATCATCAATAACAATATAATACTATTAAAACAGGGCTCAGAACCTTCATTTAAACAATAATAAATAAGGTGCGGGAGCTAAAAAAAAACCTTACCCCACCCTCCCCAAAGGCCTGGGCGAACAGCCAGGTTTTACAACTTTGCTGGAATATCAACAGGCTGGGGGCCAGGTGAGCTTCCTCCAGAAGGGAGTTCCAAAAGCGCGGCCTGGCCACCGAGAATGCCCTCTCCATTGTGGCCCCCCGCTTAACACGGGGGACCTCCAAGAAGGCACCCCCAGCGGACCGAAGGAGCTGTTCTGGGATGTGGAGGGCGAGGCGGTCCCTCAGGTATGAGGGGCCCAGACCATGAAGGGCTTTATAGATCAACACCAAAACCTTGAACCTAGCTCGGCACGCTATCGGCAACCAGTGCAGAGCTCGGAGCACAGGTGTAATATGCTCCCGACGGCCTGTCCCCGTAAGGAGACGAGCTGCCGCATTCTGCACTAGCTAAAGCCTCCGAATCAGGAACAAGGGAAGCCCCACATAGAGCGCGTTACAGTAGTCCAGCCTCGAGGTGACGAAAGCATGGATGAGGGAGGCCAGGTCCGGGCTAGAGACGAACGGACGCAGCCTATGCACCAGATACAACTGCTGGAAGGCAGCCTTAGAGACTGCCTCCACCTGCCGCTCCAGGCGGAGGTCTGCGTCCAGTATCACCCCCATACTGCTGAGCTATAGGAGGGCGAACCCCCCCAACCAGGGGGCCCACTACCTCCCTCGCTCTCCCCACCAACATCATCTCCGTCTTAGCAGGGTTGAGCTTCAGTCTGCTCTGCCGCATCCATTCCGCCACGGCCTCCAAACATTGGGATAGCAATGAGACAGCAGGGTCTGGGTCAGCTGAAAAAGAGAGGTACAGCTGAGTATCATCAGCATACTGGTGACACCGCACCCCGAACCTTCTCACAACCTCCCCCAAGGGCTGCATATATACATTAAATAATAACGGAGACAGAATAGAACCCTGCGGAATGCCGCATGATAAGGCGCGGGGCAAGAAGTTATGGCAAGAGGCGGGGCAGCATCCCTGGGAGGGGTGTCAAGTGAGGGCGGTAGGGACAAGTATGGTCCCCCGTCTGTAGGCACCTTTATCCTTACTCGTATTCAAGGATTGGGTCCCTCTCACCTGTGGCTGGGGCCACTGAGAGGGGGAAACGTGATGTTCACAGTTGGGGTGGTAATCGAGGGTACATCGAAAACACCCCTGGTTTGTTGGGTTACTGTTACAAGGTCAAGTTCGTGTACTGGACCTGCATCGCACTAGGCGATTTGCCCCCACCCATTGGTTAATTGTAATTCTGATTTGAATAAAGAGTGCAGCCTTTAAAACCCAGCACTTGTGTCCTGTCTCTTTCGGTGTGTCGGCAAATAAAACTACTGCAGAAACTATGCAAAAATGAGGTAACTAGTTAGAGCGAAACTACAAGGAGCAGTTGTGAGGATTACATTGTTTGCGAGAGGCATGGAGAATATTTAAAAACACCATTTTGGAAGCCCAGATTAAATGTATTCCACAAATTAAAAAGGTAGCAAGAGGACCTTGTATGATACATAACACACCATCCATTATTAAAGAGATAGTACCTGCTACCAAGTGCATACAAGTTATTTTTTTAAAAAAATTGTTTGTATAAATCTCATGTTAACTGATCAAATTTCTTTAGATTATCCCCTGGTGCTAACTATAAAGATTACAGTGGACATTATTAAGTCACTGGAGCAATAAGGAGAAGGATTGTTGTTCTGTGATGTGTAATACTTTTCCAGGAAAGGCCTGAAATATGGTTTTTAGGCCTTGTTATTCTTAAAAGCAGACATGCTGAAATTTGTGAGTTCTTGGGAAATACTTAATCCTTGCTTACTAAAGCATAAACCTGAATGAACTGTGCACATATAGGATTTTATTTGCATTAGCCTAAGGATAGAACTTTCTGTGATTCTTTGATTGCTAAATGGCACCTTATTCATGAACTAATTTGTAGCCTGGTACACAAGGCAAGATTTTGCGAAAAATGAAATTAAAAATTGTCTCAGTTGCTGATTTCAGTTTAAAGCTTGAAGCATGCTATACCAAAATCTAATTAAAACCTACAAAAACCTCAATCTCCTAATACTTTCTGATACCGTTTAAGATAATCTTCCCTTTTCAACTTAAACTCAGTCAGAAAAATAAATTCAGTCCTAAGACAGATACTATTTCTGTGTTCTACTTAGACATTATTGCAACACAGGTACTGAGAGTCTTGCTGTTTAGAGCCTCCTGTATTACTTAGGCATAGAATGGAGGAAAGTCTTTATAATTTTATCCATAAGAAATTTATATTATGCCAGTGAGAGCAGGAAAAGTGAGAAGTGTAGAGAGAGGTTAAGGGAGAATTAAGAGAGAATTATTATTTTTTTAAAAATTGCCTCATTTTATTTTTTCTTCAAGTCATTACTTTGTGCTTCGAGGACAATAGAAAAGATAATATTTACAGAACAATAACACTGAATGTAATTCATGTTAGGTGAGCAGGCTATCCTACTTTTGCTCTGATGTATGAACCTCCAAAGTGCAGAACTCCCTCCCTCATCATGTACTATTTCAATGGTAACCAAAGTTCCCAACCCTACAAGCCATTCACCAAAACCTGTCAGTGGCCCAGAGCCAGAAGCCACATTGACAAGGGACAGATTGATGGCTCGGGAAGGGCCTGGCCAATGGAAAAAGGAGCACGGTCTGTGACTGTCTAGGGTAGAGAGACATAGCCCAATTGAGAAGTGGCCAAGAGACCAGATTCTCCAGCTCCAGTACTCTTGCCCGGTGCCAAGCCAGCCCTGCACCTGCCGTGCTTGGGTAAGTGCACCTGGCTGTACTGACTGCTGCTTTCTACAATATAGCCTCAGGAACAACACAGCCCTGGGAGGCACAGCAAGTACTGAAGTTTATTTATATTTATTTATTTTATAGATTTTTATACCGCCCCATCCTGCAATGCAGCTCGGGGCGGTTAACAACAATAAAAACAATTTAAAACATTTAAAATACAAATATAAAATATATCAATAAAACAGGGCAGTATATAGTCATAAATAAATATATAGGTGGGGGATTAAAAATTCCCCCCCCCCCCCCCCCAAAGGCCTGGGCAAACAGCCAGGTCTTACAGTTCCGCCGAAATGTCAAAAGGCTTGGGGCCAGGCGAGCTTCCTCCGGAAGGGAGTTCCACAGCCGCGGCCCTACCACCGAGAATGCCCGCTCCATCGTGGCCCCCCGCTTAACACGGGGGACCTCCAGGAGGGCACCCCCGGCAGACCGCAGGAGTCGTTCCGGGGCGCGAAGGGCGAGGCGGTCCCTAAGGTAAGAGGGGCCAAGGCCGTATAGGGCTTTATAGATCATTACTAGGACCTTGAACTTGGCCCGGCACACTATCGGCAGCCAGTGCAGCGCTCGGAGCACCGGTGTAATGTGCTCCCGGCGACCCGTCCCCGTAAGAAGACGGGCCGCCGCATTCTGCACCAGCTGCAGCCTCCGGGCCAAGAACAAGGGAAGCCCCACGTAGAGCGCGTTACAGTAGTCGAGCCGCGAGGTGACGAAGGCATGGATGAGGGAGGCCAGGTCCGGGCCAGAGACATACGGACGCAGCCTACGTACCAGATAAAGCTGGCGGAAGGCAGCCTTAGCGACTGCCTCCACCTGCCGCTCCAGCCGCAGGTCTGCGTCCAATATGACCCCCAGACTCCGGACCTGCTGAGCTACAGGGGGGCAAACCCCCCCAATCAGGGGGGCCACCACCCCCTTCGCCCTCCCCACCACCATCACCTCCGTCTTATCTGGGTTGAGCTTCAGTCTGCTCCGCCGCATCCAATCCGCCACGGCCTCCAAACATTGGGATAGCACCGAGACAGCAGGGTCTGGGTCGGTAGAAAACGAGAGGTACAGCTGAGTATCATCAGCATACTGGTGACATCGCACCCCGAACCCTCTCACGACCTCCCCCAAGGGCTGCATATAGATGTTAAATAATAATGGAGACAAGATCGATCCCTGCGGAACGCCACACGGTAAGGCGCGGGGGCTCGATGTTTCCTCCCCCAACACCACCCGCTGGCTCCTCCCCGAGAGGAATGAACGGAACCATTCAAGAACAGTCCCGTCCAGACCCCCCCGGTCACGCAGTCGTCTCAACAGCAGCCCATGGTCCACGGTGTCAAAAGCGGCCGAGAGATCGAGCAGGATGAGAAATGTCGAACATCCCGCATCCATCTCCCGGCGGAGGTCGTCCACCAAGGCCACCAACGCCGTCTCGGTGCCATAGCCGGGGCGGAACCCAGATTGAAAAGGGTCAAGGAGCCCGATATTATCTAGATGACCCTGGAGCTGGAGCGCCACTGCCCGCTCAATAACCTTCCCTAAAAAGGGAAGGTTAGAGACAGGTCGGTAGCTGGCGAGCGCGTCTACGTCCAACGATGGTTTTTTCAGCAGGGGGCGCACCACAGCCTCTTTTAAGCAAGGCGACAACCTCCCCTGCCGAAGGGACGCATTCACCACCCTCGCCAGCACCGTCCCCAACGTCTCCCCGGAAGCTTTTATTAACCAGGACGGGCATGGATCTAGTTGACAACACGTGGCCCTCACAGACCCCAGGACATCCACCACATCGGCTGGCGTCACTTCCTGAAACTCACCCCATAAAGATGGACCAGACGGACCCTCCGCCCCCCCGCGCTCTTCCCCTACTGCTATCAACCCAGCGTCGAAATCGGCCTGAATCCGAGCGATCTTGTCTGCGAAGTAGATGACAAACTCCTCACAGCGGGCCCGGGACAAGTCCCCATCCAGGCGGAGGGAGGCCGGACTAACCAGCCCCCGCACCACCCGAAACAGCTCCGCTGGACGCGACTTCGCAGACGCTATGAGAACGGCGAGGAACCAGGCAGTGCGTTGTCCCGGTAGAGCCGCTAAGCATGGTTTGACTGAACTGATCTTCAGCAACTGCACTTGAACAACCCAGGAACTACATGTAGCTCCCATTCCACATTTTGGTCAGCCTTACCACAGAAAACAGCACTGGACCCCGCTCTTTCCAAGGGCTCTGCAGTGGCTTCTGCTTTCACCAGGGCAGAGCGTAGGGGTCCCACTTGCTCCCAGCAGTCCCCTAACATGACCATCTTTAGGTGAGTGCCCCTAATTGGGGAAGCGCCACCAGGGGCCCCACATATTATTTTCACCATGGGTCCCACAAATTCTAAGTCTGGCCCTGCCTGTATTATTTATTACTATATTTGCTACCTGTTCCAACTCATCTGATTTTACTAACCTTTACCTTTCACCATGAAAAAATTTACACTCGCGGGATCATGGGGTGAATTTCTACTCCAAGCTGACTTTTGGCCCGTGGATTAAAAGTGTGCAATAAAATGTAATTTTTTTTACAGTAGCCACACAATCTACACCCAGCACACACACACACACACACACACACACACACACACACACACACTATAGAGTCTGCATTGGGGTGGATTTCCACTCCAAAAGGAAATTGACGCTGAGGTGATTTGTACCCCAGGCATTGTTTGTGTGTATTTTTTACTATAGAAGACAAACAGTAAAAGATATCTGGATGAAATTTGAGTATGTTATGCCCAGAGGTGCTGGTGACAATGTCCTAAAATCTCAAACTTGTAGAGCTATGAATTACCATATTTTTACCTTTCACCATGAAAAAATGATACCCGAGGTATCATGGGGTGGATTTCTACCCCAAGCTGATTTTGGCCTGGGGATTGAAAGTGTGCAATAAAATGTAATTTTTTTTACAGTAGCCACACAATCTATGCCCAGCACACACACACACAGACATTATAGAGTCTGTTTTTTGAGAAATATCAGCTGCACACATGAATAAATAACAACTAACACTACTCGTTTTTCTTTGCAAAAACGTTATTTTTATTCAAACTACAGAAAATGTACCCTGCCATCCTTCATTCCCCTCCTGCAAGCCCCCCAGCCAGTGACCACATCACACAAAATCTTCCAGGGAGGAAGAATGGCTGGATGAGGATGAGATGATTGAAGCTGAATCCAGATAAGGCCATGGTGGTGATGGTTGGCCAAGCTCTTCCAGCCAGCCCTCCAGTTCCTCCACACAGTCCTGTGCCTCAGTGCCCCCAAGAGTCAGCCCCCCCACTGCCTCAGTTCTATCCCCCGCAGGATTCTTCTCCAGAAGAATCTGTGTCTTGCAGTGATGGCTATCTGCACTCTCCTCTGCACTTTTATAGCCAGTTAGATTTCAGTTCCCTGATGTCTGAAATAGGGGATCCAACAGAGAGACAGAAACCTTGGAGGCTAGGTGAAATAAGAAACCTATCTAACTAAGAATCTGAGAGCTTGGAGGGTACTTGAGAAGAATCTGAGACCTTGCAGGGTACTTGAGATAAGATTCCTGCATAACAAACAAACTGAATGCTAGGAGGCTGGTGACAAAAGGAACCTATCAAACAAAGAGACAGAAACCCTGGAGGCTTTTTTTTGCCAAAGGTAGCTTTGCAGATGGAGTGATTGAGTAAATGAAAAATCATTTTTTGCTGCTTTTTCTATTAGACACTAGTGAAAACATTGTGAGATGTTTGTTGCAGTGAAGGGATTAATTTTCATTTCTGATGACAGTCTAAAGTGACCTTGCCTTCCATGTCATCTTGCAATCTGAACAGGCCTTGAAAGGTGTTGATTTGGCCGCTTTTAATCTGGGGTGGAAATCCACACCAATTGAAATGCATTGGCTGGGGTTGAAATTCCACCCCAATAGGAAAACTCCATTGACGCTGTGGTCATTTTTCCTACCCCAGGCCTTTTTTTTAGTTTTTTTATTATAGAAGACAAATGGTAAGTGATATCTGGATGAAATTTGAGTCTGTTATGCCCAGAGGTGCTGGTGACAATGTCCTAAATTCTCAAACTTGTAGAGTCACGAATGACCATATTTCTTCATGTTTTTTTCCACTGGGGGATGGAAAACAACCCCATGATGATAGACTAGGGTAAAGAAAAAGATTATTTTAGTATGTCCGATGCCAGACACATGTGTATTACTTTTTCACTCCCATTTCTACACTTTTCTTTTCTTTCTAGTTCTGGCTTGTTGCGTGCTTGAGACTGAGAGAGCCCTGTGTGGTCCAAAAACTTGCATACTCTCTCTCACCAACAATAGTTGGTCTAACAAATGTAACATCTGAACTACGTTGTTTCTGGCTCTTACATTTTGAACCAATACAGTAGGGAATGGGCGAACGCAGTTCGGAGTTCGGCCCGCACTCGGCCTGTTCGGATGACCGAACCGAACCGAACTTCCGAACACGAACGGGCCGAACCGAACTCAATCCGAATGTCGAAATGACTGAACAGTTCAGTAAGTTTGGATCACGTTTGGGTGAGTTCGGGTGGCAAAAAAAGTTTCACTGTAAAAGGTCAAACGTGACAGGGAGGGGTAGTACTAGTCACTGAGGAGCAGACTTCCAGGCACCAGAGGCTTGCAAGAAATGAAACTATCTGCCTCCCCCCTTCCCAACACCTTCTGAGCTAGTCACTGTTCCTGAACAGCAGGCGTTGAGTAGGATTATTAGATTGCTTTAAGNTAGGAGCTAGCTTAGTGATAGAGATAGCGTTAGTGATTTAGTTTTAGTGTTTGTAGGAGTAGGCCTGTGTACTTATTAGATAATCCATTTAGTTCATAGCATTTAGAATAGTTAATAGCAGTTATATTTAGTGTAGAGAGATATATATAATATTAGATAAAATAAATAAATAAATAAAAACCCATATAAAAACCAAAAAACCAAATAAAAAACAAAAGAAAACCATATGAAACCCAATAAAAAACCATGTAAAAAACAACAAAAACACCAATAACAACATTTCCCGAACGGCCGAACAGAATGGCCGAACGGAACGGCCGAACCTGAACCTGGCGAACTAACCGAACGGCCGAACCAAACGCAGCTGAACCGAACGCAGCCGAACCGGACCCGAACTGCAATCTGTTCGCCCATCCCTACAATACAGCGACCACCCTCTCACTCTCTAGGCTTTTCTTTTCCTCCACCAGTACGCCACACTTTTATTTTGGTTCAATTTCAAGAGTGTGGTTTTTTTGTGTGTTTTTCAGAGTTCATTTATTATGTTATACTGTTCCTGAACAGTGAGGGATATGAGAATGGGGTCAAATGTTTGTTCACTTAATAAATGAAATCTCTGTACACAGCATACAAATATTTGGAGAATTATTTGACTGCTTTTCCCCTTGCTATCTTTTTTGACAATTTGTACTCGGGAGGATCTGGAATATTTCCTCGGTCAAAATGCTATTTATGTAAAGAAACACCACTTAGGACTACAGTTTAAACTATTCTAAATACTTCTGTTTTTGAACAGCATTTGCATCTTCCAACTCATTGCACTCAGTTAGCCATTTAAAAATCACTAGGTGTATGAGTATGTATAAGGAAACTCTAAATCTGGAAGATTAATTTTACCAGTCTTGTGTACATCCATTTTCATAGTTCCTTCCCTCAATCAGTAGTTCAAGTTTCTGTTGCAGAAATGTGCTTATTTGCCTATGTCTCTTCTTTGCTTTATTTTTTATCTTGATGCTACCTCTTTGTGTATAAAACCAATAATCAGCACGTTTTTCTGAATACAGGTGCAAGATGTCATTTTGACAACATGGTGCTATATTTCTTCCCCATTCTCTTTGCTTTTTGAGAATCTGAGGGGAGGCCTAGCTATGAAAACATTAAGCTATTTATAGGTAGCGAGTTTATTGTTTAGCTGATTTCCTTTCAGGTATGTGCCAGAGGATTGATTTTTCTTTTCTAATCAGCAGAATTAAATTCTGCAAGCTGATCTGAGTGGCAAAACAAAAGAAGAGTAAGAAGCAAAGAACAAATATAAGTCGGCATTTGTGTTTTGAATTGCAGGTAATGGGACATTGATTTGAGCATCTGCAAATGTTGTTTGCGCAGGAATTGCAGAGCAACATGGTTATGGCTTCTCTTTCATGGCATTTTTCAGGTACATTTTTAGATTTCTTATTTCAAATTTCTATTTAATTTTGCCGTCAGTATCTATACCTGAATGCTTCTGTTTGAAAAGTTCATTAAGCAATCAACTCACATAATATTTAAAAACACTGGAAGAAATTGGATAAAAAGAATGCAGATCTACTGGAGCAAAACAAATTATGACTTTATTGCTGGGATTATCAGTTATCCATAGAGATGGAGTTTCCAGGTCTATCCAATTTGGGTGGAAGTGGAGCTCCTTGAGGAACAGAAACCCTCATGGTAAGATTGAAGGAAGCACACCTGACTTGAGCTGGTACAATAATTTGTTCATGATGCTATCTGAAAGATTTGTACTGGACCTTAAATGAACATCCAAAGTGAATACCAAATTCAGTGCACTTGGTGCAGGCAGTCCCATCCATTGTTGTGAAGTGAAGACAAAAATGGTGTTTGCTTCCATCTTTGTTTGCTATTTCAAGTTTTCTCTTTGGTGTTTCCTTCACTTTGGTACTTGTTTTACTTCAGTATTGCATCATTTTATCATTCTATTTGGCGGTTTTAAAAACATGTGTGACTGTGAATGCTTTTGGTTCATCTGTGTGAAGTAATGCAGCAGAAAGCCATGAGCGTACTGAATAATGAAGAACAAAGTAACTGCAATAACCAAAGCAAATGAAATATTGGAGTACCAAAGTAAATGAAATATTGAATACCAAAATCCTGAAGAAACCAAGACACAAAGAAGCAAATCTTGCTTTGGTGATGACAAATTTGGATATTAATAAGAGAATAAGAGAATTTTTCTTGGCAGATACAAAAAGGTGTATTTGTTATTGCCCTAATTTTTACCCTATTTCCACCTAGAGTTTTGCAAAGATTTGCAGAGTGATGAACACTGGTAAGATTAAAATACCACAATGAGTTCCACTGACTAGGGCCGTTGGATTCCCTGCACTGAGCAGGGGGTTGGACTAGATGACCTCTGAGGAACCTTCTTCCTCTCTGATGACACCCCCGCTCTCATTCTTGGTGATTTCAACATTCACGTCGACACCCCTTCCACGCCCTCTATCTCCCACTTTCTCTCCCTGACCACCTCCTTTGATCTCCGACTCTGGACCGATTCCCCAACCCATACCGACGGCCACTCCCTCGACCCATGGAGTTTGCCTCCTCTCTATCCCCCCACCTCCCCTCCATTTTCTCCTCCTCCTCCCCTGACTCTGCCATCTTCGCTCTCAACACCTCTCTCTCCTCGACCCTTGACTCTCTTGCCCCCCTCTCTTCCCATCCCGTCCGGCCCCAAAACCCCCGCCCCTGGCTCACCCCTAACATCCGCTACTTCCGCTCCTGCACCCGGGCTGTCGAACGCCTCTGG
>QEPC01010309.1:390649-412445 GCA_003113815.1 Sphenodon punctatus | reverse complement strand
TGCAACCTCCTCCTTGCTGGCCTCCCTCGCTCTCACCTGTCCCCCCTTATCGCAATCCAAAACTCTGCTGCCAAGGTCATTCACTCTGCCCATCGCTTTGACCATGTGCAGCCTCTCCTCTTCTCTCTTCACTGGCTCCCCCTTCCTGAATGTATCCTGTTTAAACTCCTGGTATTCACGTTCAAAACACTCCACAACCAAGCTCTCCCTTGCCTCTCGGACCTAATCTCCCTATACGCTCCTGCACGCGCTCTCCGCTCTTCCTCTGTCCCCTCCCTCACTCTCCTTTGTTTCTCCTGCTCACCTAACCGCCTCCGACCCTTCTCCCTCACTGCCCCCATGCCTGGAACTCCCTCCCTGCCCACATCTGCCTTGCCTCCTCCCTCTGCTCCTTCAAATCCCTCCCCAAGACCCACTTTTTCCTCGCCGCCTTTCCCAATGCCTGCTAGTCGTTCCCTATATACCCACTGTCTGCCCTCCACTGCAGACTGCTGCAACCAACTTGATTGTAACCAAGCCAAGCACGCGCACCTGAAACTTCGCATCTGCCTGAATGTTTGTTTGTCTTCTCCCCTGTCTCTCCCACTGTCCCCTCTCCCTGTCTCCCCCTTCTTGTCTTTTTGATTGTAAACCACAGGCAGGGACCGTGTCTATTATGTTCTGTACAGCGCCAGGTATATGGCTGGCACTATATAAATGTTTATAATAATAATAATAATAATAGTCTGAAACACAAATATCCTTTGGGAGGGAGGTAACTGGAAAAGCAGCAATGCTAAAACGACAGAGGGGTGTCGGTAAACTTCACATGGGCCTGTGCAATTTGGGGCTTTTTACCTCACATGACAGGAAAGCAATGATTAATCTGTCTAGTGATTACACTAGGGCAGATTCTCCACTATACCACTTTTACATTTGTCTAACGTAACAGAATTAATTGGAGTCACACCAGTGGAACAGCGATATAAAGGAGAATGAGGCTCACTGCATTTACAACTGAGAATCCTATTGCGAGAAAAACAAATTAGTTGCAACTGTCAGATGATGATTCTCAAGTATGACCCTTGAACTACTTATTACTAGTCAACCATAGTCTGTCTGATCACAAGACCATGTTTTGTATTACTTGTTTCCAGTTGATGAACTGTATTAAATGAAAAGGGGCATATCCACAGATGATGTGTAATGGTGCAACTCTAATGCTGGTGGAGTGATGCCAATTTACATCAGCTGGGAATCTACTTTAAATTTCCCTTGCCAAGTATGCAATTGCTGTAGAGCTTAGTTGCCGCAGGGATATGATGAGATTTTGAATTGAATGAGGAAGGGATTGTAAATGGGAGGTGAAGACAGTCATTATGACAATTTCTGTATCATCATTTACGCCGGTTGTGGGGAGTTGATAGCCACAGCATTAAAAAGAAACTGGAGGGATTTAAGGAGAAACAGTAGACAAGGCAGACTTTTTTGGGTAGAAAAGTCATTGAAACTGCCAAAGAGAATCTCTTTGGCATGAACATTTGGGGGAGTGAATATCTCTAAGCAACTTTGCACCTACTTTCTTACTCTGACTTTAGCAAAAATTGGAATTGAAAGTTTTATAAGGTAGGAAGTCATATTAAAAATAGAGCTAAAAAGGAAACCCATGAATGAAACCAACTTCTGAAATTTTCCACTTGGTCACTCCAGAGATCCTGCCCTCAATTCCGCCACCCATCAACCCTGAAACATATCTTTGTGTTCTAGGGTGTGTAACAGATATGAGATTCAAAATTTCTTTTCTTGTTTGTCATCACAAACGTTCTTCATATCATTGAGCCATGTTCTGATAACCATGCTTATGTTGAATAGCACTCAATGCAAGTGTGTTTAGGATTGCAGTATAACTCCATGCGGATAACACTGGCACTTAACATAGGTGTGAGTCTTATTCAGTTCAGTGGGACATAAGTCCATGCTAAGTGTATTAGCACCAGTCCTATCTTTCCAGGCAGACAATGGTGTCCTAAACACATTAAAGTGTAAATTACTGTTTGTTTAGCAGGAATACTCTTCACTGTCCCTTTTGGCCTTTTTATTTACAAAGCTAGAGTACAGAATACATTTATTTATTTTATTTATTTTCAACATTTATATCCCGCCTCTCCTGCCTAAGCAGTTCGAGGTGGGTTACAAAAATTAAAATATTTTAAAATGCACATAAAATATATAAAATACATAAAAGGGAATATTTTCTTTATTTTAAAAGAAAATAGAAAATCCATCCTCCCCACCCACCCTCACCCCCCTTCACCCACCTCCCTCACCAAAGACTTGGTGGAACAGCCAGGCCTTGCACTGTCACCGAAATGAGGCAAGGTCTAGGGCTACCAGGGCCTCCACTGGAAGAGAGTTCCACAGCCTGGGCGCCACCACCGAGAATGCCCTCTCCATTGTAGCCCCCCACGTCACCCAGGGGACACAAAAAAAGATGCTCCTGGTGGACCGCAGGTGTTGATCCAGGGAGTGAGGAGGTCGCACAGATAGGAGTGACCCACACCGTGTAGGGCTTTAAAGGTAAGCACCAACATTTTGAATTGGACTCGGAAGAGCAGAGCTTGGAGCACTGGTGTTAATGTGCTCACGGCGACCCGTGCCCATAAGAAGACGGGCCGTCGAATTCTGCACCAGCTGCAGTCTCTGGACCGTCACCAAAGATAGCCTGATGTAGAGGGTGTTACAATATTCTAGTCTTGAGGTGATAAAGGCATTGATGACAGTGACCAAGACAGAGTCAGAGACATACAGCTGAAGCCATCTCCGTTTAGTTCTCTTTTGTTTCCCTCTCCACTCTCCCTCCCCTTCTCTTCCTCCTGCACATGCTTTGCCTTTTGCAGGTTACCTGGATGTGAGCCATGAATTTGAGCTGTTCTTGCTTACATGCCTGACAAATCCCCAAACACATGCTGCTTATAGCAGAATTTGAACCCGACTATCTCCTTTGACCCTTTTATCCATAGCCTTCTGATACCAAAGGACATAGCACAATTTAAATCTAAGGCACAGATTCAAGCCGTTTTAGGTTTTGTGCTCTCTTCTACAGCTAGCACAATATACAGCAATTACCAAAACACTTTTCAGAAATTATAAACGAGCCCTTATACAAAACAGACAGTGGTGCATAAATAATGGGCTTATTGTGGATTGCCTTGTGCACATTTGCAGACATTCAGATAGTCATTTTAGGATTTAGCTTATATTTAGCCTTTTCCTGTTGGAATTAACAG
The DNA here is from genome assembly GCA_003113815.1 of Sphenodon punctatus. Classification (NCBI taxonomy): domain Eukaryota; kingdom Metazoa; phylum Chordata; class Lepidosauria; order Sphenodontia; family Sphenodontidae; genus Sphenodon; species Sphenodon punctatus. Next base: position 409,179 of record QEPC01010309.1, on the reverse strand, counting down.
CCGAGCTCCCTTGTGGAGTTTATTGTAATGCTTTCTGAAAGCTTTGTTACATTGATCGACCATCTAACCCCAAGCATGGATTTTTAAAGCACTGATACTTCCTCAAGTAATGTTCTACATTACAGAGACTTGAAGATGGATCATATAGGGCAGAGGTGGGCAAATGGCAGTTTGGGAGCTGCGTGTAGTTCTTGGGCACCTGTTCTGTGGCTTTTGCCAGAAATGGCTTGCTAGGGGCACATCCACTTGGAAGCAAAGGTAATCAACTCCTATTTTGGCCAGTGCAGCCTCATGGGGGGTGGGGGCGGGGGGGGCAAGGGTGCCTTGAACCACTATTGCTACTGCCTGAAGCCACCAGACTGCCTGGGAGCCAGGGTTTTGATATGTGTGTGGGGATTTGGTGGTAGCCACACTGCCCCATCTTCAGGATCGGGGCAAGCTGTGATTGATGTATTGCATCTTGTGGCTCTTGGCGAACTGAAAATTTTGGTACGTGGCTTCATTTAATAGAATAATAGAATCTTAGAACTGGAAGGTACCCCAGAGGCCATCTAGTCCAACCTCCTGCTCAGTGCAGGAAATCCACAGCTACAGCATCCCTGACAGATGGCCGTCCAGCCTCTGTCTGAAAACCTCCAGCAAAGGAGAGGCCCACCCCCACCCCCAGGCAGTGTCTGTTCCACTGTCAAACAGCTCTTACTATTAGAAAGTTCTTCCTAATGTTTAACCAAAATCTGATTGCTTGTTATTTGAGCCCATTGTTTCTGGTCCTGCCCTCAGGAGCAACCGAAAACAAGTCTGATTCATCTTCTACGTGACAGCTCTTCAGATATTTGAAGACGGCTATCATGTCTCCCCTTAGTCTTCTCTTCTCCAGGCTAAACATACACAGTTGCTTCAACCTTTCCTCATAGTACTTCCAGACCCCTGACCATCTTTCTCACTCTCCTCTGAACCCATTCCAATTTGTCAATGTCCTTCTTAAAGTGCAGTGCCCGGAACTGGACACAGTACTTCAGATGAAGTCTGACCAGTGCAGAATAGAGTGAAACTATTACTTCTTGTGTTCTGGACACTATGCTTCTGTTAATGCAGCCTAAAATTGCATTAGCCTTTTTAGGAGCTGCATCTCACTGCTGACTCCTGTTCAGCTTGTGATCAACTACAACCCCCAGATCCTTGTCACATGTACTGCTTCCAAGCCAGGTATCGCCCATCCTATACTTGTGCAATTGATTTTTCTTACCTAAATGGAGACTTTACATTTCTCTCTGTTTAATTTCATTTTGTTAGTTTTGGCCCAGCTTTCCATCCTGTCAAGATTGTTTTGAATCTTGTTTCTGTCTTCAAAATGATATTGACAGGATGGAAAGCTGGGCCAAACCCAACAAAATGAAATTCAACAGAGATAAATGTAAAGTCATCACCACTGCTGCTCTCTTCCTCACTCTGTTGCTTGTTCCTCACCATTCCTTCAGGATCCAGCAGCACCCTGAGACAGGCAACATTTATGGGTGAGGCCCAGGAGTGCACCTGGTATTCCCTCTCCATTGGGCAAGTTTGCGTAGCATTGAGTGCTCCTGGCTCCAGTCACTAATGTGAGTGAGAGCTGAAGGAGCAAACTGTAACTCTGCTTCCTGGCACCCAAGATACTAGAACAGAAAACAAAATAGATAGGCCAATAGGCCACTGCTCAGGGTTTGACCCTGAGACTCAGGGGTTCCAAGTAGGGCTCGGATGAGAGCAAGTCTCCTGTTCCGCAGGGAAATGCTGACCTGTTGGGAGCACTTGTGAGTGTTCATCAGTACTTCATGAGTCTCCAGTAATTCTGTGCTTCCGCCATTGTCGATATTGGCATAGTGATTTTGGGGGGACATTTTTCATCATTCTTCATTGCTTTCTGGCATTTTCCATCACTTTCTGGGACTTTTTTTCACTTTTCAGGACTTTTACAGCAGTTTTACAGTACATTTATGACACTTCTATAGCAATTTCCAGCATTTCCCTGGCATTTTTGCACCTCCACAGCCCCCAGGGGTGCATGCAGGGCACACATGAGTCTTGGGATCAGCCTGTAGCAGCTCTGTTCAGCACCATGACAAAATGGTGAAAACAGTGGAAAGCCAGTAAGTTTCTGCTTCGTGCAAATGAAGACAAATACCCTGTTTCCAATGGATTATCATTTCAAGCCTAGTTCCAAGCATCTTCTCTAGGCTTCAGGTTAAGCTAATAATTCTCAAGACTAGTCAAACATTGCTCAGAGTTTGACCCGGAGTCTTAGGGTTGCAGGGAGCTGGAGTGGCAGGATCACAAGAGGAAGATGCAAAAGGTGCAGAAATTCCAGCACCTCAAGTCTTTGTAAGGCAGCTGAGGGGATCAGGCGGAATCTGCTAGGGATGGGTGAACAGAACTGAATTCGGAAATTCAGTTCGGTTTGGAAATTTGGTTCGGTTCGGAAGTTTGGTTCGGTCGACAACTATTCGAGTTCAGTCTGAACTTCCGAACAAATTTTGGAAATTCAAACTAACTAAATGGAACTAAATGGAATATTATTAGGGATGGGTGAACAGAGCCGAGTTCGGAAATTCGGTTCTGTCACGTCACACTGCCAGAGACGGGGGGTGAGGGCGAGTGCAAGGGGGATTCCAAAGGGGCGCCCGAGAAAGACATTCCCACCTGAGGAAGAAGCCCCACCCCCACGGCAACCGGCAACGCAGCTCACGCAATCCCCTCTGCAAGAGGGGGATCCTCGGATAGGAGGCCCAGCCCCACCCCTGGAACAATCAACGGCACAGCTAGAGTCTTCCCCGCTGCAGGGGAATGACTCACAGACAGAGGACCCCACCCACCCCTGACGCAGCGCGCGCATAGCAGCGCGACGTACGTAATAGGGGGTGGGGTTTCCAGAAGCTCACCGACTGAGAGCTATAAAGGTGCCGGCGGGGTAGCCATTCCCCACCGGTAATTGTGAGAGAAGCTGGCCCCTGGACTTTTGCCTGCAGTGAAAGCTAAGTTGCCTGATTCATTGATTGTGCTCTGTGTGATTCCCTGTGGTTTTTCCTCCTCCTTGTTCTTGCCCTCCTCCTGGACTCGGTATTGCTTGTTGTGATTTGTGTGTTACTCACCACCTGCTGCCCCTCCCTTTCCCCCTCGTAGAAATAGACCTACCTCCACTTGTGTTCCCCTTCCCCCCCTCCGTGGGAACCCCCCCTTGCTCCTGAGACTCCCCGCACCTCCCTTCCACACTATCTGGAGAGAGATCGCCCCACCTCAGGATCCACGTAAGTGGACCGCTACACGTCTGCCACCTGTACCCTCTTTCCCCCTGCCCTACCCCGAGTTCCCCTCCTTCTCGTCCCCTCCCCTCCCACATCACCCTAACAGGTTCGGTTTGAAAATCGAGTTCGGTTCGGAAGTTCGGTTCAGTCGACCGAACTGGTTGAGTTTGGTCTGAACTCCGAACTTCCGAACCACGTTCGCCCATCCCTAGAATCTGCTTCTTTGCAAGAGGTGCAAAGAGTCCTTCTTTGCAAGAGGTGTGTGGGTATCCATCTACTCTTGCACCTCATGCTTTGCATTGAGCCCCTATCCCCACACCTAGTCCCTACCCTATCAATGCTACACCTCCTTCCCATACATTTTTGATTAGCTCAGCTGGTCTTCTAAATGGTCTTCTAAGTCTGTGGTCTTCTACATCTGTATAAACCAAAGCATGCAAATGTATGCAAGTTGGCACTATTCTGTTTTCTTCCGTGGAAAGAGGTGACAACCAAAGCAGTAGATCAGCCTTAAAAGTGACAATCCTGCCCTCCACTTGATGTGTCAAGCTTGTGATTTCTGTGGTCAACAAGAGTGTGCGTGTGACTTATTTCACCATCTTTTCTTATTTCACCATCTTTCACTTTCATGTGAAAGGTTTGGATGGGTTTATTTATGGCAGGAGTGGGGAACCTTTTCACTCCCAGAGGGCAGGGATGTGCTCAGGAAGAGAAGTCTGCATCATGGATCTGTGCCATGGAGCTGTCCTCGACCCTTGTGTGCATGCCGTCATCTCTCTGCTTCCTTACCTTGAGCTCAGGCTTCCAATACTAGGTGGTAGGAACTGGATCCAGGGGCCAAATCCAGTAACTGGAAAGGGGCCAAATAAAAATGAGCCATGGACCAAATTTGGCCCTCAAGCCTGACATTCCCCACCCTTGATTTGTCAGTCAGGAGCGCGCTCTTGCGGGTACCACTAGCCAATCTTGTCCATATGACAAGAGCCTGAAGGGAGGTGTTCTTGGTTGCTGCTCTGGTAATTTTGGAACTCCCTTCCCCTGGAGGTCCATCAGATCCCCCAGAGCCTGAGCATATTCGAGGCAGTGTAAAACCTTTCTCCTTGACAAAGCATTTGGCAGGCAGGGTTAGGGGTGAGGGTGGGTTTTTCTTTTAATGAAGTTTTTAAAGGGAGTTTTATTGTATTTCTGTTTTGTGTGTTCTTTGTAAGCTTCCATGAGCCTTAGAAGAAAGGTGGGATATAAATAGTCTGAACAAAAAAACAAATAAATAAAAGCCATTGTTATGTGACCTACTGTCTTTACAGGATTTTTCTGACTTTTCAAAAGGTTGATTGGAATTCCACATGGATTAAAACCACGTGCAAATTCTGATCAAAATTCTGAAGGAACAGTTTCACCTCCTATTATGTGTGCGCAAAATGGCGGCTGTTGTACTGCACATGTTCAGCTATTTTGCATTAGTGCAGTACAGCCACTGGTATTTAGGATATGCACAGTAGGAGGCAAAATGATTCCGATCATTCAGGTGAAATATGATCCTATTGTATTCCATACCGTTTTTCTCCCGAAAGATTGGAACGGACCGATCCATTGAAAATGGAATCTGGGCCGAAATTTCAATTCAGCTCTAGGCCGAATATAACTAGAGAAAGTTGAATTAATCCAGATGAAATAATAATTCATTTGTGGGTTTGATAAGGAATGAATTAGTGCTTTCCCCTCACTTGCTGCTGGTGTGGATCTGTAATCCTAGGTTTTGGACAGACTGAAGAAAGCAACAAATCTTAAAAGCAGCAGGTATTAGAGTTGTGCCACAGGTTTGCAGTTATGTATCAAGGCAGTTCTTTCTCTGTGGCTGCTCAAGATTATGGGCCAAGTGTAAAGTAACTCAATTGGCATCAATTGAGGGATGATGGTGGACACCAGTCATATCTCTGATTCTGTAGATGTCATGTATCATATTAAAAAATCAATCTGTAGGTAAGGCTTCATCTGGGGCTATTTTAAAGACAGTCAGTTTTTCTGAGAATGCAGAATTTGGCATGACATTATGATTTCCAGTGTTTTGTCTGGTTTTGTCTGGGCTTCCCTTTCAGAATAATTTAGAGCATAATGCATCTCACTTTTAAAAAGCTTTTCTTCATAATATCTAATTGTAGTCCAGAGAGAGTGTGGTTGCTATATTGGCCCCAATAATAGATGGAGACCAAGCAGTTCAGATGATATCGTTTGTTGGACCAACATCTGTTGGTAACAGTGTGAAAACCTTGGGGCTTGAGGAAGGGTTCTGTCTGGCCTGAAAAGATGCATAATCTCACCAACAGAAGTTGGTCCAATAAAAGATAACAGCTAAACTACAGTGTAATCCACTTAAGGAGAACTTGCATAACTTGAATTTCTGGAACAGTGAATAATTGGATAAATTTGTTTCCCTAGCACCAGCTCTATGGGAATATATTGCTTCCTGATCTGAATAAGTAGAATTCCAAACTCCGATAATTCAAATTTTAAAGGTTTATACAATATACCCACCCAGCTAAAAATATCAGGACCTCTGAGTGTGTGAATGATTTCTTGGCAGCATTTGGCTAAAATACTATAGTATATGCCCTTAGGGTAAGTCTTCATGTCAGGCAGGCTTGAGATGGGCATTAGGGATCATCAGTTCGCTCTATCTTTGTGTGTGTGTGTGTGAGAGAGACCCTTTTTACATGGACACCCCCCTCACCCACATATGTGGCAGGGGGCAGGCATTCGTCTAACCACCGGTGGGGGTGCTTTCACACTCCACCCACCTCCGTCCATCCCCACACATGCAGGCATTAGGGAAAATGGAGGTGCCCCCATGCGTGAAGATGAGTGTCCATGTGACAGCCCAGCCACATGCCTCCACCCATCCCCCTGCACCATGCCACCTCCCGGGTCCATGTAAAATGGGCCATTGAGAGAGAGAGAGAGAGAATCTTGTCAGTTCTGAGTTTGGGAGTCTCAAGTAGGCTGTAAGGGGGAATAAGCACCAGGTTTCCCTGTCTCTGCCCCCCTCCCCCCCCAGACTTCCAGAATAAAAAATGATCGTATTGCACACAGAGGGGGAGCTGTTGCGTTGTGCCTCAGTTTCCTCAAAAGGAATTTGCACTTAGTGGTCCAGGCCTGACATGATCTGGTCTGGATATAGGGCCCTCTTTTCCAATATGTGGAAACTCAGTTTACACTTTGCTAATAAGCCAGCCAGCTCAGCAAAGTATTGTAAAGACCATTTATTTATATAAATGAGACTATGAGATAAGGAATATTATAAAAATATGAAGCAATCATTTACTTAAGTTCAAATAAAGACATAGTACAAAAGAAACAGTGTCAGTTACAAATACATGACTTATAAAGGCATGTCTGTTCAAGGAACAGCTCTGTTACAAGTTCAAAGATCTTAACATCTATAAGATATAACATATGCTCTAAGTGTTATTGCTATGGTTGACTCAGTGCATCATATTAATATACATTCATATTCATATTGCCAAGTCCTTTACCCGATTCTGCCATATGAAAGAAGTGAGAGAAGCTTCAGGAAAGGAAGCTTTCTGAAAAATCCATCTTTGTCCCTGCACTAGGAATAAGGACACAGACACGAAGGATATTAGGTAAAAGCTGGCCGCAGCTGTATTTATTGAATCCAATCTTAATTAACCTGTTAAGGAAAACAAAACCAATTAACCAAATGTATCCACTCTAATACCTTAAAGAGCGGTGGATGAGATCAAAGCCCAATTAGCCTGAATTGAATTCTTTAAACCTTAGCCTTGCAAAGTAAAACCAGTATTAGCCAATTAATCTTGTTTGTATTATTACCGTGCCAATTAAATGGCAATTAAATTGTTCCCAATTAAAGTGATCGAATAACAAGGGGAGTGTCATATCAAACCATTATCCAATCCAAATTTTTCTTCACTCCCCGCTTTCAGTACCATAGCGTTCCCACCTTTTGGATTGGAGATGCCAGTCCAATCCCCTTCCCATGGACCGCATTGATCCATTTTCGTGAAGGACAGATGTTGCTGATGCATATTTCGGGACTGCTTGGATCCTCCCCATATGCCCACAACATCTCCCCTTCCTTCCTGGGATCATCTGGGGTGTCCATCGCCTAATTTGCTTCCCAGACTCCACTATGCCGGATGATCCTGATCATCCTCCACTGTACCCAGGCTATAAAACTCTTACCAATTTACTGTATGGTACTGAAAACCGCCACAAGTTCAGCAGCTTCATTTGCTTGAACACCCCCCAATTTAGCTATTTGACTACTTAACATCCAAAAAACTCCCTAAATTAATGTTTTAAGCATTGTCTTTATATTACTAATATACAAATCCAAACCAATCTCGGATAGGTGAACCCCATCCTGCCAATATAGTTTGGGTTTGGTCCATTGAATTTCAGGGTGATTAAACCAAACCCCCCCATGTGACCCTATCCACTTCCTAATTTCGACATTAACCTTTTTCTGGCTCTATCCACCGCTCTTGGGTTAACAGCCCCAGACCACCTGATTCTCTGCAACATTTCAGTGAACACCAGAGTGGCCTGAGGAAAAAGCTCCCGCAATCTGACCCAATCCTGCCTAATCCTAATTGAAAAATCCAAACCAGATCGCCTGTTGAAATCATTCTCACCCAAATGGATCAAAATCAGATCAGGCGGAGGTCTTTCTAACCACCCCATGACCATTGGCATCAACTGGGGCCACAGCATACCCCTCCGGCCCTTCCAAACCATGACCGCTCTATCACCCAAACTGAGCTGTGTGTCCCAACTAGTTGCCCGAACCCTTTTCTCAGCCTAATGAATGAAACTGTGGCCCAAAATCCAAATTACCTTTTTCCGATAATTTAGCTGGCCTCCTGAAAAGAACAAGGGAAAAAGAAAAAAACGTCACTCAACAGCCCTTTATGTATCTATAGAGCCAGGAACAGGCGCACATACATTCTAAAAACCCCAGAATGCCAGTGCCCAACCCTTTTAATTTCTCCATTAGTAAAACCAGCCGCAGCAGCAGAAGATGCTGCCCCGATCTGAAATGAATGGGATCTAAAAACCACCCCATATAGCCCCAGCAAACACAAACAATGCTGAAAAACTGCCATAAATTGATAACGAGTTAACAGCTGCCCTGATTGGTGCACAAACAATGATCCAGGCGTGCCAGGTCTGACCCTCAAATTCTCCTCCATATGTGCCATGGCACAAATGAGAGGCTCGACAGACCTAGCCAGAGCAACCCTCGAGCCCCTGCCTAACTGATCAGTCTTGGAAAGCCTGATGCACACCTCCATACCTACTCCCCCCATGGTCACATCGCTGAGCTGCAATTCTCACCTAGAGCGGTCAGACCTGGCTAACCCCATTCACTAACCCTTAGCACTGCGAAAAAGGCTAAAACAAATGCCGCCTTAAACAAACAAACTTCCTCAGCATCAACACAGACCTCACCATGTTTCCCAACAATATCTGCCAGGACCTTTGGAGACAAAGGAACCCTGCTGTCAACCCACATCTGGCCCTGCCTCTGCCAAGAGACAATCATCGCCTTCAGCACTGGCATCTGCTCCAACTCCTGTACTCCAAACATCTTTGACACAAAGGTCAACTCTGACCATTTTGCCGCTATCGTGCCAGCTGCTAAACCTCTCTTGCGCAATTCCAAACCGAACTGAACCCGCTGCTGTATAGGCACCGGGAATACCATAGGCCATCCCTTACCACAAGCGAACGCACAGAATTCCTTGATCGCCCTCTCATACATGAGCCATGTCGCCGGAGACACAGAACCCTTTACTGTGTCCATCAGCTCTAACTTCCAAGGCTCCATAACTCCCTGGGTACGAAGTCCTGTTCCTTCCTTGACTGGGGAGCAAGCTCCCAAAAATGCCGCATCTGTAAACGAGAGAGGGCATTAGCTATCTCGTTCTTTACTCCCGGGACGTGCCTGGCACAAAACAGAATATTAAACTTCAAACAGCGCAGTACAAAGACCCTCACCAGCCGCATCATCCTCTCTGATCTCAAGGATAAAGAATTAACCACCTGCACCACGGCCATGTTATCGCACCAAAACATAACTTTCCTGTCCCTAAAACTGTCAACCCAAACATGCACTGCAACTACAATCGGAAACAACTCTAATAAGGTTAGGTCTCTTAAAATACCTGATGCTTGCCACTGATCCGGCCACCTCTCTGAACACCAGGCACCCTGGAAATAAATCCCCAAGCCCACCGCCCCAGCCATATCAGAGTGCACCTCGAAACTCCGCTTCCAACAGATTCAGGTCACACCACAGGCTAACCCCATTGTGCATCTGGAAGAACTCCATCCACACCTCCAGATCTTCCCGCATCTCGTTCGTTACTCTGATGTGGTGATGGGGAAGCGAGATCCTGGCGTATAATCAGGAGAGGAAAGCCCGTCCTGGGATAATAACCGGCAAGCAAAATTCATCTTACCCAGCAGGGATTGCAAAAACCTCAACGTAACCTTACCAGCCATCATGCATGCCCTTATCTCGACCGGCAAATCCTGAATCTTAGCTTGGGGTAACCATGACAATTCCCTGACTGAGTCCAGCTCTATGCCCAGGTAGGTTAATACCTGAGCAGGGCCCTCAGTCTTCTCCTCAGCCAAAGGGACACCCACTAACTCGGACACTTCATAGAATACAACCAACAAGTCAGTGCACTCCCGCGACCCTGCCTTTCTGATAAACAAATAATTGTCAAGATAATGGGTCACATGACCCGGTCCCACCCTTTGTCTACTATCCACTCTAGTGCAGTGCTGAATTTTTCAAAAGCAGCACATGAGATGGAACATCCCATGGGCATAGCCTTGTCATAATAGAATTGACCCTTGAAAGCAAACTCCAGAAGGTCAAAATCCTTAGGGTGAACAGGCAAAAGGTGAAATGCCGACTTAATATAACTCTTTGCCATGAGGGCACCCCTACCGCAATCCCGTACAAATTCCACTGCAACATCAAATGACGCATAGTGCACCATGCAGATGTCCCGCAGAATCGCATAATTCACCGAATATCCCTGGGGATATGACAGCTGATGTATCAATCGGTATTCCCCTGGGGCTTCTTGGGTACAATACCAAGTGGAGAAACTCTCAAATTGTCCATAGGTAAAACTGTGAAGGGGCCTGCAACCCTTCCCTCTAAAACCTCTTTCATCAACTTTCTTTCAACAATATCCTCCAAACCACTAACCAGTTTCAAATTACGGAGAAACGTGCACCTGCTCCCCTTCAAACGGAATCTCAAAACCAACATGAAAACCTTCAACAATGTAACTTGCATACCAAACCTGTGGGTAACCCCTTAACAATTTCCTGAGTACCCACCATCTAACTGGGGTTGGTGCTCTTACTAACAACCTGCTGTCCTGCACTCCCACCTCAGCCTCCTCCATTCGGGAAGGGGCGCTTGCCGCTTTGACTTCCGCCCCTCTGTCTCTGGCAGTTGACAATGGAATGAGGCCCACCGCACTGCAAGCAGACATGTTTGAACTTACAGTTGCCACAAAAACAACGGGACCCATCATTAAAATCCCAGCATGCAGCGACTGGCTCTCTTTCTTGCTAGGCTCGTCCCGAAAATTATCAGTCGGTTGCCCAGTCCCCTTTACAATAACATGGCCACTATCCGCCCTAGCCACATCCTTTTCTTGGATGCATTCAAGCCACAAATCGTGGTCTTTCACATCCCATCGCACATCCGGTGCAATGGCCACATTTTGCCTGAAGGCCTCGTCGTATCTGAGCCACCTGAAACCCTCCTTTGTCAAGTAGGCCCTCCTCACAATATCGAAATACTTCCATAGGGCTATCGCTCTCTCGGGAAATGCCTGCATGATTACCCTAGCATAAATGATAAACGCCGACTCCCAGTTCACCCAATTCCTATCAACCTTCCTTTGCTTTGCCTTTTCATACTCCCTAGGTTCCTGCCTCGCGTTAGGATCAGGGATAGGATCACAAAAGAGCAGGGCAAATAAATCAATGTACTCCCCCTTCCAGATTTTTTCTCGCGTGGCTTGCATCAAGTGCACCCCAATGGGTGCAGAAACCCTGGCGTAACCACCTCTCAGGGAGGGACCTCGCTCCCTGACTGTGCAGTCATCCCTGCATCCTCCAGATTGCTTGATTGCCCCCCAGTGGGTTGAACCTGGTGCTACCTGACTCTGTCCATAACCCACATTCCCAGACTTATTCGCAGCTGCAGCCCCCGCCTGTGGGCACCACACATTGTCTACCCAGACCCAGCGGTTTAGATCCTGTTGCACATGCAGTTGACCCTGTCCAGCTTGCCCCGTTGTCGCAACTCCACCCCCTTGCAGCTGTGTCAGCAACCCAACAGCCATTACCGTACTCTCCCCAGCCTGTGAGGACGACGCCTGGTTCGAGACAGTCAGTGCCTGCACCCCATAGCTACTCTCACACAGCTGTGGCCCTCCGGACCTGTCATTAACCCGTCTACCTCCATCCAGATACTCACCATCCCCCGCTATTTGGGGCCATCTGCGTCAGTGAAACCTGCGCCGTTACGACAGGAGGCACACTCCCTGCCATAGGCTGAACGCCAGCCTCAATGAACACCACAATCCTGGCAATCTGTTGTTTTATCTGGCCCACCTTCTGTGCAAGCTGCTCCACCGCCGGGTTATTTTCACCGGTTCCTGCACCAGCAGCTGCAGGTATCAAAGCAGCATGCTCACTAGACTGAGGTAAAACAAGGGCAGAATCACTAGGTGTAGGACACTGAGGAGAATACCGGATACCAGATGTACCGGTATCAGATCTCCCTGGTACCAGATTTACCGATATCGGCATACCGGATTTTTAACATTGGCCACGGTACCGGATTTTTTACATTGCGGCTATTGACTCCAATGGCCGCAATGTAAAAAATCCGATACCACAGCCAATGTTAAAAATCCGGTATGCCGGTACAGGTAAATATCGGATTTATCGGATTAAGCCGATACACCCTAATACCAGCAATATCGGATCTCAGGAGAACCGGAATTCCCACCCCTAAGAATCACTCAAACCGCCAGCCCCAGTTGCGCACCGATCGGGCCCTCACTCCGCCCCACTCATTCCAACTGCAGCCCGCCTGCCCATGACTCCATCCCATGCATCCATCCTGTCTGCAAGGGACTGCAATAGTGCAATCCCTTGATCCTCCTGGCCCCTTAGCGCACCTGGAGCCTGCCTTGCCATTACAGCCTGTGTTGCCCTTGCAGCTCCACCAGTGGGAGCCACGTCACAAAACTGCCCAACAACAGCAGCGTGCTCCCAAGCCTGCTCTGCCATTCCCACCTGCATTACCCCTGTAGCCCCACCAGAGGGGGCCGCATCACAAAAAGCCCAGCAACAGCAGCGTGTTGCCAAGCTTGCCTAGGCAGTCCCTCTTGCATTGCCCCTGCAGCCCCACCAAAGGGGGCCACATCACTAAATTGCCCAGAAACAGCAGCATGCTGCCTAGGGCCACCTTCACTAGCTGTCTGGAATGCCAGTTCAACCACCCTCTGCCCATCGAGGAAACAAGGCCCCACATCCATCAGGCCATCATTAACACCCTGAACCCCCAACTGTGCCAGGGGTGGAAGGTCAGCAGTCCTTCGTCTGCCCCCCCATTTCCCTGCCAGCAGCCTTTTGGCCCCCGCTCATGGGTTTCTTGGCCCCCCCAGGTCCTTTTCTCCTGCCCATACCAACCCCCCAACCTGATATCCCAAGCCTGGGAAATGCACATTTTAGCAAGTCCACCTCCCCTTTCTTAATGCTGCCTCAGAACTTAGCCTTTGCTGCCACTCTTCAGCCTGCCACCATGTCCTCAAGCCCCTCTGCCACTGTAGCCTCGCAAAATCCGGGGGGGGGGGGGAGGGAAGGTAGAGAGAAGCCCCCAAGGCCTAGATCAGCCCCCTTTGCTGCGCCCGGCTGCACACATCCTGTTCGTCCGCACACTGCCTAATGAGAGCTGCACAGCACACTCCACTATCACATGGCCTCAAACCGGCCAATCGATGTAGCACAACGACTCTGAGACTACCCAATGCAAACTGCAGCCAGTCCGACTGCTCCCCAACCAGCAGAAAAGACTCACCCCCCCAACACCACTGTGCCTTCTCCCCTGGGTGAAGCGAGGACAAAGGCCCCCCGCAGCACACAGGGGCACTTAGCAGGGGAATTCCTCCCTCTTCTTATAGAGAAAAAGATGTTTGGAATCAGTTTAGATGACTTCAGGTCAAGACTGCTGACAGGGAGGGTTTTTCTCAAAGTACATAGGAAGAAGCCTGTTGATACATTCTAAAACAGGTTGCTATCATATAAGATACGATTAACAATGAGTAAACTCTAAACAAACAAGGCCTCTTCCTGCCCTGCTTGAGAGTCACGTATCTTGACTCTAGTCAACAGTGAATGTCGATTTCTTTAAGAGACAGACTTGATTATATCATCTATTCCAGTATACAGGCTGATTTTCCAGTATCTTGTCAAGAGATCAGTAGAAAGGTCACTATAGGACAGCTCTTTAGGAAGTCATCATACAGAGTGGTTAATTCTGATTTCCAATATATTGAAACACAAATGGTCAAAAATATATGTCTATATACAGGATACATGACAGAGCTCTGTCCTGCTGTCTGCTCTAACTCTCCACTTCTGAGCTGAGGAAAGTGGGCTGGAGATGGAGGAACCTGGTGCTAATGTAATCTGTTTTCTCTATCTCCAGTACTAATTGGTCTGCCTAAGTAGAATTTCTGATATGTGAATCTTTTTTAAATGGTTGGAAAAATTTGACTTACACAGACTCCACTGTACTTGGTCTCCATGGCATGATATCCCATCACTCTTAGTTATTATCAGTATATCACAATGGTCCCTTCTGACTCTAAAAACTAAGTCTATACATAACTTACTAGTAAGCCCACTTCTTTCATTGAGTTAATGTCTTCTAATATCTGTAGCCTGGCATTAAGAAGTGTAACATAAAGGCCACCTTGTAAAGATACAAATAGGAATTTGCAATTTCTGAATAGAGGGCAAATTTAGGATAAAGGAAGTATCAGTAGGAAATTATAATGCAATGTACAAAATGGCCACTATGCATGTGTAGACTGGCTGCCGTTTTCCAAAATGGCAGTGATGCCGCCATTTTGAAAAAGGTAGCACATGCGCAGAATGGTCCAGTGGCCATTTTACATATGCTCTTTTTTATTTAATAGATTATAAACCAAACCACAACATGCCTGTTGTGGTTTGGTATAGATTGATACAGATTAATCCGTACAGATTATTGATACAGATTAATGCCCATTATGACCAGTTATGGATTAATCTGGATCTGTGATGCCCATCCCTAGTGTGTACTGAGAGCTGAGCTCAGTACTTCCCAGTATTTCCCAGTCAGGACACATGTAAAGGTTCTCCCGAGTATTGTGGATTAGGCCTGAAATGAGAAATATCGGCAAGTCCTGTTTCCATCAGAAGCAGGGCAGGCATTCCCTTCCATTTGCACAGCGCAGAAACCTACTGGCTTTCCCACTGTTTTTGCCATTTTCCATTATTTTTTGCAAGTTGAACGGGGTTGCTACAGGGCCAGTCCCAAACTCCGTGTGTGTTCTGTGTGCACCCCCAGAGGCTGTGGAGATGCAAATGTGCTGGGGAAGTGCTGGAAATTGCCATAAAAGTGCTGTAAAGCTGTTGTAAAATTCCCAGAAAGTGACCCAAAAAAAAAAGTCCTGGAAAGACCTGGAAAGTGATGAAAATTACAAAAAAATTAAAAAATTAAAAAAATTGGCAGAAGCACAGAATTACTGGAAACTGATGAAGTACCAATGAACACTCACAAGCATTCCCAAAATGTTGGTTGGTATTACCCTGAGAAACAGGAACACTTACTCTTGTCTCATCCCTTGTGTGGATTCTCTGATGTATACTGAGTATCAACTTCTGAAGCTTTCGTGACATCCCTGGCATATTCTGGGTTTCTCTCCTGAGTGGTTTCTTCTTTTTAAATAGCAATTTTAAAAAGTGAAACAAATAATGCATACATATAATGTCCCCCTATTTAAAACAAACTTGAAGCCTTGAGCCGTCGTTTTTTTTTTCTAACACCCTGATATACAGGAGCAAATGCTGGTTTTCTATTTTTGATCTTTTCACACACAGCTTTGCATTTTGCTCACTAATGTGTAGTTTTTCATTCTGTGGTTTGGTTTTTTTTAAAATTAATTGTGTGTTCTATTCCATTTATCATGTAAGTGTGAAATTTTAATGCTGGCCCTGCCCACTGCCCCACCAACCTAAAAGTCCACAAGCCACCACTAGGCACTGCAGCTATGTTCAGAAAGAGATTTTTCCTTGTGTACCTTCATCTGATGCTTTCAGATTAGAGCTGCAACCAGGCATCCAAAGATTTGGGCATCCCTGACAAATCTGGGGTGCCTGGATCAACCCAGGCCCATTCAGGCACCATCGATGCCCGAATGGGACCCAATGAGCTGCTCGAACACACTGGCTGGCCTTTGAAAGTCACAGACCCTGGTTGGGACTGCTGCAGAGCTGGACTCCACAACAATCCCTGCCAGGGCTTGTAACTTTCAAAGGCTGCTTCCCCTCCACGGCACTTCTCCCCTGAGAGGTACTGTGACGGGGGAAGCACCGTCCAGCCTTTAACAGTGCCAAGCCTTGCCTGCTCCGCAGTAGTCCCGGCTGGGGCCTGTCAGTTTCAAAGGCCATTTCCACCCCACAACGTCTCTCAACTGAGAGGTGCTGCAAGTTGGGAAGTGCTGACTGGCCTTTTAAAGTGACAGGCCCTGGTTATGACTGCTGCAGAGCCGGGCTCCACAGTGCTCTGGGCTGGTACTTGTCAGTTTCCAAAGCAGCTTCCTGACTACATTGTACATCAGAATGCTGTGTGGGACAGACCCCAGCGCGCCTTTGATACTGACAAGCCTCAGCTAGAATGCTGTGGAGCCAGGCTCTGCAGTGCTCCCAGCTGGGGCTTCTCAGTTCCTCTGTGTACTGCTTGTGTTTTCACGTACCGGGCACCCGATTGGTCCTCGGGTAGCCCGATGGGGTGTCCAAAACCTGCGGGTACTAATTTTGTACCTGATGCAACTCTACTTCAGATAGGAAATCCTGAATTACAAGTGACCTTATAAGGAACCATATCCCCGTTCAAACTCATGCCTGATTTGCTCTGTGCTCTTAATACTAGGCTTCTTTCAGCATTACTGCTTACATATCTCCCTGTTACTGAGCATGTGTGTTGCAGATTGTTGTTCTTACCCAGTTGTATTTGCTTGCATTTTCCCAAGCTTTTTTCCTCCCTAATAAATGAGTCATCAGAGTAAGGAACATGAGCAAATATATTGTTTCTTTGTAAAGTATGATTAGAAGAGTGGTGGGATAGCCCCATGGGCAAATAGTATACTACAAAAGTAAAAGTAGGCACAGTTTTAAAAAAAATGTGGACCACATCAGACTGCAGAAGGACATCTTCTAAATAAGGTCAAGAAGAAAAAACTGAAAACTAATGAGCAAAATGTTTCTGGAGCTCAGAGCTATTTTGTTTGCCTTTGCCTATCCCTGTAGCAATACTTAGGGAATCAGCTGTGTTAAAATGGCAAGGGAAATATCTCTATAGTAGTATATATAAATAATCAGGGAAGCAAGGGGATCTGTTATGCATGACATAATTTTATTTTAATGGGCAAAAAGTCATCTTCTGTAACTGAGAAAAATGGACACAAAGGATGCATCCAAAGCAAAGAATGTGTCCATGGGAATATGGTATCTTAACTCAGAGAATTTCCAAAGGTTAGTCAAATAGTTTAGGATGTATTTTGAAAGAAAACATGGTTGTATATGGCTTTATTTGAGTTGCTATGGGAAAAAAGCTACATCTGTGAAGGCTTTCTCCTAGATAGAGATTTGATAGAATCTCTTTTTCTATGCAAGTGTCCTAAATGTTGCTGTCTTTTACTCTGTTTTCACTGAAATAGCATGCCCATCAATTGATCTATTCTTCCAGAGTAGCTTGGGGGGGAAACAAAATCAGTTTTAAAAGTTTTCTTATTACAGAACTGGCCAAAATGTAGACATTATTCATGAAGAACTTTCAAAGGACAAAATTCTAATGAATATGTTTCAATAATTTGTTTTCAATGGATGTTTCATTTTTTCATTTTTTTTTTTAAAAAAAAGATTTGAATTCCTTTTGAAATCAAATTTTAATGAGTTTCTTTTCATTTTGGTGTTGGAATGTGCATTTTCTCCTATCTTAACCTTTCCTTCTTTTTACCTTTGAAGGAGGATTGGAGGAAGTAAAAATAAAAAAGTATGATAGTTTGAAATATTAAATTGTATGCTAATTTTAATTTTCATAATTTCAATTTAGTCTTTAATGTAAATTTCAGTATGATTTCATACTTTTAATTT
The DNA here is from genome assembly GCA_003113815.1 of Sphenodon punctatus. NCBI lineage: Eukaryota > Metazoa > Chordata > Lepidosauria > Sphenodontia > Sphenodontidae > Sphenodon > Sphenodon punctatus. The sequence goes on along the minus strand of QEPC01010309.1, from coordinate 391,390 downwards.
TCATAACTGATGACTTGTGGAAGAACCGTATGGGATCCTACTGCTACTCTGGGTGATTTCAGACGTTACGGGCGGGCGGTTCACCACAGTGAACCCCCGGGGGGGTGAACAGCGCAACCACGCGTGGGGGTGGAAAAGCGACACAAACAGACGTGCCGGGAACGGGACCATGGGCGGGAACCGGCCCGAACCATCGCGGACCGGGGCAGCACAACAGACGTGCATCCGAACCCCCGCCGGGCGCAAAACTCCCACAACGCACCGGGCAGGGGCGGGACACAGACATGGCCGACTGAGGGCAAACGAAGCCAAAAGGCACACAAGGGAACGCCCACACAAGGGAAATGGGAAGGGAGGGGGGAAGAGGGAGAACAGGCTGACAGCTGACACACACAGCACACGCACATGCACACACACACACACACAGCGGACCCGCAGCGGGACACACTGCACGACCAAACGCCCGGGCACACACACACGCACAAGGGAAAGGTCGGGAAGGGGGGGCAGGGGCGCCCAGAACACAGCACGAGGAACAACGGGAGGGATGAGGGGGGGCACCACCAAGGGGCAAGGCACAGGCAAGCAGCAACCCCCACACCACCCCAGTCCACAGAGGTGACCCCACAGCAACAGAGCCAGTCTTGGAGGGGGGGCCGGGACCCCCGGAACAAGGCACGATGGGGGCCCGCAATGCACAGAGGGCCCGGTGGAGAGGGTCCAAGAGGAGGAGGAGGAGGA
>QEPC01010309.1:360703-390549 GCA_003113815.1 Sphenodon punctatus | reverse complement strand
TTTTCCTTGGTTCCCTGTGGGGGTTCGTTTGACCACGCTTCCCGGGACCTTCCCCCGGCTAGCCCGGGAAGCGTGGTTGAAACTGACCCCATGTGGGTATTGAGCGTGATGAACATCTGGCGCGTGCCGTTCAGACGTTCAGGGCCCTTTGGCCCCACGGGGGGGTTGTGCGTGGTTCACTGTGGTTGAGCGTGATCTCGTAACGTCTGAAATCACCCTCAGTGTATATTCTGTTTTTACAACAACAATTTCTGAAGTGAGTTCTCTTCCATCTTACCGTTCTTTCTGATGCTCTTCAGTTCTTTTTATTGGAAACAGCCAGAAGATTGTGCTCTGATGAGAAAAACTCAGTTTTAAACCTAAATTTGGGGACTTCTTTTCCAAAATTTAAAATAAAATTTTGGACTAGTGAAATTTTTACTTGGAAAAAGATTTTTCTGTGGAAAAAAAAAATCACCTTTGGTAAAACCTTATTTTCTGTTGGAACAAAAATTATTGTGAATCAAAATTTTTAGCTACTTTCAAATATTAAACTTTATGCTAACTTTAATTTTTAAAATTTCAATTTAATCTTTACAATTTAAATTTAATCTTCGCTTTTAATTTGATTTTGTAATTTTAATTTTCATACTTGCTGACTTGTGGAAGGACAGTGTGGGGTCCTGCTGCTGCTCCCCGTGTTTTCATTCTATTTTTACAACAAATGCAAAACTGGTTCGCTTATTACTAAACTCTGCAAAGCCGCACGCATTTTCTGTTTTCATTTTCTGTGGAACAAATAAGTAGTGTTGTTCCTTCCAGCCAAGAACATCAGAGCTGCTCTACTGGGTTAGACCAGTGGTCCATGTAGCCAAGTGTTCTGTCTCCGCGGGGCCTTTTTAGACAAGTGGGAGTTGTCTGGCGCCTCTGTTTCTAATGGCATCCAGGCGACTGCCGGTTCACAGAGGAGTGTCTAACCCCCCGCCCCCGCACAGAGGTGTCCAAGAGCTGTGGGTTTAAACTGCGGTTTAAATCCCGCTTGTCTAAAAAGACCCTTGTGGCCAGCACCGGATGCTCAGAGGAAGTGTAAAAACAGGGTCTAAATGAAGCAGTCCATTCCCTTTTATCCGGTCACAGCTTCCCTCAAGCCCCCTAACCAATTTGGCTAATAGTTGTTTGTCTACCTTTCTCCCATGAACTTATCCGATCCTTTTTTAAAACTCACGTATACTATTGGCCTCCACAATACCCCATGGCAAAGAGTTCCACAGAATTAATGGTAGATTGTATAGAAAAAGTATCCCTGAAGACTCATTCACTGGTAGAGGTAATAAATGAAATCCTCCTGGAAGATTCATCAGACCTAACCCCATCCACGGATCCACCAGCTCTTTCACCTGTTATTTACACTGTTTTCTTAGTACTGAATGTACAAGGGTGTGGACCATTAAGTTTTGTCAGGATTAGAACCATCTCCCCCTGCCACACCTTTCTTGATGCTGACTTAAGAGTTCTGTCCAATGCATATTTGTTGTGATGAGTGTAACTCCCCATCAAATGTACAACGTCTTTAACTAACCTTTTCTAGGCAAACCTCTTCTCAAAGACTGACTTCCAGCTGCCTGGCTTGCCAGCCCCCTCCTTCATCTACTACACAAATTGTCTCCAGGGTTGGTGTACTTTTAAAGTACAGTTCCTCAACTGAAATTTCTATTTTCACTCAGGACAAACTATCTAAACTTTATACTTTCTGATCTGAACATAGTAGTACTGAATTTGAAAGATTTCAAATGACTCAACCAAGCTCACTGAAATGTTCCAAGTTAATTATGTGGTTTAGGACTAATGATGGAAGCTTTCAGCAAATAGCTCACAAGACTGAGAACCTACCTCAGTCTCCATGTTGCTGTAGGGGGTTTACTTCTTTGCATGCTAAGAAGAGATACAGGGTAAAACAGACATGACAATGACTTGCTTAGGTCTGCAGTGGCCCGCTTTGGCCTGTGGGCTACTGACATGTCTGCTTTTGCACCACCAGATGTTGACCCAGGATTGCCCTGAGCTGTGTTGGCAGCTAACTAGGGCTCTGATCTTGGGAAACCCCCTAAGTCACGGAATAAAGCCTGCCTGCCTGGTCCACACAGGCTAGCAAGTCTGTTGTGGCCTGTCATGACCCGACCTGGATCAGGGCCTGTCATGGTAGGGGATGAGTTGCTGGGAGTAGCGCAGTCATGGGTCCAACCATGGGCACATATGGTTGGTGTCCTGACATAGCCCGGACCATGTCTCCTGTGAATTTCACCTTACCCTTAGCTGCATCGGGTGGCCATCTGAAGAACAAGGAGGGATATGTTCGATTAAGTTAAAACTAGGACTAAAACTCGGTCCTCAGTTTTCTTTGGAATTTACTGAGGACTGGTGCATTTGGCCTCAGTTTGCTGAGTTCCGAGGAAGGACCCTAAAACTTTGGAACTCAGCAAAACCTTTGCCAAGTGCAGGAAGGGGGAACAGAGGGCTGCGGGTGCATGGAAGCAGGCAGCAGTGGGCTGAGGAACAGAAGACAATGGGTGAGGTGGGGCAGCAGGCTGAGTCACAGGCAGGCGACGGGCACCAGGTGCATGCGGCATGGGCCAGATCAGATCCTCTTCGGCTGGAACCAACTGCGGGCTAGAGCCAAGGCTGGCACAGGGCTTGAAGCTACAGTTCAGGGTGTTGTGGGCAGCAGTACCCGGGCAGCGGCTGGAGCAGGAGTCTGGACCTCCACTGGGACTGCAGCCATCAGCAGCAGGATTGCATCAGGTCTCCAGGCTGGGGCACTAGCTGAGCTTGCAGACACACTGGGTGAAAGGCATCAGGTGCCATGGTGTCCAAATGAGTCACTAGCTGGACCAGCAATTCAGCCAGTCCACGGCTGATAGCCTCCACCCTTTCAAATGGGTTTACTAAGGATATCAGTGCTACAGGAGCTGGTGGAGGCCAAGTGGCCAATGGCAACTGGAAGGCAGGGGCTGGTGTCACTGCTGGACCAGGAAGGGTCCAAAAGGGAATAGTTAAGGCAGAAGGAGCTGGAGCAGTTGGCACTGGAGCAGGAGGAGCTCAGTCAGCTTCACTGGCAAGGTCTGAGTCACCAAACATGAGCAAAAACTCCAGAGTGAAGCCATCAAATTTGTCCCGGAGGGGGTTGTCTTGCTCCAGCAGGGTACAGGCCCAGTCCAATGCTTCTCCTGACAGCAGGCCAATTACAAACCCTACCTTTGTGATGTAAGTGGGGTAAGTGTGAGGCCAGTGCTTGAGATGGCGGCAGCATGATACCAGGAAAGCTCTGAACTGCCCATGGTCCCCATGGAACTGGGAAGGCAGGACCATGCAGGCCTCCATTGAGCTGGCATCCCTGTGAAAAAGTGCATGAAAGCACACAAGCATGGGAGAAATGTCCCGTAAGGGACCTGGGGTGAGGGGCATCTGGATTGTAGGCAGATGTGGGGGTTCAGTGAGCAGGAACAGGACCCAGATCAGGATGGAAAGACTACAGGGGAGCATACAGGACCAAGGCAGACTGGGAATAAAACAGGCAAGACAACAGGGGTCCAGGAGTAAAAAGAGTGACATTCCACCCAGCCTCCTGGTGCCACCAGCTGGCATGATGGGCCAGAGACAGACAGGAGGGGTATGGCTAGGGGCAAGACACAGAGGGGAGGGCCTGAGACAAGGCAAAGCAGTGGTGCAACAGGCCCAGCCACTGCTTTGGAAACCCTGGGAATGAGGGTGCAAGACCTAGGTCCTGACAGATATAGATGGCTTTAAAAATGTAGTAGCTGTGTCATCAGTGGGTGGAAAAACAATGCCATTCAGGTACAGAATCAGAAAGGAGAGCATAGTTCTGCAAGTCTACCAAATGTAAAGACTCTGTATGATGATCACTGTTGTAAAAGAGTGTATTAAGACTCAGACTTGAAGGCATGCCCTGAGATGAGTCATGACTAATTTAGAGTAATTTAACATGACTTACAAAATAGATCAATAGACACTGGACAGTGAAGAGTGTGGTAAAGCATAATAAAGTTTTTGTCACATTGACCATAGCCCATTCTCAGTCACCCTTTTGTAAATATCCTCTAACAGGTAAATCAATATCCAATAACATCCTGGCGGCACTTGGAATGGAAATCATTTTCAGTACTAATGATTTACAAAGACACTTCTTTCTAGTGACAGATACTGGTCACTCGATTCTTGTTTTTGACACCATTAACTGTTTATGCATTGTCTGCTGCTTCATTGTCCAGGATAATTCCAAAACCAATAATTTTCCTCAGCAAAGCTAAGTCTGGGACTCTGGAGAGCAGCCATTGGTTCTGATGCCAAGAAGAAAGGTTGCATATAGTGGTGGCAAGTTCTTTTTATTAGACTACTGTACATAATAATGTTGTAACCTGCTCTGAGACTTAGGCAAAGAGTGGGATATAAGTTTAAATAAATAAAAGAATAGTACAGGAGTCAGGTCCTAGGTTTCAGGAGGAGACTAGACTGATCTAAAACATGAGGTGTGCGGCTAAGTAGTTAAGGAGCATTTAGGGAGGGAGTGTCCTTATCTTGGGACAAGTAGTTAGACCTAATGGCTTTAGGCAGTGCCAGGCTGTTTTATTCAGCTCAGCACATAATCATGTACATGGTGGAAGGAGCATACACACAAGTTTTGGAGTACAGGCCTCAGCTGGTGCAGAATGCAGCAGCTCGGCTCCTTTCGGGGATGAGTTGCTAGAAGCACATTATACCTGTGCTCCAAAGTTTTGCACTGTGGCTGCCTATAGTGTTCTGGGAAGAATTCAAGGTACTGTTTTTGACCTTTAAAGCCCTAAATGGTCTGGGTCCCACATACCTAAGAGACCGTCTGTCCTATCTTGTTCCATCGCAGGTCCCGCGGTCAACTGGTGGCACCTCTTGCAGTTTCCATCTCACACAAGACACTCTCCACCCACTACCCATCCATTATACATGTTGTTAGGGCTGCAGTGTTACCCTATGGGTGCCCTGTAACATGTATAGTGAGTGGAGAGGGCCTTGTGTGAAAACACCCTTGTCCATAGGATGGGGGTACGCACTGCGGTTGCTGCCCCAGTTTTATGGAATTCCTTTCCCTGGGAGGTTCTAGGGATGGGCGAATAGAACTGAGTTTGGAAATTTGGTTCACGTTCGGTTCAGTCGACCGAACTATTTGAGTTCGGTCCGAACTTCCGAACAAAGTTCGGAAATTCAAACCCCATTGAACTAAATGAAATATTATCTTTTAGGGATGGGTGAACAGAGCCGAGTTCGGAAATTCGGTTCGGTTCGGTTTGAAAATTGATTTTGGTACGGACGTTCGGTTCAGTTGACCGAACTGGTCGAGTTCGGTCCGAACTCCGAACTTCTGAACCGCGTTCGCCCATCCCTGGGAGGTTCGCTTTAGCCTGAGTATCTTCCATAGATGGTGTAAAAGGTTGTTATTTGAAAGAGCATTTGGCAGGTGGGGATGAGGGTTGGTTAGTTATTGGGCAGGGTTGTGAGAAGGTTGGGAATTTTGAGGGGAGGGAGTATTTTACTGTACACATTTTATTGTTGTTTTATGATTGTAAGCTGCTCTGAGCCCTTGTGGGAAGGGCGGCGTATAAATTTGAATAATAATAATAATAATAAATAATTAATAGATACAACATAACATTAAAAAATGTGGGGGTTAGATTTCCTCTCACAGTCTTGTAAATAACATAGAAATTCAAAAGCAATTACTTAGCAGTGTATGCATGCCAACAATTTCAAGTTCAAATTCACAGGAGCTGTGTGAATTTGAAGGAAAACTGGAAATTGTTCCTAATGATGAGGGAGGTAATCTAACCTGACCTGGTAAAGATAGAACAGCTCTCCGAATACCATGTGTGTGCACATACATGTGTGCATAGCTGTCGGATGTGGTGGTAGAGGGGGATGCACCAAGAAGGAAGGACATGGAATCTTGGTTCTTGTTTATTTTCCTGGAGATGATACATTAGAAAAATATTTTAGAGGCCAGTCCAAGGTCCAGGTGTGTACCAAGTGCAGGATGTGCATCCATCATGTGCATGGTATGTGTACACATCCTGCACTTGGTATACACATACAATGCATGCTTGGTGCGTGTGTGCAACAGGCCCTTGGGGTGTGTACGTACCTTGGATTGGTCCTTTAGTGATTTTAGTCATGTACAGGCGAAAAGAGAGACCGAATCCTTCACTTCTGAAATACAGCCATTCTTTCCTCAACTTCGCTTTTGTGAATGTTTTTAAATGAATCCTGCTTGCATTAAACACTTTCCCAATGCCTTTGCTTCCATGTAAAAAGAGCAGATGCATTAAACATGGATGAAATCAGTAGTATTTCTCCCTCCCCATCAATCTGCATTTATCACTCGATAGGTTTTTTTAAAGTGTAAGTGATTTCCTTTTCCTGATAGCGAGAAGTGTGTAGCGAAGGATCAGATTTTGGAACCTTAGAATTAAGGAAGAGTGCCTGAAGAGAGAAATTCTAATTAATACATACTCTGAGGCCCTTTTTAAATGGACTGCCACTGTAGCAATGGTCTGTGGGTGCGCTGCTGCGGGGGTGCGTGCCCCCCACATCCCCACGCATGGAGCAACCACCATTTTGGCCAATTGCTCCATGTGTGGGCAGTGGGTGGAGGTACATGGGTCATGGGAGCACACATGCATGGTCACCCGCCCACCTGCCATGGCATTCAAATGGGAGGCGCCCACTGTGTGGGCACACAGGGCATGAGTGTGTGTGTGTCTTGTTTAAAAAAGGCATGAGTGTGCTATCTTGAGTCCATTAGAACATATTCTATATATTGAAGGGGATGCTATTTTTCATACTGGAAATGCCTTTCTGCAGGATTTACAGATATCTCTTAAATTATTTTTCCACAGTTATACTTATAGGCAAATGAATGGCCAGAGAGAGAGAAAAATTTGATTAGTATTTCCTGGGTAACCATGGCAGAGTGGTGCCACAATAAGGTTGTTATACCTTTAAGAGGGCCACAAGATCGCACCTGCCCTAGGAGAACTTATTATTATTATTATTATTAACAAACATTTATATAGCGCCAGCAGTGTACCTGGCACTTTACAAAGTAATAAAATAGACACGGTCCCTGCCCCTAGGGCTTACAATCTGAGAGACAGGAGCTGGGGGAGAGACTTAGGAAGGGGAACAGAGGGAGAGACAAGGGGTCTAACATTCATGAAGATGCGAGGTCTCAAGTGCACGTACTTGGCTTGGTTACGATGAGAATGACAGCAGGCAGGTCCATGTTGCAAGGATAAGGGTAAACCGATCGTAGGTATAGGAATAGTGGCTCAGCAGGATAAAGAGTCAGACAGAGCAGAGCGAAAGAGGTGAGTTTTAAGGAGAGATTTGAAGGTATGAAGGGAGGGGGCAAGGCGGATGTGGACAGGGAGGGAGTTCCAGGCATGGGGGGCAGCAAGTGAGAAGGGACGAAGGCGCTTAGGGGAGCAGGGAAGGCGTGGAAGGGTGAGAGAAGGGACAGAGGAGGAGCGAAGTGCACGGGCTGGAGTATGGAGGGCGATAAGTGCAGAGAGGTAGGGGGGAGCAAGGTTGTGAAGAGCTTTATAGGTGAAGACTAGGAGCTTGTGCAGGATTCGTTCAGGAAGGGGAAGCCAGTGAAGCGAAGAGAGGAGGGGCTGCACATGGTCGAAGCGACTGGCGAGGTAGATGACCCTGGCAGCAGAGTTTTGGACAGAGATGAGGGGAGAAAGGTGAGACCGGGGAAGGCCAGTGAGAAGGAGGTTACAGTAATCGAGGCGAGAGATGACCAGAGCATGAACAAGAGTTTTGGCAGACGAGACAGAGAGAAAAGGGCGAATCTTAGCAATGTTATGGAGGGAGAAGCGACAGGATTTAGCAACAGAGTCAATGTAGGGTTTAAAAGAAAGGGCTGAGTCAAAGATGAAGCCTAGGCTACGGGCTTGGGGGACAGGCAGGATGGTGACTCCATCAATAGTTATTGACAGTGAGGAAGGAGAGGAAGGATGAGGGGGGAAGATAAGGAGTTCAGTTTTAGCCATGTTGAGTTTGAGTTGACGTTGAGACATCCAGGTAGAGATGTCAGAGAGACAGTTGATGAGACGAGCTTGAACAGAGGGAGAGAGAGAGGGAGTAGAGAGATAGAGTTGAGTGTCATCAGCATAGAGGTGGTATTGGTATTAGAACCACCTAAGATGACCACCAACAGGAAGAGGAAGTTGGTGGGTGTGGCTTGCAGTATATAACAGAGACAGCCAGAAAGAAGAGGGCAGTCTGTTCCTGACCTGTGAGAAGCAAATCTCTCCTAGGCGGTTGCCTGGAGGGATACTATCCTTGGGATGTCCTGAAGGAAGCATACCTGATACAAAGAGCCAAGTTGTGAGTGGTATTAGCTAGCCTGGGTCTGTGTTTGGCTAGGCTAACTTTTATGTACTTGCCTGGCGTGCTTATGAAAGAGACTGGTCAGAGGTTTGGTGCCTGGCCTGAGACTTTTGAGGTAGAAATAAACTGTATGGATTTTATCTATGAGTGACCGTATTCTTGGGGCACTGATCCTAACACTCACCCACAGCCAGTGGGTCCCTAACGCTCTGTGCCTATTAAATATGTCTAAAAACGCAAGCTAGTTCCCATCTTTGTAAAACCTTTGATGCCATCCTTTCAAGAATTGTGTTTTGAAATGACTGAAGACTTCTGCCGTCTCAGTGCTTACTCAGTACCTGGCTGCTATTGGGGGACTGGATGCAGGTGAGCTGTCTGAAGATAAATCCAGACAAGATGGAGGTGATGAGAGCTGACCCAGAGGCTTAGCAAGGCTGGGAAGGGCCCGGTCTCAGCCCACAATTATGCCTCACCCCCCAGGGCAAGCTTTTATGTGGCCCCTTTCCATCCAGATCCAGTTCCTGGATCTGGCCCCCGGATCCAGTTCTTACTTGCAAGCACTGAAAGACTGGGCTCAGGGGAAAGGAGCAGAGGCCACATGACAGGGTTCAAACACTTCCCCAGTAAGGTCTGTGCCAGAAATTCTACACACACGCAGGCACGCACGCACCCCTATGGGTAGAATGCAAGCATGCACACAGACAGTGGCATGCATATGCACACAGTGGTATACACAGAAACATGCACACACCCCTGCACAGTGACACCCCTGTGGGTGCTGCTGTTTCCAATGGTGGCCGACGACTTCCAGTGTGTGTAAATGCCCGCCCCCCCCCGTGCGACTTTTCTAAAAGCAGATTTTTCAGTCTGCTAGATTGGCCTGCTCATCTAAAAGTGGCCTTCGTTTGTCCCATGAGCAGTGCTTAATTTGTAAAAAAAAAATATTTTTTTAAAATTACAAAAATGAATTGCAAGGGTTCAAGCCCGCTCCAATCCAAAGACAATCTGAGACTTGTGGCTGGCTGGCTGTTGTACGGGGGGTGAGTGCTGCCCAGGGCAGGGAGGGGGCCCAGCCAGCCCAGGCCCCTGAGCCCTCCTGTGCAAGTCCCATGCAGAGGCCCAAGGCTGGGCGGCAAGGCCTGGGACGACTTGCAACAGGGGTGGGATGCTCTCACAGGGGTCGGGACCTGCCTCATCCAACCATGCATGCAATGCATACCTCCCTTGCTACTAATGCTGGGGATTAGGGGTAGGGCAGGGGGGGCCCCCTTCTCCTCCCACCTTGTTGTCTCGACTGTTTCTGACCGGGTGTGTCCACCGCTCAACCTCCTCCCAGACTGCCCTCTTCTGCTGTGCTTGTCTTGCTGCCTCCCCAGGAAGCCCCCCAGGCCAAGCCCTTGCTGTCTCTGCTGACCACCTGAGTCCCGCCTCCGCTGTGTGATCTGTGCAGCCAGCCTCCTCCAAGCTGCAGTGCTGCCAGCGACTCAGACCACCAAACAAGCTGAGGGCCAGGCTCAGCTGCCTCCCTCCTCAGCCCTCACTTCAGGCCAGGTCACATCACAGCAGAGCGCAACAGCAGGAAAGAGGAGCCGGTCCAGGCAGTGTGGCACTACTGTCGCCACACTGAGTGCGTCTGTTCCCGTCCCCAGTGTGCACTATGTTCCCTGCCCCTGACCTGACTCCTGATAGTGAGAGTCCTGCACCGTCACCTCAACCCCAGTGGTGGTCAGGGGAAGCACCAGCACTTGTTGCCTTTAACTTTCTAAACTGTCTTCTTTAATCTGGGAGGCAGCAGGTGCAACTGAGCCCTCCAAGCCACGAAAGTTACACCACTGAGTTAGCTGGCCCTGTAGCCTGGGGGTAATTGGGATTCCCATCATTGATGGGGTCTGATCTCCCCTTGCTACTCAGGTGCATAGCCTTGGGGTGCTCCTGGATCCTCATCTGCACCTGGAAGGGCAGATTGAGGCTGTGACTAGGAGTGCCTTTCACCAACTCCATTTGGTGAGACGGCTGCATCCCTTGCTTTCCACCATGGATTTAGCCACCATCAGCCATGTCTTCATTACTTCAAGGCTGGACTACTGCAATGCGCTCTACTTGGGGGTGCCTTTGAAGACTGTTTGGGTGCTGCAGCTTGTGCAGAATGTGGTGGAAGAGTTCTTCATGGGGGTGGGTCGTTGGGAGCACAGTGCTTAAGAGTCTGCAGTGGCTACCTATAGTGTTCCAGGCACAATATGTTTTAATATTTTAATAATTTTAATATTGTAAGCCGTCCTGAGCCGCCTTGGTGGGAAGGGCGGGGTAATAAATTTAAATAAATAAATGAATAAGTCAAGGTGCTGGTATTGACCTTTAAAGCCCTAAATGGCTTGGACCCTACATACCTGAAGGACTGCCTTATTCCTTATGTCCTTTTGTGGCCCTTGAGATCTACTGAGAGTGCCCTCTTGCAGGTTCTATCATTGGCCCAGTTTTATATGACTTGGGCCCACAGAGAGGCATTCTCGGTGGCTGCCCCAGAGATTTGGAACTCCTTTTCCTTGGAGGTTCACCTAAGCCTTAGTTTGAAAGTCTTCCAGAGGCAGTGTAGGACCTTTTTATTTGGCCAGGCATTCAGTAGATAGGGATAGATTTTGGGGGGTGTTCTTACTTTTCTGGGTTTTTAATTACATATTTTATATTTGTATTTTATGTATTTATTGTGAGCTGCCCTGAGCCTCAGGGGCTAGGGTAGAATATAATTATAAATAACTAACTAACATAAATCTCTCTACAGGGTGGTATTTTGAAGCTTTTCATGCAATTATAGTTTCTTCAATAGGACAACTGTTTTTTTTTAATATATATATATATATATACACACACACACACACAACTTGTTAAAAGCAACTGAACAGGACTACAGACAAGTGTACTCTGGATCCTACAAGGATACTGTCAATCACTAATAATTAATATATATTATATAATTAAGTAGTTAGTAGGAGTTAAGGGGGTAGAGCCTTTGTCATGGTCTGACCATTACCTCCTTAAGGCATACATCCTGGCGCATGTTAGCCCCCGTCAGGTTGCAGGACCTATTAGATCAGTCCGCCCCCGGAGACTTATGGAACTGCATCGGTTCCAGAATGCTCTGGGGGAGTTTCCCCTGGACCATGACACCCGCTCTGTCGATGATCTCATAGCCTTCTGGAATATCTTGTTGGCTGAGACCATTGACAGAGTGGCTCCCAGGCATCCGCTGCCCTCCCGAGTCTCCCACAGGTCTCCTTGGTTTACTGAGGGTCTGCAGTGTTTGAAGCGGGAGAGCAGGCGGTTAGAGCGACGGTGACACCAGACTCGCAACCAGTATGATCGATCGCAGCATAAGAGCAGTTTAAAGACCTATGCTGTGGCGGTTCTTTGCTGCCCTTATTGCATCTGCAAAGTCACATCCAGAAGAGCTTTTCCGGGTGGTGAAAGGCTTGGTCAGTGCTGCCTGCCTCCACCTGGACCTGGAGCAATCCACTGACCACTGTGACTGGTTTATCGAGTACTTTGTAGATAAGATAGTTCGCATCCGCCACGATTTTGGTACCACAGTTATTGCAGAGGATCATCTTGGGGCTATGGATGCCCCATTCTGTCCTGTTTTGTGGGATCAGTTTCAGATGGTGTCGCCTACCGATGTGGAGTCCTTGTTGGGATCTGTTCATGCCACTGCTTGTGAGCAAGATCCATGCTGGTCCTGGCTGGTGAAAGCTAGCCAGGAGATGCTATGACCGTTGCTGGCTGTGGTGGTTAGTGCCTCCCTTTGGGGGTGCCGGATTGCCTAAAGGAGGCTGTGGTTAGACCCCTGCTCAAGAAACCATATCTTGACGCTGATGCTCCTGCCAGTTATCGTCCGGTCTCTAACCTTCCCTTTTTAGGGAAGGTTATTGAACAGGCTGTGGCACGGCAGCACCAGGAACATCTGGACCGCACCAGTTTCCTTGATCTCTCCCAGTCTGGGTTTCGGTCTGGGTACAGTAGGGAGATGGCATTGGTAGCCTTGGTTGATGATCTCCATCTGGCTTTGGACCAGGGTCGTCAGACCTTACTGGTCCTGCTACACCTTTTGGCTGCGTTCGACACAGTCGATCATGAGGTATTGGTGACTCGCCTGCGGGACCGTGCCAGAATTGGCAGAATGGTCTTGGACTGGTTTCGTTCGTTCCTGGCTGGGAGAACTCACCGGGTGGTCTTGGGGGAGTTCTGTCCCCCCTCTTGTTTAACATCTATATGCAGCCGTTAGGGGAGATCGTGAGGGGGTTTCAGGGCATGCATTGTCATCAGTATGCTGATGAAACTCAGCTCTACCTCTCCTTTTCCATCGACCCAGACCATGCAGTCTCCTTATTTTCCCAGTGCCTGTCAGCTGTGGGGGCTTGGATGAGGTTGAGCCATCTGCAAATGAATCCTGACAAGATGGAGGTGATGTTGGTGGGCGAGGGCTTGGGGCACCTGGGGGTGGTTGAATCTCCTCTTGTTGGGGGGGTTCGCCCCCCCATGGTCTCTCAAGTACAGAGTCTGGGTGTGCTCCACGATTCGCGACTCAGCCTGAAATCTCAGGCTGTGGCGGGGAGTGCGTTTTGGCAGTTACATCTTGTCCGGCGGCTTCGGACGTATCTCTCAGACTCCAACCTCGCCACTGTCATTCATGCCTTCATCACCTTGAGGCTGGATTACTGAAATGCGCTCTACGTGGGGCTGCTCGAGAAGCTGGTCTGGAGGCTGCAGCTGGTGCAGAATGCTGCAGCCCATCTCCTTACGGGGGGCGGGTCACAAGGAGCACATGACACCCGGGCTCTACACTGGCTGCCTATAAAGTACCGGGCCAGGTTCATGGTGCTGGTTTTAACCTTTAAAGCCCTTCATGGCCTGGGCCCTGCTTATCTGCGGGACTGCCTCACTCCCCACGTTCCCGTGCTACCCTTCAGATCATCCGTGGGAGCCTTTTTGGAGGTTCCCCAGGTGAGGCGGGTGGCCACCGATGTTAGATCTTTTTCGGTGGCAGCCCCTGTGCTGTGGAATTTACTCCCAGAGGAGGCTCGGTTGGCTCCCACTCTCCTGCTGTTTTGGCTGTGTATATAAGACCTGGCTGTTCCGTCAGGCTTTTGGCGAGGGGTAGGGGTGGGGAGGGGGTGGGTGTTCCCCCCACCTATTGTAATTTTAAATTGTTTTAATTTTTAAAATATTTTTATTGAATGTTGTTCACTGCCCCGGGCTGCCCTGTGGGCAGAAGGGGCGAGATATAAATTTTAAATAAATAAATAAATAAATGCAATTAATTAATATGTATATGCAAACTAAAATTGCATAGATGCACGAGTAGCCAGCCACTGCTGTTTTATTTGACGTGAGTGGTAAAGAGATTCTTAAAGAGACTGGTTAAAGAGACTCTGAAAAACCACTTCCTTGAAAATTTTGAAATATGTTCTGTGGAGTAATAGGGATAGACGAACAGAACCGAGTTCGGAAATTCAGTTTGGTTCGAAAATCGAGTTTGGTTCAGAAGTTCGGTTCGGTCGACCGAACTCCAAACTTCCAAACCACGTTCGCCCATCCCTATGGAGTAACAATTTTTGTGTGTGTGTGTGTATGTGTATGTATGTATATATATGTGTGTATGTATATATATATATATATATATATATATATATATACAGAAACTAAAATTGTTACTCCACAGAACATATTTCAAAATGTTCAAGGAAGTGGCATTTCAGTCTCTTTAAAGAATCTCTTTAACCACTCACGTTAGCTAAAACTAGATGAGGTGAAACATTGGGAGATGGACTGCAGGACACAATCCTTCACTGACAAGGTAGTAGAGCTGAATGTAGGGCCTTTTTCTATCACTGGTTATTCATATATAAGCTTCAATAGTGTAGCTGAATTTATTATAATCAGTTGAGAAACAACATTCACCCCTCAGACTGGAATCTGTTTATTAGGGATGGGAATTTCGGATTTGGTTAGAACTGAATTGACCCCAAGATGGCCGAAATTTGTCCCAGAGTTCCATCCCTACTGTTTACTTAAGGCTAAGCATCTGGATTGAATTACGGATTTGGACCCATTCCAGATCTGGATCTGTAATTTTTGGATTAATTACTGATTCGGATCCCTTTGAAGGCAATGGGAAATTTTCCCCACTGAAGGCAATGGGAAATTTCGTACTCCCATCTGTAGTTCCTCCTGGGGCAGTGGATCTGACCTTCTCCCATACCTGGGGCTCTGGAATGTACTTACTGGGCCTCTGAGGGCTTGATTGAAGCTCCACTGGCTTACTGCTGTTGTGTGTGGGACCTCCCAGCAAGTTCCCTCACCACAGCACACTGCTGAGCTTCCTCATATGCAACCCTTTTCCAAAATTGCAGTGCCAGTGTTGCTGCCATTTTGGAAAAGGGCAGCTGTTCTGTGCATGTGCAAACCGGCTTCCCTTTTCCAAAATGGTGGCAACACTGCCACCACTGTTTGGTGAAATGTTTTTATTTATTATTTATTACATGAATTTGATATCCTGCACCCTCCAGCACAAAGGCAGCCCAGGATGCCATACAACATTAAAAAATATCAAAAACAATAAAATATAACACACATAATTTAAAATATTATAAATATATTAAAAGTACCACTAAAACGAGCTAAAAAGTGCTCCTCCCCACAGTTGCCACCTGAGCATCCAGTCGGAACTGTGGGTCAAGGAGCACCCGCAGACTATGAACCTGGAGGACCAAGAAGGGGCAGACCTCATCAACGATGGGGGCCACCAACCTCTCGGCCCCTCCCACCAACATATCCTCTGTCTTGCAGGCATTCAGTTTCAGACGGCTCACCCTCATCCAGTCCCCCACAGCCGCCAAACACTGAGTAAGCACAGAGAAAAGGCTGTGTATGCACCAAATGGCCCTACTGACCATTTTGCTCATGCGCAATCTGGAGCAGGGAGCTTGACAGTGCGCTGCGGCAAGGGAGGCTGCTGAGAGGCTCCCTACAGCAGCGGTGGGTCATCAGACCTTCAATCAAGCTTTCCGAGGCTAGTAAGTAGTCACTCCAGGGCCCTGGATGGGGGGAAATCTGGATCCAAAATGCCAGATACAGAACTGGCAGGGCATAATTTGGATTAATCCGTAACAGCCCATTCCAGGCAGTTATGGATTAATCTGAATTTGGAAAGCCCATCCCTACTGTTTACCAAGGAAGTTGTCCCCTTCTTTTGTGCAAAGTTCATGAATAATACTACACTGAGTGTAGCTGCCTTAAGATCAGGTTCATCTGGATTGCGCAGCATTCTATGTGCACAAATATCTTTTTACTGTGCAATGCAAAACCTTACAACAAGAGAGTGACTAGTTATCCATTTTTAGGGGACATCTTAATTGAGAAGAAGAATGTTTTGTATTTGATTAAACATCTGCTGTATGAAGGGAAATGTTATCTTAGAGTCTCTGTAGTGGCTGCTATTTCTGAGCTGAAGTAAATATGCTTTTGTTAAATGCTGAAAGGTAAGAAATAAAGGTCATGTGTTTCATTATGTTGATGTGCCTGTCATGACTGCAGTTTAGAAATTAAAAAAGAAAAAAAGCCTAGTCTGTTAAATCGGAGGTGATATTTCTATAAATAAAGGAGGTCAGCACATTATTTTTCAGACAATTCATCAATCATAGCTTAAGTGAGTTTCCAGAGGCAGTAGTGTTAATGAGTGTGCGCCTAGTATGTCAATAGGTGTCAAGAGTATATGTGTGTGATTGTGTGCTGGCAATCAGAATCAAGATTTTTGCTTAATTTCTTAGCACTGAAGGAAAGGCCCACATAACATTTAATCATTGTTGTTTTTTTCGGGGGGAAGGAATTGACCAGTTTCTACAGACCTAGTGGTATTGAGCTCATTGTTTAATTTAAAAAAAACACTTTTTGATAAAGCCAGAAGTATTTAGAGCAAAATTCTGCTTTGTGCTGCATACGTTTGGTCTGAGGGGGAAAGGGCTTAAGGAACCAACCTCTATTAAACACAGTAGGGCTGGAGCTCTAGCTGGTGCTGAGAAGGTGGAATTGTTCAAATATCTACAATAATTCATCATTTCCTAGAGCTCAGGTGGAAAACCTGTGACCCATGGGCTAAGCGCAGTCCATGACGGGTTTTCATTTTGCCCCTTTCCAATTCCTGCATCTGACTCATGGATCCTGTCCCTATTCTCAAACGCTGAAAGAGTGAGCTCAGGGGAAGAGAGCAGAGATGAGGGTTTGTACTCAAGGGCAGGGTATGGATCCATGCATGGTACAGATCCATGATCTGTACCATGGATCCATGATTCATGGATCCATGATTCATCTTTGACTCACCCCTTTCTTTTAAACCCTACATTGACTCTGTTGCTAAATCCTGTCGCTTCTCCCTCCATAACATTGCTAAGATTCGCCCTTTTCTCTCTGTCTCGTCTGCCAAAACTCTTGTTCATGCTCTGGTCATCTCTCGCCTCGATTACTGTAACCTCCTTCTCACTGGCCTTCCCCGGTCTCACCTTTCTCCCCTCATCTCTGTCCAAAACTCTGCTGCCAGGGTCATCTACCTCGCCAGTCGCTTCGACCATGTGCAGCCCCTCCTCTCTTCGCTTCACTGGCTTCCCCTTCCTGAACGAATCCTGCACAAGCTCCTAGTCTTCACCTATAAAGCTCTTCACAACCTTGCTCCCCCCTACCTCTCTGCACTTATCGCCCTCCATACTCCAGCCCGTGCACTTCGCTCCTCCTCTGTCCCTTCTCTCACCCTTCCACGCCTTCCCTGCTCCCCTAAGCGCCTTCGTCCCTTCTCACTTGCTGCCCCCCATGCCTGGAACTCCCTCCCTGTCCACATCCGCCTTGCCCCCTCCCTTCATACCTTCAAATCTCTCCTTAAAACTCACCTCTTTCGCTCTGCTCTGTCTGACTCTTTATCCTGCTGAGCCACTATTCCTATACCTACGATCGGTTTACCCTTATCCTTGCAACATGGACCTGCCTGCTGTCATTCTCATCATAACCAAGCCAAGTACGTGCACTTGAGACCTCGCATCTTCATGAATGTTAGACCCCTTGTCTCTCCCTCTGTTCCCCTTCCTAAGTCTCTCCCCCAGCTCCTGTCTCTCAGATTGTAAGCCCTAGGGGCAGGGACCATGTCTATTTTATTACTTTATAAAGTGCCAGGTACACTGCTGGCGCTATATAAATGTTTGTTAATAATAATAATAATAATAATCTGGACCCTCCACTTTCTTCTCTCCTGAGTACACCCCTTAAATTGAGCTGAAATGAATAGTAGATTTTGTATTCATGGACAAGATTCATTTTTTAATAGCCCTCCAAATATCCAAATGCTATCCATATTCAAAATATTATTGATACCATTTTTGGTATGCATAAAAATGTATTAAAATCATTCATTTTTAACGTCTAGTCAGGTTGAAGACCCCAAACAAAAAGAAAAATAAAATAATAAAAAATAAATAAATAAAACACACATGAAATGACTAGCATGTTTTCAATGAGCGTTGAGAGTGCAATGCTGATCGGGAATATGCAAATATAATTTAATATGCAAATCATAGGGATGGGACTCCAGGGGGAATTTTGGTTTAGGATTTTTTGGTTGCAGTTCTTTATGAATTTCGGATCTTGTTTTGGTTTCAGTTTTTTTGTTTTTGGATCTTTTTCTACCATTGAAGTCAATGGGAACAATCCACAATGAAAAAGAAGAAGAAGAAAGATACTGGCACAATACAACCCAAAATTAAATCAATGTAAAACAATCAAAACGCCTGAACAAAAAAACTCCGAAATGTCAGATTAATCCAAAATGGCCATTTTGGGGAAACTTTGGTTGTATCTGAATCCAAAATTCCCATCTTTAAAGAACAAATTAAAAAACACAAAAAACATATGGAGAAATGTCCTAATAATTGCTTAGCTTAAAATAGTCTTTTGGATTTATTATTATTTATTATTATTATTATTAGCATTTATATAGTGCCAGCGATGTACCTGGTGCTTTACAAAAAATAAGATAGACACGGTCCCTGGCCGAGAGCTTACAATCTTGCAATGATTCTAGATTTCTGATTTGCAAATTTGATCCAAATTGAAGAATGGGCTCAAGTCATTTGCCATGTAACATTAATTCTCTCATACTATATGTACTAATGCAATTGGTTTGATTTTTAAAATATTTATTAATTAAATTTAGCAAAGCAGTGGAATCTCTCCAGTACACCATAATAAATAGCGAGACGTGCCTTTATACTTTGCATTTTCACTCCTGGTGAGTGTCTGCCTCAGCCCAACTCTTGTGATCTTTTGTCACCAGTGCAAGACGTGACTCTTCTGCCACGTGTTTTGGTGGAGGGGAGGGGTAAGGGGAAGTTAGGGGGTGGATGGGGTTTTTACACATTCTTCCTTATTTTATTGTAATTTCATACTGTTGTTTTTATATGATTGTTTTATCTGTTTTAATTTTTATTGCATTGATAATTGGATGTGAGCTGTCCCGAGCTGCCAGAGGCAGGATAGTGGTGGGGTAACACAATAACATTTTCCCACTGATATGCATCCAGTGTCATTAGGATATACAGAGGAAAAGAATGAACTCGATTCACTCCACTCACCAGGGTAAGGCAATAAGTAGTTGTTCTGGAAGTGGCAAAAGTCTTCCATAGGGTTTCACGGGCAGGAAGCAAGTTTAATTTATGACTTGGGCTCTGTAAGCTAAGATTGCTCTGGGAATGCCCTGAGCAAACACATCCCCTGTCTTATGTGGTCATCCCTGTCCTCCTTTGCTTTGGGGCTTTTATTGATTAGTTCTAAAGCCCATGAGGATTTTTACCTTACACTACTGGCTAGACTTTGTATGCAGGCTTGGACTAGTCCATCTGCGTGTACTGTAAGGGTCAAAAAGTATGTCAGCGATGGGGGGGGCGGGGGGGGGAGGGACGGCAGCTCCAATGGTGGCCCAGCCTAATAATTTATTATTATTTATTATTATAGATTGATAAATATAGTGCCCCGCCACCAAATTCTGCCTGGGTTGCTTCGCAAAATACAATAAAATCTACAATAAAATAAACTAA
The DNA here is from genome assembly GCA_003113815.1 of Sphenodon punctatus. Lineage (NCBI taxonomy): Eukaryota > Metazoa > Chordata > Lepidosauria > Sphenodontia > Sphenodontidae > Sphenodon > Sphenodon punctatus. The sequence goes on along the minus strand of QEPC01010309.1, from coordinate 371,002 downwards.
GATCCATTTAAAGGAGAAAGTAGAGGAAGCAGAAGAACTGAGGGAAAACAGCAGTGAATCGTCAAAAAAAAACCCCTGCAGAATAAAATGTTTTCAGGTACTTTTTAAAGGTGAGGAGGGAGCAAGTCCCACACTGAGGGTTCTGTCACAGCAAAGGCCTGAATGCCCACCAACCTATGGCATGATGACAGGATCCCCAAACAGCAGGTGGTATCTGACTGCAGATCATCATTAGAGCAAGGTTCCAGGAGCAGGCCTTGAAAATATCTAGAGCCTATACCATTCATTTTGAGAGAGAGAGAGGGTGGAGTGGAGGTCCAGATGCATCAGCAGCTCAACTGTGCACGCAAGGAGGCCAGCTCCAGTGGTGATCCGGGCATGTGTAGAGGAAATGGCTTAAGGGTGGCTGCAGCACAGATGCTCTGTTGATGCTAATGTGTGGGCAGTGCACCCCAAGCAGCAACTACAGAACACAGAAGGCCCATGTTCTGGCAGCAGCCACAAGACTTCCAGAGTGCTCTGGACTCTGATGCCCATTGTCTGAAAAAGCAGATTGGTCCCCCCTAAAATGGGACTGGTGGGAGGCATGCCTTTTTCTGGGGCTCAAAGTTGTGGCCCATTCTAGGGATGGGCGAACAGATCGCGTTCGGATTTGGCCATTCGGTTCGTCTGCGTTCGGTTCGGCTGTTCGGTTCAGCTGCGTTCGGTTCGTCCGTTTGTTTAGTTCGCCGGGTTCGGGTTTGGCTGTTCAGTCCAGTCGTTCGGGAAATGATATGGGTGGGTTTTTTTGTTTTTTATATGGTTTTTTGGTTTTTTTATTGGGTTTTATATGGTTTTCTTTTGTTTTTTATTTGTTTTTTTGTTTTTATATGGGTTTTTTTATTTATTTATTTTATCTAATATTATATCTATCTATCTACACTAAATCTAACTGCTATTAACTATTCTAAATGCTATGAACTAAATGGATTATCTAATAAGTACACAGGCCTACTCCTACAAACACTAAAACTAAATCACTAACGCTATCTCTATCACTAAGCTAGCTCCTACAACTACTATCCCTAACCTATCTATCTATCTCTCTATATCTATATCTCTCTATCTCTCTCTATATGGGATGGGGGGGGAATCACAAACACAAGGTTTCAGTTTAAGGTTTAAGTTTCATTTCAGTACAAAACTGAAATGAAACTTAAAGCAATCTAATAATCCTACTCAACGCCTGCTGTTCAGGAACAGTGACTAGCTCAGAAGGTGTTGGGAAGGGGGGAGGCAGATAGTTTCATTTCTTGCAAGCCTCTCCACCCCTGGTGCCTGGAAGTCTGCTCCTCAGTGACTAGTACTACCCCTCCTTGTCACCTTACAGTGAACCTTTTTTTGCCACCCGAACTCACCCAAACGCGATCCGAACTGACCGAACTGTTCGGCCATTTTGCCGTTCGGTGTTCTGTTCTGTTGGTATGTTTGTGTTCGCATTCGGTCGTCCGAACAGGCCGAGTTCGGGCCGAACTCTGAACTTCCGAACCGCGTTCGCCCATCCCTAGCCCATTCTGAAAGTTAGAGGGAAAGGGAGTGCATTCCTGTCTCCTTACTGTAATTCCACCCATGCACTTACTACAGTGCTTATGAGAGCACACACAAAGTAGCACCTAAGTGAAGGATTAATTAATTCTATTTTTCTATGTAACCTATCCTTTATTTTTTTGTGCACCTCATCCTTTATTCAAAAGAGCTCATGATCTTTTCAAATAAATTCCTCTTAAGCTGAGAACTTTCTGTGCAATTCAATGAAACCTATGCTCTGATCCTCAAAGAGCTGTGCTAGTACAAGCTTCAGGAATGTGAAGAGACTTACGCTGACATAGTGTTTTCGGCATTGGAGCCATAGAATTTTTAAGTGCCTAAATCACATTTGTAAATATGCCTTGGCTATTTTGGACTTCGTTGAAATTTTTCCTTTTAATATAGTACATATATACATTGGAATCAAATTAAGGACATGCCAGCCACCTTTTCTACAGTCCTGAAACCATTTATTCTCAGGGAGTCCCAATGACTCTGATTGGACTACTCACAAGTAAGTGGTTTCAGATTCTTCTTATCACTAGCTTTATTGTTGAATTCTCTGTAATTCAACAGTAATCCTAGTCTATTTATTTTTATAGAGTACATTCTGTGTACAGAACATAGCTGTATCTTTCTCAACAAACATGAGACAGAAAAAATTAGAGGAATTTACTGTAAATAATCATAATGTACTTCATTAGAAATTAAGTTCAGAATTAATTAACACTTTGATTGAAAAACAAGTCAATCAAACCCACATCTGTCTTAAAACAAATTAAATGCAAAGCCAGTTTAATGAAATGTTTAGAGATAATTGGCAAACACAGATTTGTTATAAATTAATAGGTCTACATGTGTAGGGTTGCTTTTATTCCTGGGTAGTGTAGAGGGAGAGAAAGAGTTTATACTCTTTGGAAACATTTTATTTATGATGTTAACACTTAATCTGAAAGTAAATTGAAATTTACTCCTATGCGGTTAATGGCTTTCTGAAAAAAGATATAAATAAAAAAATGAGACAAACAATGAGCTAGAGGGGAAAAATAATATGGGGATAATCATTTTAATTAGGGCTGAAACCAGATTTCACAAAATGGGGAATTCCCGTCAAAATCTCAGTTCCCAATACTGTCTCGGTCAAATTGAGAACCTCTCAGTATTTGACAGTGTCTCGACTGACATTTCGTTTCTTGAATTACCTACTTTCCACTTACCAGGACCCTATTTACCACTTTGCCATCATTTTCAAATCTCAAGAGGTAATACCAACGCAATACCACATTTCTTCTTACTTCTCTGCACTCCATTTTCCTTTGTACTTCCTTGTTATTCATTGGCTGGTACGCAGATTCCTTTACAAATCTGCAATCCAGTTTCAGATTGGCCAAAGCAAAGGGACCAACATACAACAATTCTGACTGGAGGCACTAGAATGGAGACCCTGTTTTTTAAAGCTGTGTTTGGGCAGGCAGGGGGTTTAAGGAGTGTGCTATCTCCACAGTGATTGGCTCAGAAATGTGGAAACAGTGACCAGGCAGAAACCTGGAGGTAAAATGGTGCCCTCAGCAATGCAGTAAGTGGTAAATGAACTGTAGGCAGTAAACGGAAAGTTAGTAAATTGGGATAGTATCTTGCAGTATTGTGAGATAATAAAATAATAATAATAATAATAATAAATAATTAATTGAAAAATTGTATCAGTATCAGAAAATCATTGGGAAATCAGTCCTGGTTCCCGAATAGGCAAAATACTCACAAGTTAAAATCTTGTTTACCTCCTCCTTCTACTCCTCTGAAGCCTTCTGTAATTACTATCCTTCTGTAATTGTCCTTTCGCTCCTGTTTCTCTGGTACTTCTTGGGTGCAACCACATGAGCTGTTGCGGTTCAATATCCATGGGGCCCCATGGCAGGCAAGCGCAGCTGCCACATTGTGGGGAGCTTGCCAGATATGGGGTAAGGCTGCTACACAGCACATCCTTGTGCTTTTCCCGACGATGCAGTGCATAGCAAACAGCTGCTTGCCCCACGACATAGCAGGTACAACATCTGGCGGCAGCCAGGCACATGATATACTGCATTGCATGGCCCAGTTTCCCAAACTGGGTTAAGGCTGCCCAAGGCATGGTAGCCTTCCCAGGCTGTCTCGTGTGGCTGTGCACCTTGCGTACCTGCTTCTCTCTCCTTGTACATCAATCAGCCACCTCCCTTTGAAGCTACTTCCACTTAGGTTCCTACCCTCTGAGTACACCACCAACAGAAGCCCAATTCACTTCACTGGGACTAAGACTGGAACCATAGTAACTAATTCACACCAGTCGGGGTGAGATTTAAGGGTGTGATTTTCAGAGTGGGGAGCACCACTGCTAGCATGGGCATCTCCCACTGAAGTGAATGAGTCCCATGTCTATGTTGGTGCCAGTGCAGTTTCGGCCTTACCGCAGGGCAGCTAGGGGTGGCTGCCCCGGGCCCCACGCTTGAGCGGCCCCAGTGGGTTTGCAGGTTAAGGTTTTCTTTTTTCTTTTTGTTTTTTAAATTTGGGTTGGGCGGGGGAGGGGGAGCAGGAGTGAGTGAGAGGCAGAGGCCCCATCTTTCCCACACTCCGTGCCCCCCCCTCCACTACAGGTGTCACAGTCTCGGCCAGGGAAATAAGGGAGAGAGAGGCAGAGGCCCGCCTCTCCCTCATTTCCGCTGGTTGAGAGACTGACAGGTGGGGGGGCACCCACGGAGTGAGGGAGAGGCAGGGTCTCTGCTTCTTCCCCCACGCCGCTGCCCCCCTCCGCTGCCTTGCTGTTTCGGCCAGAGGAAATGAGGAAGAGGTGGAGCCTCTGCCTCTCTCTCCCCCTCATTTCCCCTGACCGAGACTGTGACAGGCAGCAGAGGGGCAGCAGAACTTCTGGTGGTGGGGGGCAGCATGGCAGCATATTAAATCTGCCGCTGCGGTGCCTGCCCCGCCTGAAACTCGAAGCCTGGCGTGGGGCCTGGGTCGGAGGTGGTGACGATGGCAGCGGATCAGGTAAGTGATCTGATTCAGAATTCGAATGGCTGCGCAGGCTTGGGGATGGGCATAGGGGATTGCCCCTCCACCCATCCCCGAGTCCAGGCCCAGGTAGCGCGCCCCCCCGGGCCAGGGAGCACCCCTAGGCCTGCCGGCCGCTGGCAGCAAATGCGCCGGTTAAAGATATGGGCTCCCACATTTCTTCCCCACCCTGGGCCCCGCTTAGGCTAAGGCAGGACCTGTGCCAGTGCTGTCTGTTCAGAGGATTGCATTCTAAATTTGCAGTCCTAAATTCAGACTGAGGAAAGAAATTGTCTAGTTGATTTTATTATCAATTTAGACCTATTTTGACAGAAGATATTGTACTTTACTGTACTCTACTGAACATCTGGAAATAATTTTTCAATCATAAACCCCTTGTCAAGATAGTGATTTCAAAAGTACTTTAATTTTCAACTCTTCCATGAAATGTATTTTTTGTCTTTGAGATTTTCTACAGTAATAAAACTTCCAGTGCAAGTGACTAATTAAACATAGTTATGTTAACTATACAACCCAGCACCAAATTAGAACTGTTCTAACGCAAAGTACAATAGTTTGTATATCCCTTGTGCAGAGATTAATGTGTTTTAATTGTTTTTTATTGTTGTAAGCCGCCCCAAGCTGCCTGTGGCAGGAGGGGCGGGGTAATAAGTTTTTGATGATGATAATAATAATAATAAATTAATTAATTTCTTGTTTACCAAAAATCTTTCTTCATTTCAATTGGAATTTTGGGTGCACAAGGAACATAGGATTGCACCTTTGATGTATGCAATGATTTATGCTTATCAGTAGTTTGGAGCAATACATATTACAGTACTTATTATACTGTGGGTGTTTTTACACGAGACGCCCCCACACATGAGTATCCACTGTCCATGTAGGGGAAGGCTTGTGTAAATTTGATGCATGGAGGTGTGCGCTCTGGTGACCCACGCACTGCCCACCCCGTTCACACATGGGGCACTCCAGGAAAATCCAGAGTGCCCCGTGCATGGACAGGGTGAGTTTTGTGTGGATGGGGCAGCCATTTGTGGGGCTCCTCATGTGAAGCACCCCACACACATGATGTCCCCGCACCCATCCCACACACAAACCACGGACCCCGCTGCCCTCCCACAGTGGTGCTTGTGTAAAACCACCATGTGTGGGTATAAGCCTGTCTCTTATACACATCTAGATGTGTATAAGAGACAGCTCCCACAGTGGTGCTTGTGTAAAACCACCATGTGTGGGTATAAGCCATTGCAGGATTCAGCCCATAACCTATATTTTTCATTTGATTGTTAATTTGGAAAATCAGTATGTACATTGCATACTGTTTTGTATTGTCTTGTGGGAATAAGTCCTTTGTAGGGCAGGGTCGCGGGGTGCTTGAAGGAGGCTGTGGTGCAGTCCCTGATTAAGACGCCATCTCTTGACACTTGCCAGCTATTGGCCGGTCTCTAAACTTTCCTTTTTAGGGAAGGTTACTGAATGGGCAGTGGTCCAGCAGTTCCAGGAGCATCTGGACCGCATCGGTTCCCTTGATCCATCGCAGTCCGTCTTCCGTCTGGGCTGTGGCACTGAGACTGCGCTTGTTGCCTTTGGAGTATAAATCCATAAATGGCTATTAGTCGGGTTGGTGGGGAGATGAGATTTCCAACTATCAGAGGCTAGGAGTGGACAGCAGGTAATGGATCACTCCTCATAAACTCCCTGTTGCACACTTTTGTGAAGCAACCAAAGTTGGTCACTGCTGTAGACAGGATGCTGGGCTAGATGGACCAACTTACGTTCTTATTTTGTTCAATTACTTCCTGCTTAGCTTTAAGGATATTTAAGCAATCCGCCCCCCCACTCCCTGAACTATTAATTGCTTAAAGATACATAGGTGCTGATGTATGTTGCTGAACTAGTGGGACCAAAGAGCAATTATTATCTTTACCAGAAATGGGCCTGGCCCTGAAGATATGTGATTAGAGACAGGTCCCTACTTTGAGGTGCTTACAGTGTAGGAACAAATGGTGACTTTAAAAAACAAACAAACCCCCCCAGCAAACACCCATTAATATGAGGTATTTCTGTTATCAGTAATGATTTTTTTTTTTTTTTGCACAAATAAGATTTTAAAATATTTTTGTTTATGACCTCCCACGACAACCCTTTTCTATCAGAGCAATGTGATGGCTCAAAAAGGCAATAAGACTGTTTGTCCTTATCTTCATTTTAATAATTTTCCTTCCCTCACTTTTACGTGTGCTAATGTTGATGCTTAATTTAAAACGAGTGGAGAATTTATGGCAAACACTTTGCACTTGAACAAACTTCAGCTTGTCAAGTTACCCATCCAATCAGGAGTTTCCTTTTTAAACAGTCTCTTTAAAATGGGCTGCTCTTTGTGAAAATGTATGGTGTTGGTGGAGGTGTAGAAGATGCATGCTTTGAAATGACTTTCTTGTCCAGGTGATATTAAAGTGTCAGACGATTCTCTATGTAAATAATAGGTGAAGATGGAAAGAAGTCTTATTTCCATAACCTCTGACAACAACAATTTATCTTGTTTAGTTAGCCAGCTTTGAAAAAGTATGTCCTTTGGAAGATCTAATGGAGTGATTAATGTTCTTGCAGATCAACTATGATTTGCTACTTTAACTTGGCATCTTGTTTCTTAATATATTTTATTCAATTGAATAGGAAATCTGTCAAACCTATTGCCCAGCTGCAACAACTGGAGAAAGAAAAGGAAAATTTGGGAATCCGATTACAAATGTGTGTGTTTGTGGTATTTTTGTGTACTGCAATTGGTCACTGTGTTTGTATTCAGGGTATGGGTTTTCTTAAGATGTACTTGTAATGTTCAGAGTTGTACAGCAGAGTTGTACTATGCACAAAATCATATTTGAGACAAGCAATAGACAGCTTTGTTGTGCCAGGCATACCCTTCTCCTTCCCTGCAGTCGTCATTCCATTCCATTTTTAATTTATATCCCGCACTCTTGCATTCAAAACGGCTCGAGGCGGCTCACATAAATCAGCAAAAATACATCCATAATAAGTATAATACATAATAATACATCATCATATCACCATCATAATTACAACATTAAACACCCCCATCACAACAGTATAACAATACAGTACATCAATGCCTCCATAAACAATACTAAATCTATCAGTCAACACTAGGGATGGGTGAAGATGGTTCAGAAGTTCGGAGTTCGGACCGAACTCGACCAATTCGGTCGACCGAACTGAACTTCCGAACCGAACTCGATTTTCGAACCGAACCGAATTTCCGAACTTGGTTTTGTTCGCCCATCCCTATAAGATAATATTTCATTTAGTTCAATGGGGTTTGAATTTCCGAACTCTGTTTGGAAGTTTGGAGTTCGGACCGAACTTGAATAGTTCGGTTGATTGAACCGAACTTCCGAACCGAACCGAATTTCCGAACTTGGTTCTGTTTGCCCATCCCTAGCCACCACTCTTACAATCCTCTTGTACATACACACAGATAACCAGAGGTGCAGTCCCAAACTACATACTTATCTCCACCCTGCTGCCACCAGGGGGAGACCCACCCTCAACCCTCCTGCTCTCACCAGGAGGGAGAGTCCCATCTTAAGCACAGAATTATATAACCTTCCTCTCCACCCCACTGCTTATCACACCAGCTCCAGCCCCTGGCCCTAACCATTGGACCCAGCTGGAGGGTACAGTCAGAGGGCAAGCCCCTTTGGAAGTGCCCCTTCAGCACGGGCCCCTGGCACGGGCCGCCGGCCGTTCCCTGCACTTTAGGGAGCGACCTGGCAGATGGGTTCCTCCAGACCTACCCCCTTCCTGGGAGGGAAGACGCTGATGATAACCTGCCCCACCTGTCAAAAGGCAGGGAGCGTCCCCCAGTTCATTGCATGGAGTCCCCAGCAAGAGGCATAGACAACCCCACAGCTGTCCCCGGCTGCAGCAGCCTCCAGGGGGGCGACGAACAAAGCATGTCCCCTATCAAGTCCATCCACGGGGGAGTAGAACACCATACCCCTTCATGCATAGTCTCTAAGGGGGGGAAGGTGGGTGCAACCGGTTCCCAACTCCATCACCGGCTTCCACCTCCAACTCTGCATGCTTCTCCGGGATCCGCTGCCACCAGCCCGGTCATCACCTGCCTCCAACCAGTGCCTCACACCCTGAAGCTGGAACAAGGGTGCTAGATGTTCCTGGGGTCAGATTGTTGAGTCCTCCTTCTCCAGTCTCACATTAATTAATTCTTTAGAGGCTCTGCAGCTGGTCAGACCCTTTGAGATTACATCCATCCATCTGGTTGTAGGTCTTCCAAATCTTCTCTTACCCTCCACTTTTAGGTTTACCACTTCTCCTTAAGTGTTCTTCAGAATGTCTTTGAACATGCTCAGACTACCTAACTCCCTACCCTGGACCCCCAGAGCCTGACTTATTGTCACCTTCAAACTACCCCTAATTTGCTTGATTATTATATGGTTCATTTTAATGGCACCAGTCAGCCATCTTAATATTGGTATTTTAATGGCATTCAGGGTCATTTCCTGTCTTTTCCATGATTCTGCATACTGGGTAGTGAGGAAGACTACAGGCCTAATTATCCTCTTGCTTTCAGGTTTTATAGGTATTCATCTTGCATCACATCACTTCTTTTTATTACTTACATGCCTTTCCTGTCCTGCTTCCATGCTCATCTTTGAAATAGCCATTTTCCTATACTGTATCTAGGCCTAACCACTTGATACTTCATCCAAAATTGCACTGTAGTCTGTGATCATTTGTCACAGTGCTTCTCCATTCCTGTGTCCTGCTGGCAGAGTAGATAACACAGGGGCTGCATAGATTAATATTATTTCAGATAGTTATTGAGTGGGCTTTTAATTAGAACAAAACACTAGCTGAAGTCTGGTAATAGAAACTTGCTAATTAGGCTAATGTTTGAAGAAATCCATACCAAAGAGACAGATATGCTAAAGGGAGATGGCTCATGGGCATGTCTTGTCAGCAGCTGTATCAGGAGGCAACAGTAGCTGAGAACATGGTAAGATAAGAACACCTTATGGAACAGCTCAGAGTCTCATGGTCCCCAGTTCTGGAGGATTGTGCAAGTATTAAAGCCACAGAAAGTAGAAATAAATGTCCCAGGCAGACACTCTTGTATCTACCAACGCTACTTGTCTGGGTCCCAGAAGGGCTCGGTATACTTGCCACTTAAAAAAAACTGCCCTTGCGGGACATGCAGCTGGAAGTAAAATGCAATAAGAAAGAGAGAGTTTGTCCTTCTACCCTCCCTAGAGTTTCAGCAGTATTGTTCTTGCTAACTATATGCTAGAAGCTCATGCAGATTTGCTAACGCTAACTATACAAAGAATCGTAGAATTTTAAGGTTGTGATGGACCTCAAGTATCATTGATCCGGGCCCCCATGTATCCAACATATGTGACATTGGATTCTAAACTAGGTGTTACTACCCAAGAAAAGATGCTCTTGTCGTGAAAAACTCGCTGAAACAATCTGCTAATAGCACAGCAGTAGCCAAAAATAAATGCCACTTTATAAATTCATGGTGTGTCCCCACCTTGAATATTGTGTGTAGTTCCGTTTGTGTTAGGGAAGGGAGTATTCAAGGGAAAGGAAAGGGGGGGAAGGACTCAGAAACCCCAACCCACGGGGACACAAGTACCCCAAGCTTAC